>VZRQ01004973.1:352878-452662 GCA_013397975.1 Machaerirhynchus nigripectus
TTTTTTTTGGAAAGAGGAAGAAGTTAATTTATTATAATTAAGTTTCAACACCCGTTTTCTGGATCCTATGGAATAGTAATGGTTCATGTCTTAACTGCTAAACACTTAGCTTTTCCTATTAGTTAATTCTAGCTGTATTTTCTGTGCCTCACAATCAAAACAATTTCTTGAATGGAGTGATTCTGTTTCTTTGAAATACCTTCCTGGAACCAAGAATTTAATTAGTAAATTCTAAGATATCCAAAGCATGTTGTTGCTCTGAGTATCAGTTTTGAAGAAGTTTCTGAACAATGACTGAACGTTCTTTGTTTCTACTTAATTTGATATGAAAAATGAAGATAAAAAAATTCCACCAACTTGATAATAGAGATCTAAGATGTGTGTTTGCTGCATGATTACAGACTGTCAACACTACTCAGCTCCTAGAAAAATTTCTTAAATTACATGGGGTTTTGTGCAGATACTTACTGTGGTATTTTCAGTAAAGGGTTTGTGACATTTTTATATGCTACAAATGTTTTCAAGTTGTTTTTTTTTTTCTTTATTGTTGCAGGAGAAGGATAATGAGTTATCTTCTAGTTCTACTTGGTTTGATTTGAGATAAAGGATTTGTGTTCAAAAGCATGAAAATGTAGTTGGCTTTTTTGTATATGCCTAGTGCCAGAAATACACAGCATGTCTTAAATTTGTATTTGCTTTAATGTTTTTATTGTAAGACAAGAGATACCAAGGCTTGTTTAATTCCTCAGACTTCTTGAAGTAGAAAGTCTGAATTAAATATGACTAAACCTGTTTTTTGTTTGAACAGTTTTGTTCCCTCCTTGCATCCCCATGCATCTAATATTCCTTTAACCTGTGCTCAGCATCATCTAACACTCTCTGACCCTTCTCATCTCCCTTGCTTTAATCTGTTTGGATTCTGTTCCCTCTCCTTTTCCAAGAAATCCTGTTGCCTGACAGTCACCAGACTATGTCTTCACTCCCTTAAGACCCAGCTGCAAAACCATTTCTGCCTGTACTGCTCAAACCCCTTGAGACTTTAAAGCTAAAAGCTGAAGAAAAGCAGTGCCCAGGCTGTTGAGTCTGAATGGTTGATGTGTGACTATGGAGGCCTCCTTACCCTACAGTTCAGCACCGGAGTCTATAAACATAAACCATAACATATGCTTTAACATATGCTTTTATAATATGCATATTATAAATACAAAAAATGCATAATTCCTATATGTTAAACCTGTATTTCCAACAACCTGCTCTGGTTAGAGATTTTAAATATATTTTAGAAAATCTGTGTTGCCATACCATGCATGTTTTGTGGTGGAGTGGGCAAAATAAGTGTATGCAAAATAAAACAAATTCTACAGTTTCAAGATTTGCTCACTTTTCAGAGATAGGCTTCCATAACATTTCTCTACTGTAATAACCAGGTGGTGTCATATTTAACATACATCTGAAATCTCTATGTAGAATATAATCTAATTTGGACTAATACTTCTGCACAAATACATAGTTATGAAACTCCAGAGCCTGTATGGTCTTGCACTGTATGATGTTTAAAATTAGTACTCTTCAATATGAATAGAGGACAGAACTCTTACTTTTTCTACCTGAATTTATATCCATAAATGCAAAATTACTATTCATACTGTGGGACAGAATTTTTTCATTTTGAAGTTCCCCCCTATCAGCACTCACCCCTGAACCTTGCATGTGCCTTCTCTCATGTGTTAGTTTGGTTGGCTATTTTCTTGTGACAATACATGAAAACAATTAGTGTGATTCGATGCTAATTTGTAGCTGGAATTTACACAAAGCCCTAAAAAAAATATTTCAGTTGTGCAGGGAATTTCACCCTATATATGTGTATATATAACTTTAATTTCAGTTCTGATAGTATTTATGACATCAGAATTATTATTTCTTTTTACTTTTATATTTGACCAATACTGTCAAAATAGTTTTCTGACTCTGTACAAAGCTGAATAAAATCTTTTTTCTTTACACAGCAATGGTCATATGCAATGTAGTGTACCTAATTATAGTGTATCTAATGTGTTTCAAAGTAAAGCTTTTATATGTTCTAAGTAGAATGCAAAAAGCATCTACTGTCTTTTTTAACAAGTGTCTTTTTTATAGCTCTGTGTGGAGGAAACATAACTGCAATGAATGGCACCATATACTCTCCAGGATATCCTGATGAGTACCCAAACTTTCAAGACTGCTTCTGGCTTGTAAGAGTACCACCTGGGAATGGAATCTACATCAATTTCACAGTTCTCCAAACAGAGCCAATATATGATTTCATAACTGTCTGGTAAGAAAACACTTCTGGCATTTATTTAACCTTCATGTGACCCTAGGCAACCAAATATGAATTTAAAAGAATATATTTGTGATTTTACCCTTGAAACTGGTGTTCTCTCTAGGAAAAATGACTGAGTTGCACCAATCTATGTTTTCCAATCGACCATCCTCTCTAGATAGCACTGGACAAGAATTCAAAAACAATAATAGTGTTCCTCAGTTTGTCAACAAAGAAAAGCATATAGAGGTATGCTATAATAGCTCATCAACAATCAGAGAACTAATACTTAAGAAAGGAGTGATAAGAAGTTTCAGATTGTGTATTAGTGTTTTAGAGAAGGAGCACTAGAAACTTAGGTAGGGCAACACTTCATTCATTTCTTCCAAGTTGGCTTCTTTTAGGAGTACATACAACAAGAGTGTCTATTTGTATTTGGCTATGACAAAAAGAATTGAGCTAACAATGACTGGAAACAAATTATATTCTCTAAGTGCTTGAATCCATGTCTGTCATGGTTCTGCATGATGACCCTCAGCAGCAGCTTATCACATTAATCCCTCCAACACATATCTGAAGACATTTAATGGCTTTAGTCCTCATTTGTACACCTGTAAAAATCGTATTATATACATGATGGCTATTTAATTACATAGCTTATACCACTTCTGGGATACTATTTATTTACAGAGCAGATCAAAAGTTTTATAGCAGTTTCCAATGGAAAAAGACCAACATTTTATTCACAATTAAAATGCTTCTTCAAAACATACAATTTCGCTACTAAAACAGAGGGGAAATAGTCAATGTACCATAATTTGGACCAAAAAAAGGTTTAAAAAATGCTGATATTAAAGCATATCTAAAAGTAACTTAGGATAAGCATTGCAAATAAAATGTGTGTTTATTAATGTCCACATGCAGTTTTCAAGGGAATCTTGTATTCAGTAGAGTTTAAACATTTTGGTTTTATTTTGCCAAAGCCAATTTTCATTCTTGTCTTTTCAAATTATTCTGTTAATTAATTCTAAAACCACTACTTATCTCTTAATTTTCCTAGAAATTATCAGTATCAAAAGACTGGGGGACATGAACAGTATTAGTTTTATTTATTTTCTGATCTCCACCTTTGTAAGTATAGATACACAAATGTGATCAGAGGTTGTGGCAAGTAGATGAACTAAAATCACAAATTCAATAATTTTGAGTTAGCTGCAATTTTTATTTGAAAATAAGAATATGACTTTTAAAAGGTGGTTGAATTTGTATCCAGTCCACATACAGGATATGAGAAGGTCTTCAGGCCTTGATATCTGTTTTACCTTATTTTAGTTGTCTCATGCCTTATAGAACAATCTAGAGAAAAATTACTGCATTCACTTAAAATTCAGAGAAATTATATTAATTTTTTGGACCAGAAAAAGAAAAAAAATTATTCTGTTTGTTTTTCTTAGGGATGGACCAGACCAAACTTCCCCTCAAATTGGACAATTTAGTGGCAACACTGCATTAGAATCAGTCTATAGCACTTCCAATCAGATTCTGATCAAGTTTCACAGTGACTTTACTACGAGTGGCTTCTTTGTACTTAGTTATCATGGTAAGTGTGACAAATTAAACTCTTTCACTCTTTATACTGGTCACTGGAGGAAGACAAGGCATTAAAATAATCAGTTGCTTTTTCTAAGAAGAGTTGCTATTATTAATATGATTGACCACTACTAGGGTAATGCAAACATATCAAAGACTAACATTAATGATGAAAAGAAGTTATTTTCTTGACCAGATATTAAATTTACTATTAGTCAAGCAAAAATAAAAAGACTGCACTATGATGAGACGTGAACAAAGAACGCAGCATCAAGACCCTAAAGTTCAAGGTGCACATACTTTTACTTTTCACAATGCTTCTAGAATTCCTTTGAAACCTAAATGTTTTTGGAGGACATTGAATTTCTTTTAGACATTTGGGTATTTTGAAGAAAGTGATGTTTTTGTAGAGATACCAATGATAGCGAACTAGGCTTATGATGCAATGTTTACTATACTATGTAGTTCAATAATAGTGAACTACATAGTGTAGTTAACATTAATCTTCCCTGGAACTAGAAACTGACTGAATGAAAATGTGTGTGAATTAATGCACTGATATCTACCTGTTTTTGTAGTCATCCAGACCCTCTGTGGTCCAGTGTCTTTTACACTGATATAATTACAAGGAAACTGACTGAGAAGTAAGGGTGAGTTTAGGTGCTTTGTGAATGCCCGTTGGATTGAATATTCTAGGAAACATGGACAGACTACCGCATGTTTTTTGGATCCTGGTCAGATTTTGTGACTAGGAGACTTTCTTTTTGACTTACTAAAGACCGTATTGAATAGCGATAGAATTGATGGGATTAAAGGAACTTTAATCTTAGCAAAACAAAACAAAAAAATCCATAAACCCTACAATGTAAAAAACCCACCAGCAATTGATTATGGACTAGAGACCCCAGCAGGGCTAGGCAGAGAGGGATCAGAATTTCCATTCCAAATCTTAGCATCTAAATTGCATCTATCAACTTGCAAAGGACAGAATGACATTTTGTATTCATTAATGAATTGATACATATTTATATCTATTAATATCAAATTATATTAAATAAAATTATATTAAAATCAGTATATGACCAAAAAAATGTTAAAATGCTCATATAATCATATAATTGTTCTGATTAGAAAAGATCTTTTAAGTCTAGTTCAAGTCCAACTGTAAACCCAACACTGCCAATTCTACCACAAAACCAGGTCTTGTAAATACCTCCAGGTGTGGTAATTCCACCACTTCCTTGGGCAGCCTGTTCTGATGCTTGACAACCCTTTTGGTTAACACATTTTTATTAATATCCAGTTTAAACCTTATGTGAAGCAACTTGAGGCTATTTCTTGTGGTCTAATAATTTGCTAGTATTAAAGTGTCTCTAAAGACCTCCTTTTACTTGCTTCTTTTGTTGTGGAAATTGTCATACCACAGGTGTGGGCCCAAATGTGCAAAAAAAGACGCTAACCAAGTAGCACAAAGATTACTTTAAAGAAACTTAAAATGATTTTTGGACTAATGTTGTCAAGATAAATAATTTTCTCAGTATCTTGGAGTCTATGATCCTTCATATCAGCTGCACAAAAATTATAGTAAAAACGGCAAGGCAGTCAAGGAGTCAAATAAAGGCAAGGAGTCAAATTTATCTAAAATAAATAATTTTGGGATTAAAAGTAATGATACTCCTGTTACCCTAAAATGAGAGACATTTGAGATAAATTATATGATTTGTTTATTGAATCAATTTTCAATTATGTTCATAATTTTTATTATTATTTTTCTTAAGATGTAAACAGCACAGCTGATTCATGTTTAATTGGTGTGTTTTATTTTAAATTGCTTTATTCTAAGGCTTTCTGACTCACTGATTTAAATAGATCTTCATTATATGATTGACGAAAAGGAGTGTAATAGGAAGATATCAAATGAGGGTGACTCAATAGTAACAAAAGGTCTTACTTATTGTATAAGTTCTGTGACTGTGAAAAGTTTGACCAGTATCTAATTACAGGAAGCAACCAAGAATGTGTATTACTGAAGCTGAACTGTCATCTGCCATAAGTAGTTGATGTTTCTGTGCTAAAGAGAAATGCTATAAAACAAGGCTATATGAAATGTAATATTAATGAAAACCAAGCATACTTTATCCTGAATGTACACTTTATAACAGGGGATACTCCACTGTATGTATAAATATGTCAATGTGGTTTCTGTCCCCAGATTTCTGTGCTAATAATATTAAGATTAAATGGTGTTTTGTCTGTTTCCAAATACGGGCCCATTGTCATTGGATCTCTGGGGAAAAAAAATAATCAATCTATGTAGCTTCTGCATATTCTTCCTACTTGGCCTTTAATTTATTTCACCTAATTATATTGCCTGGCTGTCACATCATGTGCTTGTACTAGTTTGAAAACAAACCAGTGGGAGATCACAAGTCAGAATTATATTTTAATGGGAAAATTTAAAAAATAAATACAATGGTACAAGAACACTGACAGAGTCAGAATACAACCTGACACTGTTAGTCAGGGTGGTGGCAGCAGTCCAAATGAAGTGGTCCTGTTGAAGCAGTGAGCCTGTAGAAAGGTCTGGTTTTTTTACCTGAAGGTCCAACAGTAGCTCTTGTCCCCTGGGAATCCAGTAGGTTAGGGCCGTTGGTGCTGTTCCAAATCCCAGATTATATCCAGGTGGGAATTCTTGTCTCCCCGCCCTGGGTGGAGCATCTCACAATGGGGTGATGTAATTCTGAGTCATGCGGTGGGTCCTTGATAGCCCTTTAAATAGAGATAGCCCACCCCAGAGGGAGTGATCAAGGATGAGTCGTGGTAGGAGATAAGGAACGCTGATAACGAACACTGCCCCACCTGCTTTAATGGCTCGCAAAGATGATAATAGAATGCGTGCTTTTGGTTACATCTTACATTGTAACCTAGGACAGTGCTAAATTTCAGAAAATTATTTCGTGTGAAACTTCAAATGAGAACTTTAAAAGCAGGATTCCTCTCTGACCCTATCTGCAGGTGATGTGCGCTCCACAACTGTTTATTTACTGGGAAATTTTGCATTCAGAATGCTTCTCTCCATTAGTTATGTTGCCTCTGCGTAGAATCTTTGGGATTCCAAAATTTGTATTTATTACAAGGTTTCAAAAGTGGAAGAGTTCAACAGCAAAACTGTACTGTAACAAAAAAATAATAAAACCAAACAAAACAGTGATTGAAAAATACAAAAATATTTGCTTTTTAACTGGGATCGCTTAAGTGAGAAAATTGGCAACCACTTCTAAACTTCTTATCCATGAAGAAGGTTTTGCCACTAAAACTAAATAACTAATTGAGAATGCAGACACAAATTCCAATGTTTTCATTTCCTTCCTTTTGATTTTTTGAAAGTTTCAAAATAAATTAATGGAGTTTTTATTTTATCCTTCTAATGTGGATATTAAATCAGTTATTGCATGGCTATGATAACTACGTTTGAGAATGTCAACTGTGCTTTGTTCCTGTTTATAGCCTATCAGCTTCGTGTCTGCCAGCCTCCAGCAAATATACCAAATGCTGAAATTCTAGCTGAGGATGATGAATTCGAAATAGGTAATATTAAAAAAAAAGCAAAATTTATTTATAAAATAAGCTTTCTGTGCACAGGGTGCTTTTCAGAATGGAAATCATACTTGTAATACTTGAGATTTTTTTGTTCTAAAATACATTTTTTAAGAAATCATTCTTCTTTCCTATGCATCCTGAATCCCATCTATGTTTCAGAGTTTACATATAAGTAATACAGTAACTCTTTGTAATTGACTTAAGTTTAAAATACACTTTTCATACTGTTTAATATACAACACTGTTTTACATTGAAACAAACAAAGCCCATAAGAAAACATGCAGACAACGTTATATTCTGTACCAAAATGAAGTTCTGTGACCTTAGAGTCACAAGAAGAGTAAAATCAAATTTGTAATATTTATGAGGATCAGAGAAGGGGGTGACATTATGACTTTCTGAGACATGTCAATAATGTTACTATGTTTCAAAGAAATATGATTTATATGATCTGATTTCAGATGTCTGGTTTTTTTTAGTATATACTGGTGTAACATTAGTTTTATAGGTCACAAAGAGAAATTACTTTTTTTTTTCCCTTTTTTTCTCTATAATACGGACCAAAGAGAACTGCTGGGATAATATGCAAATTTTTATTGGTACATAAAACTATATGAATTACTGGTCTCTTAATTAAAAAATGACAATTTCTTATTCTCAGAGTAACAAATTTAGATATCATCAACTAAATCCATTTGCTATTTAAATTTTTTCCCCTCAGGATTGTATGAACTACTGACTTGATCTTATACTTTTATTTGGTTCCATAACGGCTATCCTATAAATTATATTGCTTAAAGGTTTGTGGACATTTGGTTCACATGGCATCAGTCAAACCCAGATAAATTAGCAAACTATCTAACAAATAATGTGGTGGAAAAAAGTGATAGATGCAGCACAGTGTGCAACACAAAACTCATTTAACACATTTCTTAGACAAATCAAAGTTGTTTATGCCAGAGGTCATTTAGCCTATTGTATAATATAATGGTAAGAAACTTCATTAATCAATAATCTTTTCAAAGCTAAAAGTCCCAGTTAATTGCTGTTTAATGTTTCTTTTGTTTGTTTGTGTTTTGCCTTCGTTTTGTTTTTCTGAACAGGAGACATAATAAGGTACCAGTGTCAGCCAGGCTTTACACTGGTTGGTAATGAGATTCTGACATGCCGACTAGGGGAAAGACTTCAGATGGATGGAGCACCACCTACTTGTCAAGGTTTTTTCTCCTTTTTATTTTCCTGCTGCCAGACCAGTTCATTGGTGGTTCCTTAACTAACCTCTGCATCTCTTTACATAAGACAGCATACCGAAACTATTTCAGACTTTTGACAATTTATCCCAATATATCACTCTTTGTTTTGTTTCATATATATCAGATAGTAACACAAAATACTTAGTAATCTTTTAATGAACTTCACAAGTTTAAAGGGCTGCTCCTCTTCTTAGTGAAAATAATTTTACAATTTCTTTTTTTTTCCAAGGAGTCTAATTTGGTAAATAATGAGAGTATTTCATTTTATCTACAGCATAATAGTATGAAAATTTATATGAAGATTTTAAAAAATGCTAAATTATTATAGCATGGATTTGGGTGAACAAGTTAACAAAATAATTCTTCAATGCAGTTTTAAGTATTTCCATTTTTATTCAATGTATTGCAAAACCCATATTTTCTGTATGTGTGTGTGTGTTTGCATGTGTTTGTTCATTTTTCCTCTTACTGAAAACTGCAAATAGAGAGATAATGCCATCTTACTGGTAAGGTCAAAACAAGATTACAGTCCTGCCAGCGACTAACATCACACTTTAAACCAGTCTTTATTAAGATGAAATTTGATGTGTTATGCTAGAATATAATTTTTCCATAATTAAAAAAAAAAAAAGGTGAGATTTTTCTTTCATACCAAACTGATTAGGGAGCTAATGAAGATAAGCCTTGCACATGCTTCATTAAAAAACTGGAATATCTTTGAAGTTCCAGGGATGGGTATAAGTTTATGTTTTCCTTCTAATTCTTCCATTTATATCTGGAAGGATAAATAAGGACCTACAGTTATAAACATGTATGATAAAGTCTTTTCAAGAAAAAAGACCAAACCAAAATACCACAGCCTCATAAAAGTTATGTAAACAAAAGCCATTTTGGATTCTGCTAGTTCCCATGATATTCCTTTGTGATCCATCTGTTCCTGAGCTTAATATTCTAACATCTACAGCAGGATTAAAATATTTTCCCAAACCAGTCATAATAAGTGCATTTGATTTACATTTGTATTATATTAAAAATACTGCCATCTGTTTTTCCTACCAATCTGATGTTTTGGTGTGTCCTTCTCCAGTAATGTTAATTCATTAACATATCCATAAAGCACTCACGATGAAAGATTTGGCAATAGTAAATTAATTGTGAATAAATCTACTACTTTTACAAGTAAAACATCAATATTTTACTGTTTCTTAGCAATTACTAAAATTATAAAATGGTGCACAATATAGATGTTAGGAAATTTAACATCAGTATATTAATTTTTAGGACTTTATTATTACTATAAAATTCACCTAAGCTTTCAGCTGAGAGTTAAAAAAAAATCTTGCATAAATATACTCCTCACCTTCATTCCCCGAAAGCTGGAAGAGTCTACTATTACAACTGATTAAACTCTTTTCCCCTGATTTTATGGACAAAACTATGCAGAAGTCAAAATCATTCACAGCAGTAAGTCTAGTTCTTAAAAATGCAAAGCGAAATGGAAACGTGAGCTTCATAAGAACTTTAACTCTGATAATTTCTGAAAATCCATGCATTTAGTTAAGTACAAATGTGTCTAGAAATAGCTTCCAACACCCCAATTTAGATTTAAATCCTAACTTGGCAGACCTATAGCATTTAAGAGGTGGAAAACCATAGTAACCTCCAGGCATTGCTTTAAATGTTAAAATGATGTAATATTAGATAGGGCAAATAGAGACATCTGTGCTGATCCTGAGGCATTCTCTCAGCATGTTGTTGCTGAAGGCATATTTGTATTCAGTGCAAGACCCAAGACAAAAACTCAGGAATGATGACTTCAATTACCATAGTTAATCTTTTATCAGTCAGACATGAACGCTAAACATTGGTTCC
Organism: Machaerirhynchus nigripectus; assembly: GCA_013397975.1. NCBI lineage: Eukaryota > Metazoa > Chordata > Aves > Passeriformes > Dicruridae > Machaerirhynchus > Machaerirhynchus nigripectus. The sequence goes on from VZRQ01004973.1 coordinate 363,497, forward strand.
AATACTAAAAATTAAATCAATGCTCTTATAATTTCCATTTAAAGCAGAGTGAAATTAACATGGTCTTCAGAGTTAGATTCAGAAAATGAAAAAGGATATTGCAAAGGAATTTGTCAAATTGTGTTAAAAATGACCAGCTCAACTGGCAATCTAGAATAAACAGCGGCATATTTTCTTTTATATTTATTTATATAATGTCTAAGGTTGAAGATCAAAATATCTAAGTTATATTTCAGTAATGAAAGATTAATAGAGAGCTTTGAGGAATCTAAAGGCAGCAAAAATACATGCCAAAAATTTCTGTCTTTCACGATTTTACTATATCACACTGGTCTATGGATAAGCTACCATACTTCATTGTGCAGACTATAACACAGCACAGCAGAGTCACTCTCAAGGAAAAAACTCAGTTCTTCTGTTGGTTCATATTGGTATTAGTTTACTAATCCTTTTCACCGAATAGACCATACGTTTGTTATTGGACTTAATAGTGTTACTTTCTGATGCTTTAACCTTGTGCATATATTATAGCTTTAGCCAGTGTAAAGTGACATTTGATTGAATTTTTCTTTAATTTTCGACTTGAAATAAATTGGTACCTACATTCAAAATTAATCCATAAGTAAATCTGAAGAATGCTGCTTAGCAGAGTTTAAGTAATAATATATTACTCTTGAAGCTAATATATTGCAGTAAAGGTATACTAGACAAATGAGCTATTCCTAAGAAAAAATATTGAAGCAAAATAAGATTTATTTGGTAATTTATTTAATGTTAGTTAACATCACATTTAGCACTATTTAAACTATGTCACTTTTCTTTTTTCCTCTTTTTTTTTTCTTGTGTGTGTCAGTTGGATGAGCATTTCTTAAAATTTAGGCAGATTTCCTTTAGATGTGAAAATAGTCACTAAATTCCACAAGTTTAGCCAATACCTGTCATCTTATTTAGTTAAAATAGAGCATTGTCCATACAAAACATGTAGCTTTGCCCTTAATTTTGCTTTAAATTAGCTTCTACTTTCAGGATAAAATGAAAATTTCAGAGTAAGAAGATTCAAACTGTATTTTGCATCATAATTAGGGGACCTTGAGAAAATTCTTTAATGGTAACTTTTAACTGTACCTCAGATACATTTTCTCTGATTCATATAAAAATTAGCTACCCAATTCCCAAGGGAATCTGTTTAACAGAAACAAGTCTTTAAATTCTCTATAAAATTCCTGAGGGATATGTAGCTGAAAATTCTGAAATTAAGGACAGTTTGCAAGGCAAAACCAGCTGCAAATAAATGAGTGCAGCCAGATTAGTTATGCTCTTCCTGCCCCACATTTTTATATAAATATGTGTGTATGTACATATATATATCTGTATGTACAGATAAAGCTGAGAGGATTACTTTGTTCATTTTCTTGAGATATGCACAGCACTGTAGTTTGACAGACAGGTTCCTGCAATATGAGTTTTATTAAGTGGGGTGGAGGTGTTGTATTCAGTCTCTTATTGAGTAATTGATACAAACACAGGACATGAGAAGCAGCTTTTTAATTTTAACAACAAGATGCTAATTTGCAACTGAGATACAAATATTTTTAAAATATATGGGCAGATACAGATTTTGAAGTTCAGTTTGGATGGGTTTGCATGGGGTTGGACTAGATGATCTTCAAACATCGCTTCCAACCCAAATATTCTATGATTCTTAACAAAGATTTTTAAGAAGATGAATACTCTTTTTCTGTCCCATTCTTTGCTTTTCTGTGTTCTTTATCTCTCTTCATAGTCCAATAAATTTTTCAACATAAACCCTGATTTTTGTAATGAGACAATATTTCCAGTATTCTCGAGAAAACTAAGATCCTATTATTTTTCTTGTGTAACTCAGGACTAACTCATTTTCATATAGGAGTTAATTGTCAATATAAGAAGATTTCAAAGCTCCTGTTAGCAGTGTTAGGTTCTGAATAAACTGAAGGCTTTTGTTCATATATCATGAAGCAAACACATTTTTTGAAAGAAGTTCCAATAACATGGTAGTACCAACTATTCCTATTTAATGAGTGTGGAGACCTAGTGATTCCAGATAAATTCAAAATTAACTCCCTTCATCATATTTGAAATCACCATGTTGCTCAATTTAAGGAAATAAAATGAGTAATGTAGTTCTTTTAAACTCGGGAAAATCTTGTCAATTACATGAAGCAGAAATAATGGGCTTTAGATTTTTTTGCCAATTTTTCTGTTTCACAGTGCTCTGTCCAGCCAATGAAATGCGTCTGGATTCAACAGGAGTAATACTGAGCCCTGGATATCCTGACAGCTACCCAAATCTCCAGATGTGTGCATGGACCATTACTGTGGAAAAGGGTTATAATATCAGCATGTTCTTCGAATTCTTCCAGACAGAAAAGGAATTCGATATACTTGAGGTTTTTGATGGTAACTATAGGATGCATAACTTTGGATGATACATTGTTTATATCACTATATAGTTTATATTGTGTCTTTCTAATTACTATTGTTTATGCATATCTTAATTTTTCAGTAAAAACAAATCTTAAGCAAATATTTTGATTTGGTATGCTAAAAAGAACTGCTGGATTACTGGATTTTAAAATTGTACTGCACGTTATACTTAGAAATAGTTTTTGTTTTGAGCAAATACATAGCTTCCAGTTATAACATGTAATCTCAATCTTCAAATTCAAATTAATTTGCCATTTGCTTGAAGAATGTTTTACATGTATGTTAATTGTGTGCATATGGTTTATTGTATGTTATTTTATACTTTGTAACTCCTTTTTTCTTTCTTTTTTCCTTCCTTTGTACCAAGGACCAAATAGTCATAGCCCGTTGCTCATATCTCTCAGTGGGGACTATTCATCTTCTCTAAATATAACCAGCAATGGCCATGAAGTGTTTCTCCGATGGTCAGCAGATCATGGCACCAATAAAAAGGGTTTCAGGATAAGATATATAGGTATGCAAATGTGACTTTCTATAGTCCATAAAATTTCAATATGGAACATTTGTTTATGTGAAAAGGGTGATATGAGCTATGTTTGATATCCTTAATTAACCAAACTGAAAGGAAATAAAATCTGTTCTATATATATGAGCCTGATGACCCTCATCTTGTGAGGTAAAAACCCCTGACACTTGTGCTCTGTAGAGAATTAGATTAAGACAGGGCTTTAAAATGGCATAAGCCAGTACTAAAGATAAAAGAAGCAGCTTCCCCCTTCTCTCTCCCATTTATTTGCACCTGTGTGCCTCTTCATACTGAGGTGTTTGTCTAACTGGATCTTTATGCAGTTCACCATTAAGAATTTTGGTGGCACAGGGGAAAACATTGGAACAAGGCAGGAGTGAACAGTTTTAACGTGGAAAAATATGAGACCCTGAAGGGTTGAAGTCTTTAATTTAAGGTTCAACAGAAGCAGCAAAAACCATTAAAAGAGATAAATTAGTATGTAAAAAAGCCAGTATTTCATGTGTTAATAATTCAAATTAACATATTTATGAATAGTGTGTGGAAATGGCACCTGACAAAGTCAGATTTTAGTACAATTGCTTTTACAGAATTATTATATAATATTGATTTTACTGGAAAATTATTTTGATTAATCAAGCTAAAGTAGATTTATTGCAATTTACAGCAATTACACAAAATCTATATCTGATTTTTTGTGATGACCAAAGATATGAAATACACACAAGGAAGAGTACTGGGGATAGTATCTGTAGATATAAGAGAAGTTATCATCATGAAGCTGTTTCATTTCACAAAGTGGAGAAAGAAATAAAGAATAAGTATCAAATTCTTTCTGCTGTGTTTTTTTGGTTTTCCTCAATTAATTTTTGGCTACTTCACAATTGAAGAAAAGTAATTAGGATCACAATATACCATGAAACCATATCAGTGTCGTCTTTCCCTTTAGGAGAGGACAATTTTCTCAGAATTAAAATATTTGTTGTTAATGAGATAAGATTCACTGTTTACTAGACACAAAATAATACGCGGTACCAATTTTCCTTTCACCTAGTGCCTGTTGGATCTGTTAAAAGAGAAAGAAGAACTTTTCCTTACAGCCAGTGAGAGAACTGTCGAGAGGTAGACAGGAAGTATTTTCTAGTGATTGCTTTACATAGAATATACTGGTGTATTTTCTTATACACTAAAGAATTGGAGGTGTCTGTATCTTTGGTTCTTTCAAGAAAGTATAAGTCAGGGGACATTTAGTGCAAGGGAGAAAATATTTTAATGGTATGTGGTCTGAAAGATATAGCAGTACTTCTCATTCTGCTCTTTGCTTTAATGTGTTTAATAAATATTTGTTGTAAATGAACAACCATATAATTCCATTCTGGTCAGAGGAAGCTTTCATGTCAGAAAAACATTGACCTGAAGTAAGTCATGAGACATAGAAGGGTTTAAAGAGAGAGTGAAGCAGCAGTTTGCTATTTGCCTGAGAAAATAAATATCAATAGTTATCAACGTTTCTTCAAAGCATAAAGGAAGAACTTGGAAAAAAACTTCCAGCACAGTTTTGTTTCCTACAAAAAGGGAAAATAGTCGTGATGGCTAGCAGGCATTAATCAAATTAATCAGAGACCAAGTTAAACTTTTACACAACCAAAAATTATCTTAAACTGGTTACCAGGTTATAAGAGCCTTCTGGTCCACTCCTATGATAAGACAGCCAAACCTAAATTACTTGGTGCTCAATGAACAAGGGAGATAAAGGAAACATAGTAAGTAACCAGTATTTAATGTCAGAGTTGTTAAGTATATAAATAATTTCAGATCATAAAAACTGTAATTCTTTAGAGATATTATTTGCTCTCATAATAAGTTATGATTTTTTTCATAGTCTCTAGATAAGACTTCTGTCAGTCTTAATGCATTCTAAATAAATCAACAACTAAAAGCAGATTCAGTATTCTTGCCACATATTTATTTATCATAAATATCATTAAAATATATTTTAAATCTTTTACTTCACTTCAGCTCAATGTATCAGAGAACTTAAATGAAAGAACTTATTTAGGCCCAGAAAGAAAGGACTATTTTAAAAGAGTTATGTTCAGGATGTACTAGATGTTTCCTTCTTTCAAAAATTTGTATACTATTGAAATTTATATATATATAATTGCATTATATTTCATCATAAACTAATGATTCAGTTCAGTAGCTTATTTATTAGAAAGAAGATTGTAAAAAAACCCCAAACCCCAAAGCTATAGCCAGTTATAAAAGTGAGTTATCACTCTGGTTTTTTGGAGGCTACTGAAACCTGAATCTTATAAAGAGCTTATAAAGCTCTATTTTTATCACCTTTATATTTTGTGAAATTGCTCAGTGCATGCATTATCAGCACAAGACACAACTTTTAGTAAAGGTTTCTCAGTGTCCTATCAGCTATCCACTGAGTTCAACAAGAATTTCTCAAGAATTGTTATCTGAATTCTAAACGCATATTTTATTCATTCCATATTTATGTTTAAAGCTCTCTACTGTAGCACCCCAGAGTCGCCTCCGCATGGTTTCATTGTCAGTCAGACAGGTGGACAGCTCAACAGTATGGTTCGCTGGGCTTGCGATCGAGGCTTTCGGCTCATTGGGAAAAGTACTGCTGTATGCAGGAAGTCTCCATATGGTTATTACTCGTGGGATGTTCCTGTCCCGGCTTGTCAGGGTAAATTCTTTTATTCAAAAAAATATACTCTAAGAATCTTTCTTTTTCCTTTTCTAATGTAAGCCATCAGTTTTCTGACTCTAAATGAATAGCGGGTAAATGTTTTGTGGTTATACTTCTCTGCCAAAACTTTTCAGCCTCATAAAAACAAATGTACTTTTAAGTAACAGTATTTCAAGCAGCTCTAATAAGGCTGACAGATAGAAAAAAATAGTGCTTTAACATGTATTGGAGAGTATTTAAGAACTTCATTCTGGTCTAATATTAATTTCTGAAATTTCAGATGTGTCTTCAAAATGCTGTTGTTCTTTGAGAACTAATATAATTAAGGTTTTCCAAGGTGTATGTGTATTTTTTATGTATATCTTTGGAACTGGAACTGTGTTCCGAAGTTTTTGAAAAAGGAATAGATTTTAATGTTTCTATTAGATTCACAATATTCCCCAAGCTGACGCATAATGACTGAACATTTCTGTGATAGATCTATTTTTAGGGAATTTTTGATATTTCCTATTGGTCATTTTTTCCTGTCATTTTCCTGTGAAATTATCTGATGTGGCAACAACTTATCCTGATGTTTTCACATTTTCCTCTAACTAAAAGGTAATTTTCATAGAATCGTACAAGGGTTTACTTGGAAGGGACCTTACAGATGTAGTTCCAATCCCTCTGGGATGGGTAGGAACACTGTTCACTGGACCAGGCTGCTTAAAGCCAGTCCAGCCTGGCCTTGAACACTTTCAAGGATGGGGCATCCACAACTTCTCTGGGCAGTTTTTCTGTGCAAGTTTCTACATATGTGAAATGCAGCTCAAAACTGCTGTAAACTAAAATGTCGTTGCATGACCCTTTGGAGATCTATTGTTTATATAAAAGTCTGTTATCAAGCATTTGGTGTGCTTGGTTGTGTCTTGTTGCTTAAAAAATTAAGGTTAAGGGTGGGATATATTTTTCTTGTGCCACGAGATTGGCTGTTAACATGGATAATATGACTCAAAATTTATCAAGTCACTGATGGAGATTTTTGAATACTGAAGGAGTAATTAATCTCAGTGGTAGATATGGAACATCTCAGGTGGTAGCTAGAGTGTATCTGATATATATTTTACTGACTGGTAAAAGACACTGAATGTGAATTATGTGCATTACATGAATAAACAATATTGTAGAATTTGTTCGTGCTTAGGACTGTAATCAATGCTGTTTACGTGTTACAAGTATTTTGCAAGTGAATATTAATTTTATGTGTTGCTGAATGCTGGCCCTCATGTAACACGGTGGACATTGTTCTGGCAACTCTTGTTATTGTCCCAAGGTTCTTATTATCATTAACGTGCTTTTGATAGAAGAGGTTAAGTTAGGCCAATTATGCAGTAAACAGTGTTATTTGGTTATACCTTGGTTATACAAGCATAATTTTATCATCTTGGAATGGATAGATTTGCCTAATCTGCAATCCAAGCTGTTGAGGAATTTAAGAAGTAATAAACATGGTCACATGTTTTCATTTTAGTGTCATAGAAATTGTTTCTTTCTTTGGTGCTGGCAAGTGAAATAGTACAGTTTTATCAGATGTTCAGTAAAAGGTGGAAGATGGACATTCTGGTTTAATTAACTTGTCACTTTTTATCTGTCTGGCATCATGTCCTCATACCCTCTGGAAGTTAGAATTCAATTATAGTTTCTTGGGGTCTTCCATTTCCTAATCACGGTTTTCTTATTTCCTTCTAAATGTGTGTTTGTCTCTAGTTGCCGGTAGATACTGTGGCAGCCATTAGATATATGTTCTTATGGTTGCCAAGACAGGGTGATAGAGAATTAGAAATAGTTTTCTGTGATCTTTTCAGCAGAGTGTGTCTGTACTGTGGTTTTTGGGGGGTTTTGTTGGATTTTTTTTTTAAATTTACATGACATGCAAGGGATTTTTCTTATGGCAATGCAAGAATATTTTAACACTGATTCTTGCACCCCTTTTCTGCAAGTTATTATAGGATTGGTGCTTTACCCTTGTCTTAGCTGTGATTATTAGCTTTGGTACTGTGCCACACGGTTGTTATATTGCTTATGAAGCAGATCAGTTTTATGTCAGATCAGCTCCCAGTAGGGGCAAAAATAGACTGTGCTCTTTTTTTTTTTTTTTCCAAGTATTTATACATAGTCTGAGAGGATTAACCTTCCTGTGTGGGCATGATAGGTACTTTCTTAGGGCTCAAGATTTGACTTCAAAGTAAGGTACTTCAGACTTAAATGCCTAAGCCCTTTTTTTTCACTTCTTTTTGATCTGACCTACATTAGATACATGGTTTTAGAATGTGGAAAAGAGTTAGTTTTTATTTTTATTCCCAAAACAGACAGAGCATTATTTAGAATGAGATATTCTCTTGTTACATTATTTTTTTTAAAGAAAAGAAATAAAATAGTGGCTTACACTTTTATTTGCAATTTTCAACTTTCTTCTCTAAGAGATAGAGGAGCCAGCAAGGAGAGCTGCTATGCTGGACCTTTTTCTCAGCAACAAGGAGAGGCTGATGAGGAATGTAAAGCTGAAGGGTGCAGTGACTGTGAAATTACGGAGTACAAAATCCTTAGAGCAGTGAGAAGAGTGGACACTAGCTACCTTTGCCTTCAGAAGAGCAGAATTTGGCCACCTCAGGGATTTACTTGGTAGACTACCATGGAATAAAGCCTTAGATTTAACAGGGGACCAAGATAAGTGGTTAATAGGCAGCGATCACTTCTTCCAAGCTCAGAAATGTTGCATCCTTTCAAAGAGTAAGTCAGGTTGAAATTTCAGGATACCTGCCTGGATGAGCAAGGAGCTCCTGGACAAAATGAAACACAAAAATGAAGCCTAGGCAGGGTGGAAGTGAGATCAGGCATCCTGGGAGGAACACAGACAAACTGTCCAAGCAGCCATGGATCAGGTTAGGAAAGCTAGAGCCCTAATAAAATAAATCTGGCCAGGGTTGTCAAGGGCAAAAAGAAAAGCTTCTAAAGATATATTGGTGATAAAAAGAAGACTAGGCAAATTGTGGGCCCTCTCCAGAAGGAAACCTGGTTACCTGGGACATGGAGACAGCTGAGGTACTCAGCAGTGGTTTTTGACTCATTCTTTGCTTACAAGTCTTCAATCACACCTCCCAAGTCATGGATGACAAATACAAGGGCTAAAAGAAGCCTACAGGAAACTTGGAGAGGGACTTTTTACAAGGACATGCAGCGATGGTATTGGTGGAAATGGCTTTAAAATGAAAGAGGATTGGTTCAAATTACACATCAGGAAAGAATTCCTTACTGTGAAGGTGGTGAGGCAGTGGAAGAGGTTGCCCAGAGGAGTTGTAGATGTCCCATCCTTGGAAGTGTTCAAGTCCAGGCTGAACTGGGCTTTAAGAAACCTGATCTAGTGAATGACTCTCCTGCCCATCGCAGAGGGATTTGAACTAGATCTTTAAGGTCCCTTTCACCCCAGGCCATTCTTTGATTCTATGACTCAATATTTTCAAAAGGTTTTTTTCTTTCTGCTTTGCAGGTGGAAAAAATAGAATCTTGACAGTTAATTTTAGTGTTTTGCCAAAGGTCACAAAGTTTGAATGGTTAGCTGCAGAGTTATGAACCTTTGTTCTTATTTTTTACTTCCTCCATCAAAATGCAAAAGCTTTTTTGGATTCAATTCCCTAAAATTTTAAGAGAATTTATTTGCATGCTTAAAACACACATTAGTGAGTTAAAAGTTAATTTTTATGAATTTAAGACTAATGATGTTGCAATGCATAAGCTCTTTGAGGTCAGTGGAAACTTATATTGAAGATATAAAAAAACTTTGTCTTTCTCTTTACTCAGCAATATCTTGTGGAATTCCTAAAGCTCCAGTAAATGGTGGGATATTAACTACAGATTACTTAGTTGGCACCCGTGTTACTTATTTTTGCAATGATGGATATAGGCTATCAGCCAAAGAGCTTACTACTGCAGTCTGCCAGCCGGATGGTACCTGGAGCAATCACAATAAAACACCTCGCTGTGTAGGTGAGTAACATGTAAAAAGTCTCTGGAGAGTAAAAACCTGTCTGTACATTTTGTTTATTTATCCAGGGCACAAATCTTCATGTGGCTTAAACTTTCATATTCAGGTTACTTTAATCTATGAATTATTGCTGGTATTAAGTTATTATGAAATACATATATGAAGTATATGTAACTAAGGCCTGCTGAAACTTAACAGCATAAGCAGAACAAACATGCTAGAGCTCATAGAATACAATCAAACAGCAGAATAAATATACTAGAGCTTATAGAATACAATCAAACGAATTATTAATTTACAGTTAAATCAAATTTAATGGTTGCAGAGGATATTTTGCAAAAGTCATCTCTTCAGTGAGAGCTGCACAATTAATATACTGTTAACAAACCCTTTCTACTATCCAGAATTGCAAAACCTCTGTGATAATTGTTTGAAACTGCTGCTTATTATTTATATTCATTCCATCATTATAGCTGTACACCATCTAAACTTGGGGGAACATCACTGCAGAGAAAATGCATTATACTCCCAAAAAGAAGTGGATATCAGCAGTTACAAATGGGATTTGAAAACCCAGGTGACTGCAGAGAGCGATACAGGGATGTCAGTGTCTCATGCACATTAGGATTTGGATCATCTCACCCAATGAATTTTGGAAATGAACGCAAATTAACACTGGAGTATTTTTCAAGGATTTCCCCTTTCTCCATTTTTTCTTGAAAATTTTTTCTTGTTCTTGAAAATTTCATTTTGTCATGCATTTTCCTCTTTCTAAAGAGCCAATGAAAATAGACAAAAACAAAGTAGGAAAATTTGTTATGCTTCTTATACCATTTTTTATTATATTGGTATTATAGAATGGTTTTGTTCCATTTCTGGAAGAAGAACACTTAGAATTAAGAAACGGAATAAAAATTTATAGCTATTGAAAAAAAGACTTGTATATGGATATTATTTTATCTGTCACCAATGTTCAGTCTCTCAAATAAGTCTTTCATATCTCATAGAGTTTACCTGGGTAGAAAAATAATTCCTCCATTTAAATGTACTTAAAATTTCAGTAAAGATTCTGGTGCCTGATGTAAAGTGTCATGGAAGGTCTACCTACAGTGAATTCAGCCGTGGTACAGCTTTTATCTACACCAACTGCATCACTCTGCATACACAATCCCTGCTCTGTCTGGATCATTATTAATTAAATGAGAAAACTCATACCTGCTAACCACTGAGAATTTCAAGTACAGCCTTAGCTTTCAAATATTATGTCACTGTGTTTAAAATACATTTATTGATTAATAATGGTACAGGTTTTCCCAATTTGCCTGTATCAAGCCACCAATAACTATGTGTTTTTGTTATTTTGAAAGTTGTTACATGTCCGAGCATCAATTCTTTTACTCTGGAACATGGAAGATGGAGAATAGTGAATGGTTCCCATTATGAGTATAAAACAAAAGTAGTTTTCAGCTGTGATCCTGGGTATTATGGTTTGGGGCCGGCATCTATCGAATGTCTTGCTAACGGCACCTGGAGTTGGAGAAATGAGCGGCCTTACTGCCAAAGTGAGTACATGTATCTGCATCTGCTGTACAGATTTCAGGAAAAAAATATTTTATTGGGTGAATTAGAAATGAACTAATTTAGTATTCAAAACAGCTAATTGGAAAAAGTGTTTCTTGGCTGGAATTCCTGGGTATCCTAAAGGCTGTTATTTACAAATATAATACATTAGATTTAGTAACAAGGACATATCTGTAAGCACACTTCTGGGTTTTAAAGGTCCCTAAATTTATAAAGGTACAAAGAAGTAGTAAGAGAATCTTTTCCTACATATTTTTTTAGGTCAGGAATGCTGTAAAGTCTTGAAAAATGCAAAACCTTTGTATCCTGTCTGCCCACTTGATAAATAAAATAATCTCTCCTTTCAGCTAGTTACCATGTAGCATGCATTTGCACATATCCACATCATTCCTACCATTATCTGGTACGCTGATACCCTGCAATAGTTAATTTAAAAAACCCCAAATAATTAATATTCAGATATTTAAACCAAATAAAGATGTAGCTATAATTGTGTTTCCCTCCCCTACTGCTGTGAAAAGAAAATTGCTGTATAAATTTAAATTTAAACAGCTCGGTTTTCAAAACTGTTGTGTTTTGGTTATACTTTGAAGCCGCAAAACTCCTTCCCTTTATGGAACACCGTGTGATGTACCTTCTGACAGAGTGGGATATAACTGTGCTTTTGGTACCTGTACCAAAATGTGTGTGTCTGCATGCTTATGTATAAATCCACATATACCTAAAAAGTATATAGATAAGCCAGATAACTGTGGCAATATATATATATAATTCATTGACAATATATATGACAAAAAAAAGCAGTTTAAAAAAGAAATTTCAAAGCTAGATTAATTATACTGGAAATTACCCTTGAGTTCTTTAAAACTGGAAATACAGTTTATAATTTAGAGAATTTTTAAAATTTAATTGCAATAATTTCATCTCAGTGTTAAAAATACTGTGTATATATCTGTATCTATATCTCTCTCTGTGTGTATATATCTAATCTACATACTAGATTTGTATTTGTAACCCTCTTTGCTTTAAAAGAAACTATTTTTAACTATGTTTTGAGAAGTTTTGTTTGAAATATTATGACTTATTTTCTTCTAGGCATAAAGCACATTACCTAATTTCAGCCTCTTATTTACTACTAATAAATTGGTTTTGTTAATTATTAAAAGAAAATTGAAAAGTAAAAATACTATTTTGATTGAAATATGCTTTCAATTGTAAATAAATAGCAAGGAATTCCATTAATATCATTCACTCTTTTAAAAATGTAATGTGTGAATGCTAGGGTAAGCATTTCATCATGACCTAGAAGATCCAAATGGTCTATTCCCAAAGAAACATAACTTTACAACTGACAGAAATTGTGAGGTTCCAATACGCAGAAAGTACTTGATAAAATCAAGGTAATTAAACAGCATTTAATAATGTTTTGAGTAGTTTTTTTAACTTTACAGAAATTATTTTAATTGTACTTCCCCCTCTCTTTCTTAAGTATAATTTCTGGGGAAGGAATAGTTTTTGTTTGCAGACTTTCAATATGTTTTCTACAGATTTCTCCAAAATACTTCAAGGTGTGAAATTTATTTATGATTGACTGGTTGATAAGTATTATTGGTTGATAGCTATTAATGTATGTGTGTTTGTGATTCTCAGCTGTACACTTGTGTTTTGTTTTTCTTTTGCCATGAAGTTATTTCCTGTGGAGAACTTCCTACACCTCCAAATGGAAATAAGATTGGAACTCAAATCACTTACGGATCTACAGCTATATTTACTTGTGACTCAGGATACATGCTAGTTGGCTCTGCAGTGAGGGAATGTCTGTCATCTGGACTCTGGAGAGGAATTGAAACCAGGTGCTTAGGTATGGATACTACTTTCATGACTTGTCTGTTTTCTGTCTCTCTAGGAGACAAAAGTAAGCAAAGTGATCTTGTCTTTTTCTATTAGCAGATACATTGAAGAGAGCTCTGCACGTGTGTGGCTGGGCTGCATTGTTTTCTCAACAAATTCTAACTATGTTTATATTTTCAGAAATTTTAATAGCTTCACAATGTGCAAAATCTGTGTTACTATATTTTTGTATATGTCTTTAAAGTAGAACTATACATAAACAGCAGGAGAGGTTGATTCCATATGTATCAGCTTTAATACATATCCTCAGTAAAATATCTGCATAGTAGACCTGAACTAAATGGTTGTGTTATAGAATTAAACTGTATTCTTGAAGAGATACAGAAGGAGGAAAAAAAAAGTTTGTGGAAACTTTGGCAGGACCACTGCAGCGTTGTTTCTGAGAGGAAGTCACTATCCAGACACTTTTTTTCAGAATTTGGGACCCTTTACTTGTACAAGTTTAGGTATCTTCTCTTATTTAAGGCAACTTCACTGTTGCCTGAATTATTTAGTAATAAAACAAACACCTGTAACAATTTCAGGGCTTCTTTCTGAATCATTGTCATGTGTACCTTGAGCTGGGTTATTGTACTTACTGTAGAGTCATTGATTTTAACTCTATATATAATCAAAATTTTAATTTCAGTTGAAATCAAAAGTATGCTAGTATTCTAATTTAGAATGAAATATATAAGTCATATTGCATCTTGTCGTTTGTGGAGGCATGAGTATATAACAGAATATCCATAAACTGATAAATTCAGAAAACTGAACTAGTATATACATTAAATATAGGAGTTTGTTGCAATATCTCTTTGTATGGATTGCCATTCTCTTTTTTAAACTACTTTCTATCCCAAATAATTTTTCTTCTGTAAAACCCCATTATTTGCTAATTTCACTTAAATGAATGACTCATGAATGAGCAAAAGTGTTGCCTATCAAGCTGCAAGTCTGAAGCTGGAATGTTCACTGACATACAGCAGAGAGGGATAGAGGCTTTTTTCTTTTACTTACAACTTAAAAGAGGACCCCTACTGCTCAGAAGAGATGCATTATTATTTAGTTCATACCCTATAATGTCCAGTAACAATAAACATTTAAGAAAACAACTATACAACTAGAGGAGGAAAACAGTAATCTAAAACACACCTATTGTGTCAGACTAATAGGACTACAGTAAATCTTTAAATGCATATCTTTAAAGCTTTATTGTGGCGAATTGTTGAAGATGGCATGAAAACAAGTATTACTCAGAGAATGAGAATATACATCATATACAGCAAAAAATGTATACCTTGCTGAAAAAAACAAAAAAGCAAAGCTAGTGACAGAGAAATTTTATGAAAGGGAGAGTAATGGCTGCCATAATTTCTCTTGCAACAATACTGCCTACTGTGTTACATCACTGTGCAGGAATGAGCTCCCTGCAGACTCAGAATAACTCCATTCAATTCTTGTTTCTTCCATAAGTAATTTGAGAATTAGGATAGAGGGATGAGTTCAGCTAATGACAAACCAGAAATAAGAAATATTCTTGAGAAGCTTGTTGTCAGAAGGTGGAAGAAATGGAGGACATTAAAGAAAATTAGAATATGGGAGAAAGGAGATCAAATAGAGCAGGAAAACCTACAGAGTGGGTATTTTAATGGCTCAAGAAATTAATTTTTGTGCAACTTATCATTAAATTCTGGTGTTTGTTTTCAATAACTGAAAAATAGTAATAAAAAATTTCACTTTCTATTTCTGATGTTTTACTGCTCTCAACTGTAAACCCTTTTTATCATTTATCTTAGAGCCTTTTCACTTTTACTTTCTGAAAAATGTAGTTGTTCTTGGACTGAAGTGATTACCAGTGTATTTCTGTTTTAAGTTTTGAAGATGCCCTTAAGAGTACATTCAGATGACACACATGAAATCTTACAGGATAACATAATACCTTTTTCAAGTATTTTGCTTAAAAACTCAAGTTATTTTTTTCAAAAGTGCTACTGAAATAATTGCATTTGATTTTAATTCCATTTATGTGTAATTTTAATAATTTATAAAATGTGAAGTAAACAAGAATTTAAGTATCTGCAGTAGAACTTTAAACTAGTTCGTGGTGAACCTAATCAGATATAGATGAGAATTAGAACTGAGGTAAGCTTTAAATCACCAAAAATACTGACTAAAATCCAAGTTGTGTTATTGCATGACACTGTGAACAGCAGTGCATAATTTTGATGACAGCCATAATAGTGTGAGAATATGATGATAGGTTTCACAGCTCTTTTTTGTCTTTCTTTTCTCATCTGGCTTCTTTTATTAAAAATGGATAATTTGTGGATGTTGAATCTGTGGCAAAGACTAGAACAGTTAACTGCTTTCCTTTCTTAATCTCACTTTTTTTTTTTCTTTAAAAAATACCTAAATGACAAAGTATTACTCCATGAGTAATCACATTATTGTATTAATAGGAAATTGATTTCTGGATCCTTATTCTTATTCTCCATAGCTGATGAGAAAAAACAATATTCAAATTGAAAAAAATAAATGAAACAAAAAAGAATAGAGTAAATTCTGATTCTGAAGTAATTCTGTTATCAAAGTTTAAAAACCTAAATGTTTCAGGACATTTTATTGTGAAAAAATCACTTTAGTCTTTTAGAATAAAATAACAGGTGAAGATTAAAATCATGACAGTTGTGTCTCCAAGGTTACAAACTACCTCTCACAATTTATTGTGCTTGATCTTTTTCTACACTGGTAACACTGAAACTGTCTATGTCATAAATCCTGAGAAACATTCAGAAACATAGAATAGATTTTTACTGAATAGCCTACTTATAAAAAGAGACTAACAAATCTGCAATTTCTTTATACATTTTCCTCTTGGAAAAATATTTAAATATTCAACAAGAAATTGGTTATTGTCTCTTTACATGAAAACTTTGTATATTTGCAGTATTTACAGATTACATATTTCCAGTTTTATATTTTATATGATTTCCTTTATTTCTGACATTAATTTTATTTGATTTGATTTAATGTCAGGAATAACATTGATCATAAAAAACATATATTGTCATACTTATAAAAAGTTTCGTATTTATTTTAATGCCTGTAATCAGATATTTATTAAGCTGGGTATTTCTTAGAGTGGAAGTAAATTGGGTCTACTTTAGTAACTCTATAGTACTTTCAGATAAACGTTAGGATTAATTAGTATATGAATGGTGAAAAACATTTCCTAAGATTTCTCTAACACTGATTTTTTTTCCCTTTTCTCATTAGCACGAATTTAATTTTTTTTTTATTATCTCAAAGGAGAAGCACTATCAGATCATTACTTTTACACATCATGATTTGAGGATCGTGACTACTTTTTTCTCTTCTTTTTTTCCCTAAAGGATTTTTTGAGGTTATTTGTTGGCTTTTAAAAATTTTTTATGTATTATTTTGGTTAACATTTTAGATAGCCTAGTCAAAAACACTTAACAAAGTAAAACTAACAAAGAAAAGTGTAGCATGCTTTGAAAAGTCTTTCTGTTAGATACAATTCTTCTTATATGTAATGGAGCAGCTCTTAGATTATTACAAAGAAATCTGATTTCTTTCTAGGACCTTACTCATTGTTAGTGTAATGTACAAAGTTTCATACTTCTCTTTGGGAGGTATCTAACTGAGCTTCTCTCATTTGTGCTAGTTACATGACTGATAGTAATTTTAAAAGTTGTTTAGACATCTCATCAATGCAAAATACATGAGAAAACAGCAAAAATTATGATTTTCAACCAATACTTAAATTCAGAGGAAAGATATCTTATGCACACTTCTCTTTTTTGATTGGTGAGCTTACTCCAAGTTTTCACCTTTCTTGAACTTTTGACTCTATCCTCTTCATCTCAGCTGTACAATGCCTGACACTTATTTTTTAATTCCTTCTTTCTCAATTCTTCATGACATCTAAACATCCTGATAAAACAGATCTGTTCATATTCTTTCCCTTGTTTACCAAAAGTCATGCTGTTATTTTGTACTGAGGGATAGAGTCAGCAAATTCTGGAACAATAGTTTTGTTCAGTTTTGCATATTAGTATTAAATCTCAAATAAAGATAAACAATGAAATGTGATTAAACTTTTCAAGGTCTGTAAGATCTCATATTTTGTTCTTAATTGTGACATGATTAAATTATGTTAATTCAGTTCGTTTGGAGAACACCTTTATGAAGTGTCCCTATGAATTAAAATACAAAAAGGAAGAGTGAAGTTTATTTGATTAATAAGGAATAAAGAAGTGTGGCTAATGCTAGAGGAGCTTTCAATAAAGACAGATGGATAGAAGAAAAGAGCTGTTTAGGTTAGCGTGTATATTAAATGTCAACATTTGCACTTGCCAAACAATAATATCAGGAATACGTTTCATCTCTTCTCCTAAGAGAAAGGCTAGACTTCACATACTGTGTCTTTGTTTGAATTAACAAATAATCCAGCAGAATGAGCAGATCATGAAACAGAGAATTGATTCTGAATGATCTACATTAGGGTTACATATGGTTCAGAGAATTTTCCTTGCACTATACCTGTTCCAGTCCTCTGGGCTGAAAGTCATCATTACTCATATGGTTCTAAGCTGTCAAAAAGATCTGTCAATAATTGTGACCACTTTGTCTCCAAAAGGAGATGGAACACGTTTGGTGCACCTAGTTGAGCTTCTCCATGTGCTTCCTCTGAAAGGAAGCTAATTTGTTCATAGTAAAACCACTCAGCACATTTAAGATTTAGAAGGGAGATCTGAACCAAAATTCTAATGTAGACACAACCTCTTTGATGTGTTAGCTGGGGAATATTTATCCCAGTTTTACTCAACTCCTTTTTCATACAAAAATAACCATTTAAAATGCTAATGAGTCGTTGTTGGCAGATTGTTACTTGTAAAGGAAAAACCAGTTATCCATCAGCTCTGTAGAGAACAATGCTGTCAACGGAGTAAAAAGAATAGCAGACATACTATCTGGGGCAAAGCAACCATGTAAGCTAACAGCAGAGAATGTTCACTGCATTAATCTGTCAGTGGTAGTTTTTTATATTTTCTCAATCAGTTTTCAGTCACTGAAAGGTTTCTGTGGCTATGTAACCCCTGAAGTGTAACCTCTCTTCCACTATTTTCATTCTTGAAACTCCTGGAAAAATATATAAGCAACTAACTTCTTTGTCTTCACTGTTTTAAAATATCTTTTTTAAACTCTTGGTCTTTCAATTAAGGGGGATTCTGTATCTCCAGTGATACTGAATTAATATATCTAGAGTTAGCCATATGCTTCTCTGTTCTTCAGTACTACTGCATAATAATAACAACTAGACTTTCAAATTAGGTATATGATGCTTCATCTTTAAAGAACTACTCAGCTGTTTCAAGGAATTCAGCAGAGAACTTCCCTCTGTGGGCCATGGATTAAAAAAGGTTTAAAATAACTTTACCATTCATCCTGAACAGTTTTAGTACAGCTTGAACAGCTGTCAAGATGAGGCTCTTCTGAAAATAGCAAGAGAAATGCCCCAAGCCCTGTTTTGTCCAGGGTTGTGCCTTCTTATATCTTTTTATGAAATGCAAACCCTTTAAAGAAGAAAAAAAATTCCAGGAAATAATTCTTCCCTTTTCAGCTTAGGTCATCTTGACGGGTTAATTTGTTGAATAAGAAATAAAATAAATCTCTCTTTTCAATAATACATTGGTATGTAGATTTGTTTTACTATTGTGCTCACGTTTGACACTACTGACAACTAAAATAAGCATAGGCACATTTTTGCCATTTAGTGTAAAGATTCTGTATTCATTTATTCCTACTCTTTTCATCTCATAAAACAACCTGCAGAAAAGAAACCTCATTTACAGCTATGGTTTCAAAGGTTCTGACACTAAGTTATTATGCTCATTCTTCATTGCTAGAGCTGGATTTCATGTCAAATTAGGTAATTTATTTGGTGCTCACAGGTAATTAATATCCTTCATTCCCAGTCTTTGACTAATTTTGTTTTTTAATAATATTTCATGTAATTATTCTTCTCAAGTTTTGCTAGACTGGAAATTGAGAATGTTATCTTGCTTATTTCCCCTCTCAAATCTGCTACACCATAAAACCTTCACATTTAGTCTATTTTAATATCTTTTTTGCAGCTTTCACTTGTCTTTGCTGAAGTGGCATCTTTTGATTCAGTATTACAAGTTACAGGTTACATTAAGACCAGGGGGTCTCATCTGGATTCATAGAACTGCTACATAGATCTTTTATATCCATGTCATAGATAAAAATGGAACTACAACTGGTCTTACAGTGGTACAGCACCAAAACAGAGATACTGACAATGGACAAAGCTGTCATGAAAATAGTCGAGAATATCTTAGCCTAAAGTAGTCTAGAATCCCAATTTAGTGTGATGTCAGCTATTTGCTACCAGGATATTAAAATATACTTATTTGTCACAAAGCCCTTAAAACAAGATTCAAATTAAAATCCTGAGAAACAATTACCATCAGAATTGATCATAAAAAAACTATCAGAATATACAATAATAAATATGAGCATATCCTTAACGTATAATGAACATCTTGGAATTATTTGCTTAGGTAGCTTAATAGAAGAATGTTAAAGGTAAGAATTCTACTAAAATTCTTTGTAGAAAAATAAACAAACACCTTACTTTTAGAAGAAATGCAACAAATTCAGAAGAGAATTGAAGAGAAATTAAATGATAATTACTCATCCAAATACAGGTGTTGATGATGATAGAGGTTTTTGTTTGGGAGTCGTTTTGGTTTTCTTCCTCTACGCTTTTTTTTTCCCCTTGATATTGGAGAAGCAGTGAAACCAACTAATATAAGTTGAGGTCTTTATTTCCTCTGGCAGAGAACTTCTCTATGGATGTGTGAAATAGAGTGGGAAAATAAAGCAAAGAATAAAAGTTCTGGAAAATATTACTGAGTATCTAATTTTATTGGATCTTAGGGAATTTACTCAGCTGCATGAATCAGTGGAAATTCCAGTAAAGTTCTCTAATGTTCTCTTAACAGGAACTGTGTATACCCGTATATCCACTTCTCATAGCAAACATAGTGAACTGCTTACCATGTGCACTTACATGACAGATGTCAATTATTTTATTTGAAAATAAAGCAAATAATGCTGAACCCATCATTTTGGGGTGTTGGATTGTTTTGGTTTTGGGGTTTTTTTCCCCTCTTTTTTTTGTTTGGTTTGGTTTTAATGGGGTTTTTTATATCCCTCAGTCACACTAAACTTCCCCTGGAAAGCAGAGTCAAAACTGGAAAAGAATCCTGCAAATCCCCAAGGTCTTTTTTTATTTCTTTTTAAATTTGAGATAAAAAATGTGTTGCAAGTCTGGTACATCCTGGTTTTAAATCATATTTACTTCCTTACACTGTCACTGATTGATTTTGAATTCTGTTATGATAGAACTACAGTTTTATAATACAGCTTTATAATATTCTTCTTGCATTCAGATTTATTTCTTTTTCAGTTTGGAAATCTTACACAGGGATAGGAGTATGCTGTACTGTTTTAAAAATATCTTTCATTACTAGTAGTGAGAAGTTCACAATTGGTCATGCAATATAGTTAGTGCTCCAAAGATATAACTGTTATACAGAGTGGGAGGAAATAATCAAGACAGAGGGATTTGAAGTAATAGAATCATAGAACAACCCAAGTTGGAAGGGAATTTGAAAAATCATCTGATCCAACATTTCATGGCAAAGGGAGCTGAGATGGGATTATCTTGCAACGTTTAGTCACATTTTGAAAACATTCAGTGATGTGGACTCCCATCACATCCCTGGATAGGTTATTCCAGGGAATGCTTGTTCTTACTGTCAAAATAATTCTTTCTTATGTCATGATGGAACCTTTCCAAGTGCAGCATGCACCAATTGCCCCTTGTCCTCTCCATGTGATTCCATGGGAAGAGACAGCCTCCATTATCTTTGTAGTCACCCTCTAAGTACTGGAACACTGTAATGAGGAACCCCCCACGCCTTCTCTTCTTCAGGAACTAACCCCTTCAGCCTTTCCTCATTGAAGAGGTTTTCAGCCCTTTCTTAATTTTCATAGCCCTCCTTTGCAGTCTGTCTGCGTCTTTCTGCATCTTTCATGTGCAGCCTGGCAAGCACTGAGTAGAGGGGGATGATCTCTACCACTGCTAATGATGTTTCTGCAGATACAGCCCAGGATCCATTTTGCCTTTCCTGTTGCAGCCACACACACTGCTGACTCACAGTCAGCTTCTTGCCCACCAGGACCCCCAGGTCCCTTTCAGTGACGCTGTTCCCCAGCCACACAGATTGTGGCCTGCTCTGGGCTCTTTGGCTGTGTCATCCCAGGAGCAGAACCTCACAGGTGTTTTTGTTAACCTCATACAGTTCTTGCTCACCTGCTCCTCCAGCCTGTCCAGGTCTCTCTGTAAGATGTCTCTTCCTTCTCACATATCTGCCTCACCACCAGTCTGGTGTCATCAGCAAACTTGGTGAGGTTGCTTTCAATCCCATCATCCAGTTCATTTATGAAGATATTCAACATCATTTGGCCCATTACTGATCCTTAGGGAATCCTCCTCATGATAGGCTTCCAGCTTAAGTGAAAACCATTGATCACCACCCTTCTAGTGCAGCCTGACAGCCCATTCTCTACCCATCTTAAAGACCACCCACCCAATCTGTATCTTGCCCTTTTGTGCAGGAAAAGGCTGTGGGAAATGGTGTCAAATACTTTGCTGAATTTCAGGTAAGCAACATCCACTACCCCTCTCCTTGTAAATATTAGATGTTAAAAAAAGTCAAAAGAAAATAAAAAATGAAAGAAAAAAAGAAACTCAAAAGTCAAAAGAAGTCAAAACTAGGGTCTGAGAGGTTTATGAGAATGAAAGGAAGTAGGGTAAGAGGATGGGATTTTTAAATGACTTTACATTTTCTGGAGCAAGACTAGGACATTACTGCAAGAGATACAGATGATTTGCAATAAATTTTCAGCTGTTGAAGTTGTATAGGTTTTATAAAGTCTACGCACAGTTGCAGAAACTTCACTATGATCTTAGTTACCTCATATGTTGAATTGCATCAGTTTTATTCTCTCTGCACTGGAAACAGAGACTGACCTTTCTGGTGAAGTATTCTGCTTCCACTCTGCCATAAAGCAGCTACCGTAAAGCAAGACTAAATTCTTAATTAAGAACCAAGCCATATATTTTAATTAAATGCAACTAGAAAAATATTTCCTTGAGCATGGTCTGAATCACTGCAGACTGTCTGATTGCACTTTTGATAGAAACTAATCTTTTACATCTTAGTTTTTATTCCTCATCTGGTTAGTCTTGCTTACAATCAGAAATAGGATAGGGAAATTAGTTCCTTTGGGGCATTTTCAAAAAAGACTACTGCATGCTGAATGGATTATGAATTTCTTGGACAAGCAAGAAATACTCTGACAAAAATTTTTTAAACATGTGTTACACCATCTTATCCTAGAAAACATAAATTTCATGTATGCCTATTTTTTACATAAGACTGAGGGAAACAGGGAGGGAACAAACAAGCGATAATATAGCCTTGAACAGTACCAGATTTGGACTCCCACTAACTACACAGAAGTCAAATTGCAGTCATCAATTTAATATATGTGGAGGTTCATATACTACCTATACCATAAATTCTGATCGTTTTGTCATGATTCATACAATGAAATTCAAAATAAAGTTCAAGTTGTAAGAAAATGTAAGATTTTAATTTTTTTTTTAAATAGGAAGTTTCTAGCCCCAAATGAATGAGGCAAAATGCAGAAAAATATATCAGAAGCATTTAAAATTTCAAAGGAAAAAACAATCCAAACCGTGTTGGTTCTAAATGTCTTTTCTTATTAGCAATCCCATGCTTTGGAGATTTGTTTGTGGGGGGTTATTTGAGGAAAAGTAGAAGAGAAAAGGAGAGCAGAGGAGTTTGGGTGGCTGGTAGTTTCCTTTTAAAAAAAAGAGTACTAGCTGAAACACTGCTCGTTTTTTTTGCTTGTCTTACTCTTCTTTTTACCGTGAGTTCTCTGCTGTGTGTAACAGTCTTCATGAAGTCAACCATTCTTAGAGGATTTTCCCATTACCACATTTTTGCTGAATCACAGTGCCCATTTTCAAGAATTCATTACAAAAAATATCAACTACACGTAGTTTGGTTTTTTCCCCAGCCTCTCTCTAGACTAAACATCTCTTTATGACTTTCATAGTGAAAATACAGTATTTCTCATATTTTGAGAATACAGACTAGAAGATTAGGCCTAGGCATAGAAAGATTTTTGGTTGCAGGACATTTGGTGGCTGTTGTGCTGTCTGCCTTCAACCAAAGGATGTTAATCTCTTCGGGATTCCACTGGAATCAACAGAAGAGAAAGAATGGAAAACAGTAGAGAGTCAAATTCCAGCAATAAATTGTCCAAGTTAATTTTTCTGTATTGTAAGGAGGCTGTATTTATCATGTCCACATGGATTAATATTTATAATGTTTATATTATTTTTATTTATGTGGAATTTTTATACTTAGTTAAATGTATGATGTTTTAATGTCACCTTATTTATTTAATCATAACCAAAATAAAACTAAGGTAAATAATATATATATTTTTACATGTTACAATAAAAAGGAATTTTTCATATTTTTTAAAGGAAATTTGATAATATATATGACATTTAATCTCTTTGCTACATCATCTTTTTGTAATTTTTTTCTATGTGTACAGTTCCACTTATACAAATGCATTACTGCTGTTTTCACCAAGCTAATAAAAATAAAGCTTTGAATTAAGTCAATAACAAACCTGGAAAGATAGTCAACATTTCTTTGTTTTAGTTAAGGACGTTTATTTAAAATTTCTCTGGCATATTTACTGATATTTTTTTCCTTTTTTTTTTCTTTTTCATTACTATAAACAAATGTAGCTGGTCACTGTGGTATTCCAGATCTTATAGTCAACGGACAAGTAATAGGAGAAAATTATGGATATAGAGACACAGTTGTTTACCAGTGCAGTCCTGGTTTTCGGTTGATTGGTTCTTCTGTAAGAATATGTCAACAGGATCACAACTGGTCTGGTCAGCTTCCATCCTGTGTGCGTAAGTAAGCATGGCAACACATACTGATTTATGGTACAGGAATATCTGTGTCAAACAAGATGAGGACTGAATAATCCTCAAAATATGTGGCCACATGAAATCTGTGATTCATCTATCAGGTGAAGTTAAGTGTTGTCACTTAAAATTTCCACTACATCTTTTGGCTATTGAATACCTGCTGTTATGGATATGAAAGTTCTTCAAAAAGTGCTAGGACGAAGGAATGCCAGTACACAAATTTGAAAATGGCTTTATGACTCATAGTGGCTTTTGGAAATCTTTAATGTACATTTACTTTCATTGTTCTAGTTAGGTAAGTAAATACTGTTGAAGTACACTGTCAGCACTGAAGATTAAAATGTTTTCATTACTAAATTATATTTTCTTTTCTTCTTCTTCCTCACAGAGATGCTATTACTTTGATTTGTGGTTTTGGGGTTCTTCTGAGCAAATATTGTGCTTTGTTAATGAGGTTTCTTTTACATGACAAGTGTGTCAACACATCACATGAAAGACCTTTGAGTAATAACAGAAAATGCTGTATTTAATTTAGGAAAAATTGAGATTCCTCTAAGCACTTTAAAGTAAATTACCACCATTTTTCAGATTCAGTAATGTTAGTGTATTGAAACTGTATTAATCTGCCTCCAAATATTCTATAGGGCTTTGTAGCAGAAATTCTCTTAATGCCAAGTCATAGTACACAATGTTAATTCATTTATTCTGTGATGTTTTATTTTTTATTTTCATTACTGATTAACCATTTTTTTAATCAGCAGTTTGTTATAATATAGAAGAAAAAATTTACGAAGTGTTTTTGGATCATTTTTTGAATATTAATTTGTGTCTGATTTTCCTTTTTTTTCATTTGGTTTATGTGGGCATAGAAAATAAACTTTACCTTCTGTAGTCAGTTTTTTTATAAACATAAGAAAAATTTCACTGTGCCCATAGCTTTTTTTTATTTTTTCAAAAAATAGTCATAAATTTATAACTTCGCTAAGTATTTAGGCTACAAAGATAAAATATTGAGTTGATACTAAGACAAATTTGTAAGAAATAATGCCTGAGGAACTAAGGTAGTGAAATATTTCCTTTCAATTTCAGACTATACTTAATGAAAGTCTAGTGCTTGTTTTTCTCCTGCTTCTTCAGAAGAGTTTTCTTCCTTTGCTTTCATTAGTGCATGTCAAATTCTATTCCGTTTATTTAAAAATTAAAGTAAATTCTTGAACAATAATACATCATGGAAAGTATGGATTATCTTATAATATCAAAACTTGAAAATACTATTATATAATGATTATCTATTGCGTAATAAATAATGGAAAGTGATAACAGCTTGTTCTGTTTTTTGGGGTTTCTTTGATTGGTGCTATCCTAGCCGTCAGCTGTGGTCACCCTGGTAGTCCTATTTATGGAAGAACAAGTGGAAATGGTTTCAACTTCAATGATGTTGTGACATTTTCATGTAATACGGGGTATGTTATGCAAGGACCAACCAAAGCACAGTGCCAAGCTAATAGGCAGTGGAGCCACCCACCTCCAATATGCAAAGGTAAGAATGCAGCATTTACAGGTTTCTAACTAAGTGGTGTAAAACTAAGGCTGAAAAATAAACAGAGGGTAAAGGAGCACTGTCAAGACAAACTGATTCCCCTCTCTCACTAACAGGGAGACTGATTAACTAGCATAATAATCTTATTATTAAAGATGTTTTGTGATTCTATGATTTTTTACACTCAAGTTGCCAGGATAACGGTTGCAGAGAAACTTTCTTATGTGTCTGTAGATTGTATTGCTTTTTAAAAAATTGTTTCTACAATTTACTTAAGCAAAATTACAGAGAGATTATTAAGAGCTTAAAGCCTGAAATAATGTTCTCTACATTTTTAGCCAACATAGTTGAATAGACACATAAGAAAACCTACTTTTTTTTCATTTTACATTTCCATTGGTACTCCACTGAGCATCTTGACTTTGAAAATTGTTATTCTAATTCATTAACATTGTCCATTTGTGCTGGCTCTCAATGCTTCTAGATATTATATGTAAAATGTTTTAGCTTAGAAAAATAATACTATGAAATTAGTTCTATCTGAGTTTTTGTAAGCAGTTTTAGAAAGGTTTTGTCACCCCTGCCTTATTAAAATCTCTTATGTGTTTTTAAATAATTGGTTTTATTTAGAAAAAATGTACTTTTGGCTCTAGCCTGCATGTACATAGGCAGAAATTACAATGATTGTTTTTCAGCATCTTCTCTGCAGCTTCTATGGATTTTTATCTGTACATAAACTCAATCATGTTGTGGTTTTATAGCAATTTTTTGACTGTATTCTCTTTCCAATAGGTATTCTCCACTTTCATTTGATCACTTTCCCCTAAAAGACACTGCCAAATAATTTACAGAACTTAAATTTCCAACAGACTCTGTTGATAAGAAGATATTATTTTCTAACTTTACAATAGTAAACATGTACTGTGTGTTTAGGGTAACCTACTTAATCTCATTTTCAATCCAGTTGCTATCAGTCACCTTGGTATTCTGATATTGCAGTGTAATGTGTCAAAATGTCTAGTAACTTATTGGCATGTAGGGATTGGTAAATATGTTGACCAGGTTATTCTTTGGAATTTAATACAGTCCTGGAATTGTATATTGGTTTTAGAAGAGAGTTTAAAAACAAAAATAACTAATCTTGTGTTGGGCATCATTAATCATGTCTGCAATGTGCAGTGAAATCCATTCAAATCAATATGATTTTATTTGCTTTGAAGTTAAAAAATAATAATAAAAGTGTTACCTTGCATATTTGTAAACTGCCAAGAGTGCAATATTATAGAAAAGGCTGCACACCTTTGTGAAGACACTGCTTTTGTCACATGATTTTTTCACATAAATTCAGCAGTGCACTTACTGTTGTTATACTGTTTACAACTTTGCTAAATATCTAGTTTCTTAGCCAACCATAATAATGGTGGAAAACCATTGCAATGGTCAAAGTTCTTTGTATTTTATTTCAAGTATTCACTACTCCTGATTAATGAATAAATTAATTTCATTACTTTAAATACATGCTTAGTAACATGAACATGGACAACATTCTCAAGCACATGGTGTGATTCTTGGAGCTGTCCTGTGCAGGGCCAGGAGCTGGACCTCAATGATCCTTGTGGGGGGGAAAAAAAAAGACAGAAATGTAGCTCATATTTTCCTTCAAGAAAAAAATTTCAATATTGTCCATCAATTTAACTAACAAATTGTTCTGTCATTTACTGTTAAAGAAGTCAAATACAAGCAGAAACCTATTTCTGTCCTCAGAAAAGGTATGTTTTCTAGGCTTAGGGTACCAGTATTTGAGAACTACTAGAAGAAGCACACAAGCAGACTACAACATTTATAATAGTGCCTAGAGAGGACATGGGCCATAAAATGACTACATTGAGTGATTTAGGTGGGAAAAAGGATCTTGAATTGCATCTGGCAATACCGTTTTTCCTTTGCAGATTACAGAGCTATTCGTCATATTTTGATAATTACATATACACACATCCATGCACATTTACCTCTGAAATTCAACAAATGTGAATGCAGGGTCCTGCACCTGTGGAAGAGTAACCGCAGTAACCCTATGCACCAGTATAGGCTGGGGGTGACTTTCTGGAAAGCAGCTCTGCAGAGAAGGACCTGGGGGTCCTGGTAGACAGCAAACTGTCCATGAGCCCAGCAGTGTGCCTGTGTGGCCATGAAGGCCACTGTTGTCCTGGGCTGCATTAGGAATAACATCGCCAGCAGGTCGAGGGAGGTGATCCTGTCCCTCCACTCAGACATGGTGAGGCACATCTGGAGAACCTGGAGTGGGTCCAGTGGAGGGCTAAAATGTGGTTAAGGGACTGGAGCTTCCCTCTATTATACTGAACTCACAGATAGGAGTAAGTTACAAAAAAAAAAAGGGGGGGAAAATACATCTTCAGGAGTTTTCAAAAATATACATTTTTAAGTAGCTAAGGACTCAAAGAATTCATCAGTATTCTTAACCATTAAAGTTAACCTCTATTTTTAAAAAAGCTCCTACCCACTTGCAGGGATATGTTCTTATTCCATTAGTCTTACCTGACACAGTCTTACCTAATTGACTATGTCTCCTTTAGCTCAAACCATCTGTCTTAAAGGTGACCCATTATCAATACGTTAGTATAGGAACGTAAGTATGTTTGCATTTCTGTGTGAGTTAGACTAAAGGCACATCTAGCCCCAAAATATGTTTCTATTTGTGGACAATAGTGTATGTCAAGGCAGGAATATAAATTCATTTTATTGGTATGTTCAGTCACTTTTAGTGGCCAATAATTTTACAGTATCATCACACTGTAAAGAAGCATTTCCTTTTATTTGCTCTGGGTTTAACATCTTCTGGCTTTAGTGTCTCATCGTCTCATGTCTTCTTCCTAATTCACAACCATTATATAAAAAGTTAGGGTATATAAAACCAGGATATCAACACACTGGATATTTCTTATACAAAGAATAGGAGACCATTTTAGGAGACTGTATTTTTATGACTCTTTTTTATGACTGTGCTCTTTTTCTTTTTAGTGGTCAATTGTTCTGATCCTGGAATTCCTGCAAATTCTATAAGAGAAAGTAAAATCGAACATGGAAATTTCACATATGGCACAGTGGTATTTTATGACTGCAATCCTGGATATTTTTTATTTGGCTCTTCAGTTCTAATTTGTCAACCAAATGGCCACTGGGACAAACCTCTACCTGAATGTATTAGTAAGTAGATAATGAGTTTGCATCTACAAAGAATGTGGATAGACTAGGTATGATTTTACACAACATTTCCATCAGTCTCGTGACAGCAATTACGATGATCATGTCTATATGCATTTGTGTGTGTGCACTGATGGAGGGTCTCAGCAGCTGCTGAAGTAGCCGTTATATTGTTATTGCACGTAGCAAATAACATTGAACACTTATTAAATGCAGTAGCCAAAACAAACGTCTCTGAATGCTCCAGCCTAATAATCCCTGATAGCAGACATACAAGGTCAAAACCTGTCCGTTGAATTCGCCAGTATGTGGCTTGCATTGGCCACAGAGCTTTTATCCCACCAAGACTTAAAACCTTCAGCATGCAATTATTGACCTATATCAGGACAGTAATTTCTGGACTTCTCTTGGGACAACAGTAAGATCAGACTATCTATAAAGATACCAAGCAAGGAGTAAGAGCACTGTAGAACATCTAACATGTCCTCTGGAAAATGTCCTCAGTTTACCACACTAATAGATGTACCTGAGCATCATATTCATATGCAACCTATTCACTAAGGCAAGTGGATCAACACAAGTAAGTTATTTTTATTCTGGCTTGTCATTAACAACTTTCTAAGTGTGATGCAGATATAGCCAGAGATGTTTCTTATGTTTTTAATTAGCTGGGACAGCTGATTTACCTGGTTCTATTAGTCTGTGAAAAGGGTTTGGTTTAGGGTCAATGTTTTTCACTGAGAAAGGCTTCTCTTCCAGGGATTAAAGGGAAAACAGGCTAAAGGTTCCTTATTCAGGAATCATGGACTGATATTTACAATACTGTAGATATTTGTTCTTAGGAGGCTTCACTAGTTTTATATTATCTCTCTAAAAATAAGAAAAAAAAACTTTTTCTTTTTTCTTATATTGCTAAAATTTTCAGTAATGGAACTTGTCCCTTTCTTTAATGGGATAAGTGGCTTGATTTCAAGTCACAGTTAAAACAAAGCATCTTTTGGTTTCACATTAAATTTAAAGGCAACATTACCCTTTGAGAAAGACAAATACTGTTTAACAGTAAAATATCTCCAAAGAGAAATTAATTTAAAGTTGAAAAGATTTCTTATTTCTACATTTATTTTTTAATCTCTTAGTCATTTTTATCTGAATTGTCACAAGTAATTTAATAATACAGTCTTTACTCTTTTTTTAAAAGAGCTTTGGGAGTAAGAGTGCTATATGTACTTTTGAAAGGGCATCTTCTGCTTTATTTGTGTCATTTATATAGATGCATCAGTGAAATCTATCTAAGTGGTATCCATGATATTTTGTAATCATAAGCATAACAAAAGAGCTTTTTAAGAGCCTTTTTTTAAGAGCTTCTGGAGTGTTTTGCAAGTTATTGCTGAAATGGGATTTTTTTAAAATGGCATGTATTGATAGCACAAGGGGTAATGGTTTAAACTAAAAAGGGTTCATTTAGATTAGCTATAGAGAAGAAGTTTTTTTCAATGAGGGTGGTAAAATAGAAAGGAAGAAATTAATTAGTATTAGAAAAAAAAAAAAAGAAATTCAATCAACTTCTCATATGGAATCCCAGCCCAAAAATATTAAATCAAATTTTGTAGAATGCATAATCAAGGGTAATATTAGGCATGCTATAACTTTTTAAGTCAATTATTAGGGATCCAGGTCTTCTAGACATAAGTGTAAAAAGAAAAGTGTGTATATGAAAGCCCAAAGCTGGAAACTGTAAGGCACCAGTATGAAATAAACTGTGTCCTGTATGACACCTGAATAGGGCAAAAGAATCAAGAGCACTACAGATAATAAAACATTTTGAAAAACTGTGAATGCTTTTCACAAGAAAAATGTCTCTTTTTGTTGAAGCCTGCATGACTAACATGCCTTTTTATTAAAAATGTTCTAAGTTTTCATTCTCAGCAATCATCCATAAGTGATAGTAGATTTTAATTAGAAGCAATTGATTAAAAAAATAACATGCTGACAAGTGCTTGTTATGTAAAGGTGACTATTCTGGCCATTTTACTCAAATTCCTCAAAGCCTGCAGAATGGTCACAGGGGTCAGTGACACTAGGTAGGAATCAAAGTTACTCAATAACTTACCACATTCTAAAATCCTGTGCCGTCCTGGCGGGAAGGTTCTGTACTGTGAAAGTTGGACCTTTGGGAGTATGTGTCATTAAATGCAAATCAGTATATATATAAATTGAAGCTCTAAGACCAAAAATAACCATTTAAGAAAGACAAATTGTCACATATGATTTTGGTCTTTTGCTGTATTGTACAATCATTGTACTGTTGCATATATCTGAAATGCCATGGAATTGAACACATTCTCAACCCTGATCAGGCTTTTGATCTGGATTTTTCTTTAATAAAAATGTCCTGCTGAAAATAATACGATGAAGTTTTGATAAAAATTACAGTTGTATGATTTAGCAACATATTCTACTACACTGATACTTGCAGCTCTAATTTGTGGGTTTCTTGGTATATAAAAACAAATATCTCTGGCCAAAATAATCTACATGCCATGGACAGGTGTAAGATAAAAAGAAATCAAACATCAGGCCTAGATTCAGTTTGTGCACATAGTGAATTTGGTATATGAATTTTAATTGAGCATTTCCTAAACTTGATTTACTTAGCTTGCTTTTAAATCAACTCCTTGCTCTGCATTATTAAACGAGAGATGAAGTTCTGCATATTCTCTACCACAGCAGTGACTTTGGCAGCTACTGTGTTCCTGTAATTTTTCTCTGAAGAGTACAAGCATGAATGTATGTTTTTGTGTGTGCGTGTTCATGAAATAAAGATCAACTTAGCGAACGAGTGGTTTTGAACATCAATACCTGTATCTAAAACACTTTTTTTAACATGTCCAAACATTTCTTTCACAGCTTTTGGTCTGAGGAATATTTTGCATTCTAATCTCATGATGTTCCCCTCTCCCACAAACCCTAAAACTGTTAACCCCTTCACAAAATTTATGTGTGCAGTTATGAAAATGAAAACTACAAACTGTTTGATCAGCGATAATAACCTTCTTTTATCTCCAATAATTATGCATTGTAGTGATTGACTGTGGACATCCTGGAGTTCCTCCTAACGCGGTCCTGTCTGGAGATAAATACACCTTTGGTTCTACTGTTCATTATAGCTGCACAGGGAGACGGTCACTGTTAGGGCAGTCATCTCGCACTTGTCAGTTAAATGGACACTGGAGTGGATCTCTTCCTCATTGCTCAGGTAATATTTGGGAATTAATCCTGAAGTTGTTTAAAATTTATTTTTCTTTTTCAGAAGGCCATTTAAAAAGCTGTAAAATCATGTATAAAACTGAGTTACCACCTCACTAGAAGTAAAAAACGTAAAACCAAAACATGCATAAAGTATTAGCAAGAAAATAATCTGGAAGAAGTAGACTTTCTTGGTGGTGCTTAGTATGAACAAAAAACTTCACATTCAATTGACTGTTAACAAAACCATTTTGTTTTGAAAATATTTTTATGTGATTTTTGCAAGAGTATTAATTTCCACAGTGAAATCTTGCAATATTTTTTCTTCAAGATGATGTTTTTTGTTTTTTGTGTTTTTTTTTTTTACTTGAAAAATGTCTAGTGACTTGATGACACCTCAGATATAACTTGATTTTGTAATACATCCGTCTGTATAATAAGACCAAGTGGGCTCCACATAATTTCAAGATAGGATGCTCAGTTTTTGAAGGAACACCATCTAATCCTTGTAATAGTTTAGCCCTCACTGAAGTCAAGATAGGTTTTCTGAAAACCTTATTGCTTAGGAATATTGTGTTTCACAGCTTCAGTTTGATTCACTTTAAGAGCAACGATCAAGTGAAAAACAGAAATCCAAGTCACACACTAATTTGGGATTTGATTATATCCCATTCGTTATTGCAGACTATGTAAAAAAATACTGTGATAAAGGTTAACCTTGTTATCACTTTTAATTCTCAGTAAGTACTAGTGGAAGTTCTTTCTTTTTCTGTTTATGCTTCATTATATAATTGAAGAAATCAGAGCAGTTTTGAATCCTATGTAAAGCTATGTAATTCAGAGAACTTAGATGGCAGAAAATACGAAGAAAACAAGTGACATGATTTTCTTGGATTATAGCTATGCCAAAACTAGAGTTGAAAATAACTGACATGCAAATCTGACTATGCTATACTAGTTTCACACTTAAAATCCAAGGTTCTTTACAGTATTAGTAAATAATAGAATCATAGAACGGTGGAAGTCAGAAGGACCTTTACAAATTATCTAGTCCAACCTCCAGTCATAGGTAAGGATATCTTCCACTAGCATCATAGAATGGTTTGTGGAGGAAGGGACCTCCAAAGATCATCTAGTCCTCCCTTACTGGAGTGAGAAGGGACATATTCCACTAGATCAGGTTACTCAAAGTCCTGTTTAACCTGATCTTGAACACTTCCAGGGGTGCTGCATTAATTTCTCTCAGCAGCCTGTTCCAGTGACTCACCACACACATTGTAAGAAATGTCTGCTTTATGCCCAATCTAAACTTAGCCTCTTTCAGTTTAAAATTGTCGCCTCTTGTCCCGTCACTACAGACCTTGATAAAAAGCCACTCTGTATCTTTCTTCTGTATTTTATATACTGAAAGGCCACAATAAGGTCTTCTGGAAGTCTTCCTTTCTTCAGGCTGAATAGCCCAAACCCTCTCAGCCTTTTTACACAGCAGAGGTGTTCCAGCCCTCTGATCATATTTATTAACTTCCTCTGGACCTGCTCTAACAGGTCTTTGTTCCTGTTTTACTGGAAACCTCAGAAATAGATACCGTAGTCCAAGTGGAGGTCTCACATATTTCAAACGTTTTTGTTTTTTTTTCTCCTGCCCTCATCTCTTCAGTGTATTCAGTTATAAATTGATTATCAGCTGCAGGTTCAGAATACGAAGTTTTACAGCCCACGGCACAGAAATAGTTGAAGATTAAAATGAAATTTTAAAATAGAGCTTCTTGGTTAAAATATTGCATTAAATTCTAAAGTGTTGGAAGAATTTTACAATATCTGAACCTTCTCCTCCAAACTCTCAGGAACCTAGAATGTGAAAAAACCTAGAAAAATGAACACCTAATTTAATTCTTAAACTTTCTATGAATAAAGCAGAAGGAAATTTGTCACAATTAGAGCAAAGATCAAGTTCTTATAACCTTTAAAACCTTTTAAAGGTATGCACTAGAAATCAAACTTTAATGTAAAATTATCTTATTTCATAAATAGTGATATATTCATGTGTTTGCAAATTTGAACTATTTTAATAAAAAGTGTTTTTACAGTTAGCATGAATCCATATTTTTTGGGGGGAAAAATCCTCTTTAGATAAAATCTAAGGCTACCTGTTGTAGTTTCTCATAGTAATAATAAGAAAAAGTATTTAAAAATATAAATTGTGAATTGAAAAAATAATTTAGGAAATAGACAAAAATATCAAGGAATACAGATTGGATGACTAAAAATACACATGAAAATATCAAAGCAGCCCTACTGAAAACAGGAATATTCTATAGTATTTCTCCTATTAAATTAAGTAAGTATTGAAATATCTTGGGATAAACAATTGTGAATGAGGTACATGAAATTTTTTTTTTAATTATTGTTTTTGTACCTACACATAGGAAACTCTAATCAGTTCTAACTAGTTTTTTTTAATACTTGAAGAAACATTTCCTTGACATATGAACATTTAAATGTTAATCATAATAAACCAGATTGTACAGAATACAAACTCTTATTTTCTTTAACTCTATTGTACCAAACTATTAATTCTTAGTAAAATTTTGAGATTTTGTTTTCAAAGCTTTTATCTGAAGTGCTTTCTCATTATAAAAAAATTTGCAGTTCATGATACAGAATTTCTATATTTTGTGTCTAAAATATGTAAAATCATCAGCTTTCATTATTAGCCTTTAAATTGATTTCTTCATTTTTAATTAATATTAAAGCCTTAAAATCTGCATGATTTTTGATATTATTTACAATATATAATGTAGAATATTTAACTGAGAAAAGGTGCAGCATGCTTGTCCTTTAATATAGGAAAAAGAATCTAAAAAGGAAATGCTAGATCAGTGAACATAAGGTAATTAAATTTTGTCATATCATCCCTATGACAGTTCCTTGTCACATGACATTGAGCTAGAAGGAATTGTCATGTCCCATTGATATATATTGGCATTCAGAAACAGTTTTCAATCATCATATGCATATCAGATGGAGTCAGAAATTTTTTGCAATGTAGAATTCCTCATAAGTACAGCAGGGGTTGTAAGTAGCCTAAATACCCTCCATTTCATCAAGAATAAATGTCAACTGAGAATTTGTTACACATGAGTGAAGGATGGCTTATAACTAACTAAAAATAATTTAGTTGAATCTGCATGAGGTAATAAAAATATGTTCTCTTAGACTTCATTACAATCTACAACCTCCTCATGAGGGGAAGAGGAGGGGCAGGCACTGATCTCCTTTCTGTAGTGACCAGTGACAGGACCCAAGGGAATGGCCTGAAGTGTCAGGGGAGGTTTAGGTTTGATATTAGAAAAAGCTTCTTCAACCAGGGGGTGGTTGGGCACTGGAACAGCTTCCCAGGGAAATGGTCACAGCACCAGCCTGACAGAGTTCAGTAAGTGTTTGGACAATGCTCTCAAGGCACGTGGTGTGACTCTTGGGGATGGTCCTGGGCAGGGCCAGGAGCTGACTTGATAGTTCTTTTGGGTGCCTTCCAACTCAGCATATTTTGTGATTCTTTGATTCCATCACATCCTGATGTGATTAGTCATTTAGAAAAATTATTTCTGTAACCTTCAATCAAAAGAGCTGGTGGTCAACCTTCCTAAAACAAAAAGTCTAATAATCCACAGTAATAATTAGGCATTAGTAAAAGGCATTAGAAAAGAACACGTGATTTCACTTAGAAGAGGGATATGTGATTTATATTTGGCATAGCAAATACCCTATTTCATCATAAAATTCTTTTAGGCATAATGTCAAGTAACTTGCCAAAAACTGAACTATTATTGTGGAGACTTTACAAGTACAGAATAATGAGTAGGCCCTGTTCCAATTTTGTCGTAAGCTAACTGAATACTACTAGAAAATGTAAGATAAAGATTCACAAAACAACAAAAAACCCCCGTAATCTAGGAATTTTCTTTAGCTGTTTCAGAAATATGAAGCAGACTTTTTTCAAACTAGAGGGTTGGTAAGTCACCTAAGTACCTTGGACATAAATTATTTTGAAAGCTGATAGAATTTTTTTGTTATAATTTGGAACTGTTTGCAGTTTCTTTTTAAACAGGTCTGGCAAATTGCTTTACTGCTCTGTGTAACATAATGAAATGGGTAAACAGAGAACAGCCTAACTTCTGAGTCTGTGATTTTGAACCAGACAGCTAGCCCTTATACTTGAGTATATTTGTTATTTCTGAAATCATTTAGATGCGTAGTACCATCTACTTCTTGGACATACTGGACTGAGCCAAGTATTTGCTCATGCACCATAGTTAGCAAAGCAAAGTAAGCTAGTTCTCCTCTTCTTCCTTCACTATTCAGTTCTGTACATACCTTCTTCAATAAAGAGTTGTGTGCAACCCTTCACTGCCAACAGCATTTTTTACACATATACAGTGCCAACTAAGGCAGCAGAGGCTCTGCTTTTCTCTGCATATACGACTCCAGGGTCCTAACTTCTCACAGAACCCCTCTGTAGAGAGTTTATTGGTTTTGGTCTTTTGTGTATTTAGGGTTTGCAAATTTGTTTACTACTTCTATGTAAAAATTTCTCTTATTACTGCAATTTAAGCTTAGATAAACCCCAGAAAAGTATGGCTACTCTACATAACACATTATTTACATAACTGGATTAATTCTTTCTACCTGATTCTTGAGATTTTTCATCTTTATTTACAATAGTGTAACTAACTACAAAGTAATGCAGATATTCTCCCAAAAATATTATTATGTTTGATTTATTTTTTTTAGAACACATTAAATTTTTTAAAAAGTTGTTAGAAAAAAACACAGGCTATGGGGAAAAACCTGAACAGTGGAGCTCCAAGACTTCTAGAATTCAACTCTTCAGTATTGAAGCTCAGTAATATAATATCCCTTCATCTCTTTTTACATAGAAAACTATCTTAAAGATCTCTAAAATAATAAAGTAGATGATTCTGAGTAGATATTAAAAGATTTGAACAAATGACCTGCTGTTCATATAGTGTGTTAGCTAGAACTTCCTAAAAGTTCTTATGATAACTGAAGATTTAGATGTATAATCTTAGATATTATTATTACTTTTTTATTATCATTATTACTGTGCTGAATGTTCTAACATTTATGTACAACAGATAGAATTTAACATTATTAATTTATTTATATATAAACATAAACATGTTTAACATTACCCTCTATCTTAGAATTTTCTAAAACATTTATATCTGAGGGAGATTTTAGCTATCAGGGAGTTTTGAAGTGATGTTTCAATATTTCTAAAATTCAGGAAAATGCTTCATGTCTAGTGCACATAACATTGTTGACTAGAACTTTTCATTCAATGGTAAAACTCTTTCAACTATAGTGGTATCATAAAACTAAGAAATTTTATGAACACTAGTTACACGCAAACAAGAAAACTGTCTTTGCAATCAGGACCTTGGTTTTCCTCAGAATTACATATTTTAAATTAAAAAATGACCGAGGTTTTGTGCTTGTCTTTTTTTCCACTATTTTGTTTGATAATTCTGTTATCAAAAGTTTGGAATGGTACTAGGGGAATTTGAGAAAATGATAATTATTTTTCTGTATTTCTATAAAATAAGTACAAAAAATTAGTGGAGGATCAATTAATTTTGTAATTATACGGACTCACACCCACTGATATATATGGGGATTTTAAAAAATAATATCTATATACACTTATTTATAAATACATAGAGACGTATTATAAATGCAGTATCATAAGAATATTTAATACTTATTCTGATCTTTCTGCTCTAAAATCTAGGTGATACAGCTGGCTCTTGTGGTGATCCAGGTATCCCAGGCCATGGGTCTAGAGAAGAAAACAATTTTAAAATTAAAAGCACGATACATTTCAGCTGTGATATTGGATATATCCTCCATGGCTCAGAAGAAAGAACATGTTTGACAAATGGAAGCTGGACAGGAAGACAACCTGAGTGCAAAGGTAAATCAAAGATCCACTCAATTTTTAAACTGTGTTTTAATGTTGTTGATCAGAAAACCAAATTTACACTGCCAGCTTTGTGTTGTGAATGGGATGCAGTTATTTTGGACTGACAATTAAATTTTTTCTAGTAAGTTGTTGCACAATAGCAGTGGCTTGGCATCAGGCGACAAATTTGAAACCAGTTCCTGGCACCCATGAAACTGCGTGTTTACAGTTTTTGAGGGAAAACAATAGATAAACCTCTAGAACTCAATTTTTTGATGAGTACTATTTCACTTAAAAATCTCACCATAACCTGAACTTTAATCACAACCATTGTACGCCTGAACTTCAGAAAAGAAGAGCTCAGTTTTAGGAAAATGTCGGAGTCAGGATTTCTTTAGATATATTCATCAGTGTATAAATGGCTGACTTAGAATTTCATTTAGTAATACTGTTGACAGTATTATTTTTCAATAGAAAACAAAATGCTGAAACAAGTTTATTTGCAAAAAATATTTCTAGAAATTTCAAGGTAGACGAATTATCATAACAGAAAGCTATAACATGATATTTATGAAGAATCATTTATTGCCTAAATTACCTTGCTTCAGGATAGGAAATAATTCCCAACAGATTCTTTTGCAAATCAAAGTTTCTTGAAAAGAAGAAAATAATTTGAGAACCTGTACTCTTATTTTCTAGTTTATCACTGTTGACTGTGTTTTCTGTATGAAAGAGTAATTTCATTTTAAAAACTTGTTTCATAAACTGGTTTTGTAATATCTTTTCTGCTGAATGATTGTCGACTTTACAGTGCATTAAAAAAAATAGTGTATATATAGATGTGTATATATATATATTTTTTTATGCTGTAACGAAAGGGATATGCTTTGCCCAACTGTACCATCTGCTATTTTTCTTTGACCTCATCTATTACAGGATAAAATTATCTCTTATACATTTTAAGACAGTTTTGATGATATTTCTTTCTTGAAATGGTAAGTATAATTCACAGATATATATAGGTGTGGGTAGTGCTTGCACAGGTATATTGTTCTAGTTTAGGTCACATAGATTAGACATATATATATGTAATCACATAGGAAGGACACATTCAAATTCCCAGGCTGAGCATTAAAGAACTGGGAAACATCTGGTTCCACCTGCCTGTGAAGTAATAGTTGACTCCATTCAGTGCTTTGAATTAGGAAGAATATTTTGGTGATGCTAGAAATGCATGATTCAAATTAAATGTACAATTATAATTGTAGAACAGATATTTTCTTATAATTGGAAGTTTGTTTTTGCAGCTAAATTAGCTTTTCAGTAATGCAGATTATAAAGCTAAATTTGTAGGTTATGTTTCTCTACAAACCAAAGGGGAAAAAATAGTAATTCATGCACACAGTTTTTTACTGTACAATGTGCCTTATCAGTAGGTGGTGAAACTTACATTTTTAAGGACAAGAGAATGGATTTCTACCAAATAACATTGCTGGGAGAAGGATTGTTCCTGCTCCCATTTTTCCTATTTCAAAAATCATCTTTACTTCATTTTGAAAATATTTCATGTTTTCCTTTACAGCTGTGCAGTGTGGTAATCCAGGAACAACTGCTAATGGAAAAGTACTTCGTATTGATGGAACTACATTCTCTAATTCAGTAATTTATTCATGCATAGAAGGATACATACTTTCTGGATCATCTGTAAGACAATGCACTGCCAATGGAACATGGTCTGGATCCTTGCCAAACTGCACAAGTAAGACACATTTCTAATGAAGTCTTTGTTTTTCCTCTCCTCTGAAAGTAATAAATAAAGGAAAATACAGAAGTCGCATGCCAATAAATTTTCAGATTTTTCTTGCACTACTTCCTACATACTTTTGTATGATAAATACTTCTTAAAAATATAATGCTATGCAAATGTGAAGAATATGTTTTTTAAAAGCACGGTATAAGAAAATGCATAGACTGCTGTTTCAGCTAAGGGAGTTGTTTGGTTACATGATCTACCTACTTTAATTCTTTACTAGTATCTATATTCAATCTTGTTTATGTTTTGTGATATGACATATCCATACATTTTTACTTTAATCACTTTACTTCATCTTGAAAAATTAGCAGTATAATATTCTCTTCTTCCAGAGGGTAGAAAATAAAAAGCTTGTAATGAACACTTGAGAATTCTTTTCGTAGTGACTCCAAGGTTAA
Organism: Machaerirhynchus nigripectus; assembly: GCA_013397975.1. Lineage (NCBI taxonomy): Eukaryota > Metazoa > Chordata > Aves > Passeriformes > Dicruridae > Machaerirhynchus > Machaerirhynchus nigripectus. Next base: position 404,063 of record VZRQ01004973.1, read on the forward strand.
AATTGTTGTCCCATTTTCACATATCATCTTTTGTTTGGCCTCTTCATTAACCTTAAACTTCCTTTGGCTACCCAGCTAACAGAAGCTATTTCAGCATCTCTCACATTCATTATGAGCATTTTGCAACACTTTATTTTCAAGCCCATCTGTTCCTGCTTTATTACATGTCCTAGTTCATCTTTTAGTAGCAATCATGAAAATTTTACATTTATGTGATGCATGAGACTGCCTATCATTTTGAAGAAATATATCCTCATCAGAGGTATAGAAAACTGTTTTTTAAATTTTGAACACACTTAAGCAACCCAAATAGAAGCCAAAAGCTAGATGATAAAACTTCTTGTGTTGTTTTTAAATCCCTCTTTAATGGATTTTTGCAGTCATAAAGCCTGAGAGAGAGCCCAGTGGTTTTTTTTTATTTATTATTTTCCAAATTAGAATGAGAACCAGATTAATTGTATCAAAGATAAAGGTGGTTTCTGATATCAACTGCATCTATTTTTTTTCTTGTATTTTAGAATAACATTTTACTGAAATACGTGCCAAAACAGTCTTCTTAAGACACATTACTCAGGTAGAAACATGAGATTTTAACCTGAAATATGTTGACAGAGGAAGTATCATAGTAAAATAAAGAGAGGCAGATTCAGTATATACCACTTTTGTTTAGTCAAGGTGTTATCAAAATTTACAGCCAGTCCTTGCTTATTACAGGTCCTTCTCGCACATCATTGAAAATGCTGGGTTTAGAGCTGACACTGTAAGAAGAAAACAGCATAGATAATCTTATGCTCCTTTACAGGCTGGGAGCTCTGGGCAGTGTACCATCAAACAGGACTGACCCATGTGCAATGCAAGGTCTGTCATGCAGACCTTGACCCTAGCAAGTTATTATAGGATTTCCTTAGAAAGAAACACCACCATAATTTCTACAGTCAAACAGAAACAACGTTCTCACGAGAGCCTCTTGCTGCACTGCTAAATAAAAAGCAGGGCCATGCAGTCAGCAAGGTGTAATCACTGCATGAGGGCCACGAGCTGGCTGAGGCTGTGCCCTGGGCAAGAGATCTCTGTGGCACAGCACAGGTCTGAAGGCCACACTGGATGTGCAGGACAGGCCTGGGGCTCCCCAGGTTAACTCTGCTGTGGTTCACTGGCTCATCAATGGGAAATGCTCTTCTGGTCAGCACCACTGCAACAATTTCAGATATTTTTGCCTAGCATAGTGACTTAAGTGAAGGTGGTCCAACTGAAATGAAACAAAGATTAGAGGAAAAAAGGATGAAGGCATTAGCTTTATATTTTAATTTAGTCAAAACAATAGTATACCTGGAAACATGTTGAGGATGATTTTAGTAAAATTTGCACATTAAGGATAGTGAATAGAATGTGCCAAATAAAGAAAGTTGGAACATACACAGTATTTGAAAATACTTGTCTAAATAAGAGAAACAGTTCTGTCTTTCCCAGTTCTATATTGTTTGAAAAGTGACCAAGAAAAATCTATTGCTTTTTAGTTTTTAAATAATTTGAAATTACTGTGTTACTAGGTAAACTAAAATAGGTTGAGCTCCAATTTTCTTTATCAGTACATTAACCACCTTTACACTAACTCAGATAACCCTGTGGTATGTTTTCTAGTCTCTTCTGTATCCATACAGTGCTTTCATGGGACATTTTAAGATTTTATATATGCTGTGTAATTAGTATCTGCTCAGACTGCAATAAACTGTAGAGAAGGCATACTATACATACCTTGCATTCTCAGGTCCCGAGTTATTCTGTCAAGGGAGCTGGGAGAATACACCACAAATACGTATTCATGGATTTTTTTGATTTTGGAGACCAGGATCCAGAGAGGGTGCCATTCACATCAGCCATGCTTTGGCATTGAGTTAGAAGTGGCCAGGACATGCACTCTGCCCAGGAAACTGCTTCTCACAGTTTACCAGAAGTAGCGATGCTGTAGAGTGATTGTCAAGTTTACTATAAAATAAACTGTAAAACACATGGGATGCTATATTTTGTATTCACTAAATTTTTCCCCTTTTTTCCCCCCCGAAAACAACCCCTTTTTATCATTGCCACTAGTGTTCTCTAGATTTCTTGCTCTAAAAACTGTTCCAGAAATTGATAGATCCAGTTGACCAGGTCTGAGGGAAACTTACCTGTTTTAACACTATTCTCAGATTACAATGATATAAAACTTTTATGAGTATTTTATTTCATTAGCAGGTTAAATTATCTCCTGACACTAGAAGTCATAAAACATTTTGCAACCACTCCCACACATTAAAGTACTACAGACCTAATTTTTATATAAGCCATAGCCCATGTTTGGGGGTCACCTGAATATTCTCACTTGTTTATGTACATAGCAACTATGTGAGCATTTATAAGGTGGGAGGCTTTTGCAGGCATACATTTCAAATTTGCCAGATTCTGTTTCCTTTCAGAACATACCCATAGAAAAGTAAACTAAATAATAGACATCTACTTTTTAATAATGAAACTGAATTGATAGGAAAATTTGAGTATATCAAAGGGTGGTAGTGGCATATGGAGTATTTCCTGTCTTTTTTTTTTTTTTTTCATTTTGTAATCTTGAAATTTTGTCAATCAAAATTGTACAGTCCTTTACTACTACTGTTAAACAAAAATATTTATGTTCTCCAAATATAACTATTACATAGCTCCAGATATATGTTTGGCAGCTAATTAAGGTAGCATATTTTTATCTTCTTTTGGTGGAGATAAGGTTTATGATACTATTTCCTTCTCCTTTTTTTCCCCAATCAATGCCTAGTTTTGTCATGTTTTTTCCCTCACATTTAGATAAATCTCACTTAGATTTTAAAATATGTTCCTCAACTATTTACTTGCAGTTATCAGTTGTGGAGATCCAGGAGTCCCAGCCAATGGCATGAGATATGGTGATGATTATGTTGTTGGACAAAATGTTACTTATATGTGCCAACCTGGTTATACAATGGAAGCAAATAGCTCCTTAATTCGCACTTGTACTAGCAATGGCACATGGAGTGGAGTAATCCCAACATGCAAAGGTACAACATCTATTTTGCTTGTCAACTATTTCTTCTATGACATTTATCTACACTGTTTATTGCAAATTGTTAATTTACTGTGTATTTCCACAGAAAACGAAACTTATTTTTAGTATACATTGAATTGAAATACATTTAATATACATTGAAATACATTGAATTGATTTTTTTTTTTTGGCTGGAGAAACAGTGACTTCTTGTTTTGCTTCTTTTCCCTTTTGTGTTCCTACAAGCACAGTATATTGAACAGTTTTTTTATAGTTCTGTAGAATACTTTACAACTTTGTTGCTAAACTGAACTACTCAATATGAAATGATGGTTTAGATTTGTTAATTGCAGCTAGCATGTCATATGAAAATAACTATATATATGTCCTTGCTTTTACAAAAAGAATGCTCAAGTATGTAAAAGACACCTCTGGGAAAGATCTACACATGTAAAAACTGAACTTTGTCAAAGGAAAAGTCATCTGATTTAGTCTTATTTATAATACTAAGATTTTTTCCTGATCCCTCCTTTATTAGACAGGCACCTTTAAGCATCACCTTGCTACAAAAAGACTAAATCATTCTTGCAAATTTCCCTATACAGATTTTTCTGCTTCATGTTATTTTTCTCTGCTGTGAAAACTAAAAAGATTAACCTCAAGATATTCCTTTTTTCTTTTCTTCAAATTGCATACCTGATTTTTCTGGGGTCTTTAGTTTGTTGGGGGTTTTTTGTTGTTGTTGGGTTTGGGGTTTTTTAATGTACCCTGTTAAAATTTTAACAGCTGAAAATCTGAACATTACTGAAAGACAAACTCATCTGTCTCATCAAAAATATTTTCTCTGAGAAACTCACTTGCTAAACCCTAAAACAACTTCCCTCCAGAGTAATTTTTCTCACTCATCCTGATACTTCAGTAGAAAAGCAGCATTACCATTTGCTGTTTTCTTTCTGGGTTCACACTAAAAATGCCTGATCTCTATTCTTTCAAAACTTAGTTAGCTACATTTGTACTTACACTGTTCTTATCCATCTTCTTTCTGTTTCATTTTATGGAAGCAAAGTAACGTACCTGCTAAGCAGCACTCATTTTCCTCCCCTGACTTCATCTGTCAAACTAGATCAAATTAATTTCAAATCTCCACCATATTTGCAATTACTTTCCTTGCTGAATGCAGTTCCCCCAATAACTTACCAAGCCCAGTGTAATTTTAATTCACCTTTATCAATGTCAATTTTGTATTTTCCTGACACGTTCTTAAGGACATCAAACTTTGAAAACCTTTTGACATTTCACTTTTTTTTCCTATTTGCACTGTGCTCATAGATAGCTTCAGTTTCCACTGAAAAATGATTCTAAGAACAGAAGAATGGCCATAGTGGACTTAGTGACCAAGTGTCTCTCTGTCTCCAAGAGTGGCTGTAAGTCAGCAGTTAGAAGATCATAAGACAGAACAAGTATTTATGATAAAGTCTCTCAGCCTCAAATTCTTAGGTTCCACTGGACACCTAACTGGGACAGGGAGATCTAACTCTGATTTGATTCAAACAGAATCATACAAAGAAAGAATTTTACTGCCAGTTAGCTTTTGAGTCCTTCTGGTTTTGGGTCATACATATTTAAGGCTTGTATAAATGCTAAATAATAATCCTATGAAGAATTTCTAGTGTTCTCAGAATTTCATTCTACTTTACATTGGTTTGTGTAAGTACAGTAGACAACTTATAGTGTAATTAAAATAATATATAATATGCAGTAATGTAAAATGTATAAAAATTTGTTTTTACTGTCAGAATTAAGTGCCAAGGTCCTTTGATACTATTTAGTTAAAATAATTGGAAAATGAACTGGGCAGAAAATGGATGCATAATTGTCACTGTGCCATTGTAAGAGAAGATATAAATACTGCTCTGCTATGCCTAGATGGAAAAGGATGCATGTTCATCTGCAACTAAATATTCAGATATTCTAACATTGTGTTTTTTGCAGACTGGCATTTGCAATAGACTTGTAGTTCTTAAGCCAAGAATGTTGTAGTACATATTTATGCCTAACTCTCTGACCAAAATAAAGAGGCATTCTGCCTTGTTGCCAGGTGTTGTTCTGTTTTGTTTTTCTCACCCTAACATTCTGATGTTACATCTATTTTCTTCTACTTCTCTACTTTCCCAAATATTTCCTCCCTTATTAGTCAGCTCAGAGGTTAGAATATACAGACCCTTCACTATTTGTGAAGTTCTTGGATAATGAGGAGAGAATTCTGCTGCTTAGAGTACTTATTTTGAATTACTTTTATTAAAGCATCACAAAAGTGTGGCAAAAGCTATCATGTTCTTTTCTGGGACAAAACCAAGGCCCCAAAATCTAGATTTGGTTTATTGGCTGGCAAAAGATTATTTGATAGTAGTATCCTCAAACAGCCATGAATGGTGCTGCAAAGTATCTTTATGGTACATAATTGAGATAATCTCACTGAAGAGAATAATAAGAATGGAGAAATGGTACATAGTGAACTTTCTGCAGGTTGTATTCAAATACATATTACTCATCATCTAGTGCCTCTGAATTTTTTTAAGCCCGCAAGATGACAGCTGTTCTAAACATAAGTTTACAGGTTATGGGTGCAGCATTTAACTTCCTCCATTGCTGTGACCTGTGTGTTCTCTGCTTGATTTTTAATCACCACATCTTCTCATTTATCCCAACTGACTTTACCAGATTAAATTGTATTAGTTTTATTTGCTTTCTTTCTCTTTTGCTAGAACAGTTTCTCCAAACTTTTCCTTATTTTATACCCTTTTGTCTATCTCATTCATTCTATCAACTTGGTCTAAATTTTGCCCTTTCTCTATTTGGTTCAGGTTTTCTTTCATTTAATTTGATACCTTTCCCCCTTAAGCTTTCAATTAGCAATTGTCTGTTACTACACCACTATCCAGTGAATAACACTTTTATCTTCATCACAACTCTTGTATCTCTTTCTTTCTACTGCCTTCTTGTACTGTGCTTCAGTCCTCTTGCCTACAACTGAAAAGATGTTTCTGTTTTTTCCTAGGAGGCCTGGAAATTATAAAATACACTGAAATACTTCTTGTTGGCCTTCTTAGGGGTAGCAACACTGTTTCAAGGAGTTGAAAATCATTACATTTTCTCCTTCTTGCTAGAAACTAGATGCTTTTTGGTGATGAACTAGTCACAAAGCAGATAGTAACCAAACTGTGGTACTTAGAAACAAACTTTCAAGTAATCTTTTAGAACAGTTGTCCTGGAATTTCATCCCTATGCATTAACATCTAGCAAATGCCTAAGCTGGTCAACAGGAAGAAAACATTTTATTATGGCCACACTAATAAAATATAATTGTACTCTATGTTGTCTTAACAGACAAAAAAAAAAAAGTTGTAGTAGATTACCAGACATAACTTAAATGTTGTACACGTCATAGTTTCCATACTGATTTTTAGGTAGTCTTCCTATTTGGTTTGATGCAGCATCCTGGTTTATTTAAGACACTTCATCAATCATCCACTGCCTCCTAAATGAAGGAAACCAGAAGTACTAACTTCAGGAAATGTGGCAAGGATACAGTAAGAAAGATAGCATGTCCTGACTGTATTGTCCTCTAAAAAAGGTGAAATTAGCCCATATGGTTCTTCTAGTAATTGTGTACACCGGGGATATTTACAGCAGCTGGGCCTAATTATTTTGAATATTATTGCAGCTGTTACCTGCCCAACTCCTCCGCAGATCTCTAATGGAAGGTTGGAAGGAACAAACTTGGACTGGGGATTTAGCATTAGCTATGTCTGCTCTCCAGGATATGAACTCTCTTTTCCTGCTGTTTTGACTTGCGTGGGAAATGGAACATGGAGTGGTGAAGTACCTCAGTGCTTACGTATGTATTCACATTATAGTCTATATTTTACTGTTCAACTATAATGTTTTTTTCCTCTTTAAGGTTTTCACTTTTTTTTTCCCCCTCCCTCCCCCAGTGGCTCAATTAATTTCAAACTGGGGACAGTTACAATCCTTCTAAAAATTTCTAAAATTGTCCAAAATTTTAATGTTAGTAGTAGATAGAGAAGGTCGTGGGAGTATCTGTAAACCCTGTGTGAGCATATAAGAGTCCTTAGACACAAACACAAAAAAAAACTTACAGGCAATATGTATAACATATTCTAAGGCAATTCAAGATTAAAAGGTGGTGTCTTGTTTTCAGATCCAGCCACATATGTGATAGGGTAACTTTCATTATAGTCTCTTTTATTTCCTCATTACTCATCCTAAACTTCCAGTGATGTCACAGAGAAATTTTTCTGGCTGTAGTGTTAGAAGAGGCCCTGGGTGATTCTGTGACAATTATCTATTTTTCACCCCTCAGTAAATTAACCTATATATTTTATGCAGTAAATTATTTTAATCTGAGAGCTATAAATAGCATTGATGGAGTTCTATATTGCTATAATTTTCATTATAATATCCAATCCCATTCATTATTTAATTTTTTTAAAAGTGATTGTGATTCTTCTGAGAGATATTCAGTTGATTGCACTGAAGAAGGAGGTTTTGTAGTTATTTGTAGAATAATTATACCAATCTGTTATGGTCTTCAAAAAGGAGTCTGACTGGAAGAGGATAATATATTCATGGCTTTACAGTCTCTGAAATTTAATTTGAACTTGCCAAGTAGCTGTGCTTGCCAGGTAGTTTGCTAAATGTTGTAAAATGCACTTCTCTGTTCTTTTACTATTTTTTTCATTTTTCATCTCTCCCTGTCAAAAATGTTCTCTATTTTGGCTATATCCCAGTATGAAGAAAACATATCATATAGATTTTTTTTTTCCCCCCAAATTATATTCTCATATCATCAACAACAGTTTCTGACTGCTGCTGAAACTCTGTCTGCCAGAGGTGGAATATGATGAAAGGCATTGTTTCTGGAAGAAAAAGAACAAGACCATTATTTGTTGTTTAAATTCTCTATGTAGAGCTTTTCTAGAGTCCACTATACTATGAACATCAGAGACTATGAAAAATTATTTTCATGGTTTGTTCCTGATTGAAATATGGTGTCCTTCATTCATTTTTGGGTACCACAAGCTATTTATGATTTTTAAAGTCGGAATATTCAATACTGCAATATACTCTGAAAAACTGAGCTCTACCTTTAAAATTTTTAAAAGGTATATTTAGCATGGAATGCAGCTGCCTCAGTATTAAAGGCTATTTCATGCAGATTGCATTAACTGAATGTTGTTGATGTGCAATGGTTACCCATTGGCTTGCAAGAGAAAACAATTGGCAGCCAGTGCTTGTTGAAGAGTTTAAGCTAGTTGCCATCTGGCAGAAATGAGAGGGAGCTGGTGAAAGTCATTCTCAGTGAGCATCTTTAAGCAGTTTTTGACATCAGAAATTTAGTTCCCAGCTTGGTTCCACAGAGCCTGTAGCTGAAGATATGCAAAGTATAGTTATGACATAGAATAATTATTCAGTATGGAATATGACCATGTCCGTGGTATTTGTCATCTATAACCCAATAAATTTGTTTGCTTAATTACTCATGCAGTAATTTCAGTACAGGAGTGCTGTTTTATAAGCTTGGCAATAGAAGGCAAAAATATAGACCTATGCCAGAAAATTCCTAACTGCAGATATAACTTAGAATAACAGAATTATCATAGAATATAATGAATTGGAAGAGACCCATAAAGATCATTGAAGTCCAGCTGCTGGCCCAGCACAGAACAACCCAAAGAGTTGTACTCATGTACCTGAGAGCATTGTCCAAATGTTTCTCAAACCCTGTCAAGCTTGGTGCTATGGCCACTTCCCTGGGGAGCCTGTTCCAGTGCCCAACCACCCTCTTGATATACAACCTTAACCTCCTTGACACATCTTCATATCATTCCCTTGGGTCCTATCACTGGTTACCACAGAGAAGAGATCAGTGCCTATTGCTTTGCTTCACCTCCTTAAGAAGATGTAGACCACAATGAGGTCTTGCCACAGTCTCTTCTCCTCCAGGCTGAACAAATCAAGTGACCTCAGCCACTCCTCATGCAAGTTCCTCTCAAGACCCTGTCTTTGTTGCCCTGCTTTAGATGCTCTCTAATAGCTTTATATCCTTCTTATATTGTGCCACCCTAAACTGCACACAATATTCAAGGTGCAGAGCGGAGCAGGACAATCTGTCCCTTGCCTGGCTGGCAGTGCTGTGCCTGATGCCCCCCAGGACACAGTTGGCCCTCCTGGCTGCCAGGGCACTGCTCAGTTGTATTCAACTTGCCTCCAACCAGGACCTCCAGGTCCCTTTCTGCACTGCTGCTCTCCAGCAGCATTTTCCCATTTTGGATGTACATCCAGGGTTGTCCCATCCCAGGTGCAGAGTCAGCACTTGCTCTTGTTAAACTTCATACAGCTGGTGATTCCCCAGTCCTCTGATCTGTCTGGGTCTTTATGCAGGGCACAGATGCCTTCAAGTGAGTCAACAGGTTCTCCCAGTTTAGTGTCATCAGCAAACTTATTTAGTATACCTTTGAGTCCTGGTGTTTTAGGAATCTTCTGGACCTGTTTGTACCAGCTGTGTGGTAGTCACAGTCAGCATCTGGCAGCTGAAGTCCCTCAAAAGACAACAGAAGTTGATTTAGAGGTCTCCCTTAGTTCACTGAAGAATTAATTTGCCAGTGTCAACATCCTGACTGTGTGTCCTGTAGTAGACTCCCATAACAATATCTTCTTTGTGTGTCCCTTAATCCTTACCAAAGGCTCTTAATATGCCATATTGTCCTGATAATAACCAGGGGTGCACCAGACCAGACAGTTTTCTAGTAATGTCTCTTACCCAGGCCCCAAGGAGGCTGCAGGCTTTCCTATGGGTAAGGTCCAGTTGGCATATTGGGTCCTCGGTTTCCCTCAGAAGGGGAAAACTATCTATGAAAACTACTGGTTTTTATTTGTCAGAGGTGGTCATTATTCAGGGGATAGGTTATCTTGCCCTTCATCTGCATCTTAAATTGTCAGTCCATCCAGTTCCAGGGCATCATACCTGTTGTACAACAGCACCTGGGAAGATGAGGCAGGCTGGGAAGTAATTTGCCTGCCCCCCCCGGTAGTAACCTACTTCCATTTCCCCTCATCTCTTAGATCCCCTCCTTCTGCCTGGTGGTGAGAGGGTAGGGGATCCCATGTTTCTCGTGTCATGGTTGTCTGATATATCCATCTCAGGAATGGTAGAATATAATGCCACCAGTCAATCTCCTTCTCTGATTCTCCTCAGCCTGAATGCCTCCTCAAGAAGCTCAGTCACCAGGCTGAGTATCTCCTTTACCTGAGCACATCTCCAGCAGGTGTGCTTACTGCTGCTGTCAGACATTGAAAGAAATGTCCTGTTAATCTGTTAAATTTCTTCTAGGAATGAAACTAACCTTAGTCTCAGTGCCAGAACACCATGGTCCTGCTCTGTTAAAGGCTCTCAGAGTCCTTAGGAAAATATTTCCATTTGGAGTGTCAGAGACTGAAAACAGTTTATGCCTCAAACATTGATATAAAGTTTTAAAGAAGCTACAGCCACAAAAACCTCCTTGAAGAACTTTGGACTGTAAGTCAAACTGCTGATTAGATAAAAGGAAACCCATTGTTCAATCACCTTAGGCTAAGGGAAAGCTGTGCATCCACAAAAAGGCCAAAGCCCCCAGCTGCCATCCCAGCTGAGTTTGGGCTGGGGTGGGAGGAGAGCACAGCTCACAGAAGCCAGGTTTACACAGACCCTGCCCCCATCCGAGGGGGCAGGAGGAGGTTTTGGGTGCATGGTGTGACCTCTGGTGAGAGGCAGCAAACACCCATCCTCCAGTTACACAAACTGGCCCAGCTGTGGCACCCCCAACCCCACGGGACGTGCATGAGAGGCTTTGCCCCACAGGACTGCACGTGATGCAACAGACCAGAGTCTGCTGTAAGAGACTGCCCCCTCCCCAGGGGGACATGCTCGGACATGCCTGCCCAGCCTGAGCATATATACCCATCGGACTCTATGTTTTTTGGGAGACCTACACCATCAGGAAGACCTGCTGACGAGGATCGTCGAGGCATCAGTGGGATCCATGGAGCATTGATATACTTTTTATTCTGTCTCTGTCACTCCTCGTCCCCCTGCCTATTTTTTATTTCTTTCTTTCTCCTTTTCTTTTCTCTTTCTCTCATATTTACTATACAATAAAACCCATATTATTGTCATTGGCCTATGGTCTCGTTTGCACCTTAATTCAGGCAGAGGAATTTCCAAAGAACCTTAATAATAATAATAATTGGATCATAACAGAGTGGGAACACTCATAGAGCTTCCAGTTTACTGCAACTTTAGTTTATTCTGTAGTCACCTGTTCTAGTATTAGAGGAAAACTGCTGTGTTTTGCCATGATGCCTGGTTTCCACACTAACTGATACAAGAGGCAGGTATTTAGTAGGTATTCAATGACTAGGTCAACTTGACTGACAACTAAGTGATAGAGTTTACTTAGTTTTAGAAAAAATGAATAAATTTACCAAAACCTAATTTTTGGATGTGAGAATTGTTTTTCCCTTCAGAATTGTTGTTACTTTGTTGGTGCAAAGAACTATTAGGAGGCAACTCAAGCCCCTGTGTTAAAAAATTGTGTTTCATGTATTCTCAAATTAAGATGCAGAATTTTCTTGTGAATGCATAACAACCATGATCTGTCATTCATAAACAAGGTACACTATGTGTACACTATGAGACACTATCCCGAATCCATAGATCTTTTCAGGATTTGGCCCATAATTCTGCACAAAGTCCCCTGCCACCTAAAGTGGTGAAATTGTATACATTTTGTTAAGTTACAGATTAAGCCCTTTTTCTTCACCAGTGTGGATGTGCATGGGTTTCCCATTCAGTCAGTGTCTGTAGAAAGACGCAGAGAGCAGGAACGTTTCATGTTAGCAGGTCCTTTGGAAGCTTAAAACATGGGTGACAAAGATAGGAACATTACAAATGCATTTTGAAGGCTGTTGTTTGAGAGATGTAATTTAAATTATGTTTGTAGATGAGAAAGATGGAGCACAAAATTCCACGGTCTATACAGCATGTCTATTTAGAAACATATTATTGAACATGTATGGGTTAGGGGATTTTATTATTACTGCATTTTCTGTCTGATATGAAATTAGACTATACAATATTGAAATTAATGGTGTGTCAAGGAATAATATAGTCTGATGACACAGGGTTTGCCATAGCTGATTTAATTTCCTGGGTCAATTATTCAAAATCCAGTTTCTGACAATATTCAGAATTTTATACTGCAGAAGAAGGCCAGTAAATTTGCCAGCAGTGCATTTACATAGTTATGACATGCTGTAGACATAAGGAATCTTCAGGTGATAGGAATAAGGTAAAAGTATCAATTCAAGAACAGATTTTATCAGGGAAATTTATCGTGTCTAATAACAGTCTATTAGTATTTGGCTTTTAGATTGCTAGAGAAGTTTCTTTATTATGGTTTTTTTTGGTGTTTCTTTATTGTTCACTGAAGTATTGTACTTCCATACATACCAAATCTTACCTTTCAGTGAAGGATGTGGAAGCAGGACTTTATGATTCCTAAAATCTATCTGAAAAATCCTTTAATCATACAAAAATGTTGAGCATTGGGTGGGTGGCAAGAAAGCAGGAGAGGGGGGAAGATTGACATGAAAGGTTGATATACTCTTTGATTGCTCTCTAAAGATTTGCAGATTGATGTGGTTTCAGTCATGGATGAATTGTGTGGATATTTGGACTTTAATAAAATAAGTTGTCAACTTGATTTATTAAGTGTAAGGTACTGACCAAGCACAATGTTGTTCAAAAGGTAGTCATTTTGAACAACTATCAGAACTACTGCAGTCTGGCAGACTAAATATTATGTATCTAGTGTCTCTGAATTCCTGTTAAGTGTTTCCATATTTGATCTGTGTTTAATAAAATAAATACAAAATTTGGAGTCATTTCTTCACTTTGTCAGCTAAGTGTTATTTTAATTTTTTTTAATAAATGACACATTCCATTTCTATCATGTCTTTTTTTCACAGCAAAGTTCTGTGGTGACCCTGGAGTACCTGCTCAAGGGAAAAGAGAAGGCAAAAGCTTCATTTATCAGTCAGAAGTCTCTTTCAGCTGCAATCCTCCTTTTATTTTGGTTGGCTCTAGCACCAGGATTTGCCAAGCAGATGGAACATGGAGTGGTTCTTCTCCTCGATGTATAGGTATGACTATGCCCATGTACTGAAATTTCTGGAAATGCTTATTATTCCTCTTCTTGCTAAGTCAATCTAGGATATTTTGGTTATTTTGAATTATCTTGGTGTTATTCTATACTCTCTAAGAATCAAGTCACTTTATTTTTGTCATTGTGAATGGCTTATTGCATGTTGCTGAACAAGCTTAATTTTGTCATGTATTCATGTATGTAATTAAAATACTGTAATTTGTTTTGTCTTTAATATATTGCAATTTTTTTAGAACCTACTCGCACCGCATGTGAAAATCCAGGAGTCCCAAGGCACGGGTCACAAAACAACACATTTGGCTATCAGGTAGAGTATACTATATTTTTATTAACTTGCTTATTTAAATGTTTTTATACTACCTCAAAGTCTAGAAACATCTGATTAAAGGTTCAGAGACTGCTTCTGTAAGAGTTGTTTGCTGCTGTGTTGCTGTGTTTCCTTACTTCTAGCTGCTGGATTACACTAGCCCTGTGTCCCTATCAGCAATGCACTACATGAAAAACTTATCAAGTTCTGCTTGATTTCACCTTGAAGACTTTTAGTATCTACCGCCAATATATAAGTGCTCCCTACAATTTATTTAATGGGCCTTTTCTCCTTAAAAATATGCATAATCTGTGCCAAACTGCTAATGTAGACATACTCTAAAAAGCAGGATTTTTTTCCTGAGAGAAATTCTGTTTGGAATCACAAATAAATTACAGAGTCACAGACCTGTTAGGAGAACTTCTAGTCCACTCCCCCTTCTCAAAGCAGGGTCAGCTAGAACAGGTTTATGAGGGCTGTGTCCAGGTAGTTTTGCATATTTGCAGGGATGGAGACTCAACACTGAGCATCCTGTTCCAAGCTGATCACCCTTATATTGAAAATGAACACTTTTTTCTTAGTTTTAAAGAGAATTGCCTATGATTCAATTTATACCTATTTCTTTTTGTCTTGTCACTGGGCACCGCTGAAGAAAAGTCTGTTTCTGTTGCTTGTCCTGCCCTGAGGAGTTTTTTTGCAGGCTGAATAACCCCAGGTCTTTCAGCTGCTGCTTGTATTCCAGACGCTATAGTCCCTTAATCACTTTTGTGGCCCATCACTGGACTCAGTATAGTATTGGCCTTGTCTCTCTTGCACTGGTGAGGCCAGCACTCACTTGTGACTCCCTGGGGCTGAGCAGAGGGGAAGAAGCACCTCCCTTAACCTGTTTTCAATGCTCTGCCTGATGCCTCCCAGGAGACTGTTGGCCACATTTTATACAAAGCTGTGTTGTGGCAAATAGTGCTTGCATACGTTTCTATTGGAAAAAGAATTGTGAAACTGAAAATTATGTTGAACTGCTGATTTTCTGATTCACACAGAACAGTGATGCCAGTGAGATGTTTTCATGAGTGAGTGGTTTAGAGATGCAAAAATGCACCTTATAATTTGTTAGGAATCCTGTGAACAAAGAGAGAGCCTAATCTATCCTGTGACATCTGTGTTTGGTGTCAGGGCTGAAAGCTCAAGGCATATGAAAAGGAATGAACAGAAGAGTACCTAGCAGCTCCACAGTTGTATGAGGTCTCTGTCTAGTAGCAGGAGAATAAAAACTGCAGTTTGCTGGAAATGAAAGAAAGGGTTGAGTGAAATTTGAACATATTTACAAAATGAAATTAGCTTTTAAAAGAAAATTGTAGCTAAAGACTTTTCTAAGTTTCATGGCCAAGCCATGGATTGGTTTATCCTTTTGGTAGCCTTTATGCAGTACTACTCAGTCTTGGTTTTAGCAATATTTGGGTTTTCAGATTGTGCTAGATCACAATCATATGCAAGTGAAAATAAAAATGTCTCAGTTTTCTCTGGGAACTGAACGTGCTGCTTTGTGCCAAGACAGGATATGCTGGGGCAGTCCTTAGGCTAACTTCATTTGGTTATAATACATTATTATGCTAAAGGACAACTCTTTATTCAACTATGTAACAAATAAATAATTTATTATCTTCTATAATTTTATTGTCACAGTTTCACATATTAATGAGCTTTCATTGAAGAAGCTAATGCAGTCTTTCTCATTTGTGCTGTAGCTGTGAGTAAAGCATCACTCACAGCTGGCATAGAACTATCAAAATATCAAGCAAAATATCAATTGACAAATCATTTGTAAAATAAGTGTAACTGCTGACAGAGTTTACCACCTTGTAAATTCTAAAAAAAACCCAAAAATTGTGAACAGTTATGTCGTACTCAGACACAAAAGGACCACGCAGACACCGTTCTGTCAGGATAGGGCCTGGGCCAAAAGAGAGAGCAAGGAAGGGCCAAGGTAGAAGGAAGAAGAAGGAAGAAGGAGGAAGAAGACCGGCCCAGCTCTTTATTTAGTCAGTTATATATCTTTTTAGAGACAACCATGGATTGGAGGATGAGGTTACCACCTCTCCATGACACTGGTTAGACCAAAAGTCTATCATAATTCTCCGCCTAACAAAAAGAATGATAATAATAGATACCGGTAGGTAAACATGCCTGATGCTTACAGTAAAGTGCCTGGGAAATTCTACTACAGGAATGAAAACATAGAAAGACTGCAAAATTCAGGGCGACACAGTTATATGGTTAGTGCTCAGTATATTTAAGATGTATGTGCTACGGTCTCTTCACCTAGCCGGCAACTTATTCTCACATTCATACAGTGAGTTTGATTTTATGTAGTAACTAAATGTGCAGTTTCTGGTTACTCTGATTGCTTAGTTAATACATAACAGTATACAAATATTAATCACAAAGATGAAGCTGAGATTAGTTCTTGATTGGGTGGAAACAATAGTGAAAATGATTGGTTCTAGACAAGTTATTGTCTGTAGAGCCTGGAAAGAAATATTGCATTATCTTATACTGTATAATGTTATGACTCCTCTAAACCACAAAAATATTGTAAATTAATTTATACTGTGCTATAATTAACTTCCTCTGTGAATGGGATAACAGTGATTTTTGCTTCTATCCATAGCAGGAAGGTAAAGAACAATTCTAAATTGTTCCAAAAATACTGGTGTGGGGTTTTTTGTTTGGTTTGGTTTGGTTTTTTGTTTGTTTTGGTTTAACTCTCTTAAATAATTCATATTTAAACTAATATTAATAGGGTAATCTAATTGACCTAATTGTCAAGGTTTAAATTTATTTCTCTGTCTCCTAAAAAAATATCAAGCCATAGCCTTACACTAGAATTCAAACCTCCATGTGTGGAATCCTTTTTTAAATGGTTTTCAACAAATGGCACTACCTCTTCTTTTATCTGACAAAAATCACTGACTGACACTTGCTTTTCACAATACTTATGTCACATTATGAACTTCCACAGCACTGTTGTTTTTCCCTGACTCAGGATTACCTGTTTTCCTATCTCATTGACTGCACTGAAAGTTTGGGCAAACACACGATAATTCGAGGCTTGACGGAAAGGCATGCCTCCTGGAACCTACACTAACAAAAGCACCAATATCACCACCTCACATTTGAATGGTGCTTCAGCTATTAAATAAGAGCTTTGTAGAAAAAGAGGCGACAGAATTTTGCTTCAACTTTATTATTCAGTATTGAATTCTTCAGTCAGAAGCAGATCATTTTCTTATGTGTTCAAATAACATCAAAATACCAGTTTAGTCCTACTTGGATATCTGGCATGGCATGGAAATGAGTAGCATCACTTGCGCTTTAATTGTTATGAATACATACTTCTAGTATGTTTACCTTTCATCTGAACGTTTTTTATTTGTCAGATCTACCTTAGCAGTGTGTTACAATGGAGACAAAATAACTCTATAACTTAGTGAATACTGACTTCATCTGTAATCTGGAAAATAAATCACTCCTTGAAAAGAAACTGTGGGGTTTGAAATACTTCTTCAGCTATATTGCTAGACATATAGAAAAGTGCTTATAGCACTTTTGCCATAAGCTATACATAATAATACAAGGTACTACTGAATTGAAGAAACAGTTTAGAACTGCTTAGACCAGTCAGTCATATATATATAAGATTTATTATTTCTCATACTTTTTCCAACATGTTTTTGTAGAAATTCAGCTATTTTTCCTTATATTGAGGCATAAATTGAGCCAAAGAGCAGTCTGAATTTAAAAAGGAAAATAGACACAATGCAGTAGTGGTAGCCTTCTGCTAGCTCTTGGGTTCTATTTTATGGAATTCCATATGAAACTTGATCTGCAGATGTTGAGCAGCCTTGCAAATAATCTCCTGTGAATGTAATGCTTATAAAAACTTCAGTGTTGATTGAACTGTAGGATGAAATTCCAAGAGAAGTGCTCTACTGCCACAATATAGCTGTCTCCATTAGCACAGTTGGCACCATCTCTACATCAATAAAAATGTAATTTAAGCCTTATCTGACACCATGTTTTTTCCTGGTTCCTATTGCTTCTCATGGTCCTGAGGTCTCCAGTGTCAGTGTGTTAGTGTCACAGTCTGAGTCTGGAGTGCTTCACTGGCACAAATATGATTTTTCTTTTTTTTCTTTTTTTTTTAGTCTCTGCAGAACATGTTTTACCTGGGGTTATTTGTAATGTTTCTGACACACTTTTACACCACTCATACCACAGCTCCACATTATGCACATTGTATTTCAATCTATACTATAAGGTACATTTCACCTCTGTTAGACAGTTGTTCTTTTTTACCTCTGAAACCTGATTCTGTCCAAGCCAGGATGTCTTTAAGGGTGAGTTGTTCACAGGAACAGGATCTCCAGTGCTAAGACTTTATTGCATCCTTTATCAGAGTCACACTGTAGTCCTCTTCACAGCATCCTGTTGTCTGCATTTCTCAAGGGCTTTGCTGTGGTTCCAGCACCAGGCCTATATTTCTCTGTACCACATCACATTAGTGGGAAATAGCTCATCCAGCACATACTAGATGCTTTTTTTACTGCTGTGGATATAAAGCTGTGGTTGTACCATATAAAGATAAAGAAAGGCATAAAAACTGGCCACAGCTACTTGATCACAGGAAATTTAAATTTTACAGCTAAACTAAGTTTAGAAACAAAACAAAACAAAACAGAAATAAACACAAAACTCCAGGCAGCTCAAGACTCTTTCAGACAAAGGAATCCTGTCGAGCTTCTGCCCAGCAGTCTTGCAAAGTCAAATCCCTGTTACACGGGCAATAATATATTACTGGGTTACCAAACTACAGATATAGTGAAGACTTAGTGAGGTATGTTTTCATTCACTTAAATATGATGCTAAAAGTTAGTGAAGAGAAATAACTGACATTCCCTTAGCTTCTCAGTTCTTTGGCATGAATTTCTGGGGATGGAGAAGTTTATTAGAGTATCTTCATGTTCTTTGGTAAACTGAAATCTAGAGAAAAAAACTGATTGTAGAGTAACTCATGAGAGTTAGAAGTATCTTCTATTTCTATAAGGAATAAAAGAAATAACAAGGATAATAACTTTTTATTATTATTTTCGTAATTATTATACATTATTATAATCTTATTCGGTGAAAAATTATCTAGAGTACTTTATAAATGGATGCAGGTTGATATTTATGCATTTTCTTCTAAGATTGGTATTTCTTCTGTTAGAGAATAACAAATATATGGTCTTTGGTGTTTAGCCTAAAAAAAAAAAGTTATTGATGTTAATTTAGGAATATCCAAACTATAACCGACACGATAGAAAAAGCAGCTACGGAAAAGACATGATCAAGCACCATACAAGGAAGTATTTTTTTTGTTTGGATGCAAACACTGTTGCCCAGAGTACTAATGCTTCTATTTGAGCTGTAGAATAAAAATTAGAACAAATCCGAACACCTAGGCACTGGGAATTTTTTGAGCATAGAATCCTGTATTGTAGCGCCACCTGGTGCCTCTGACACAAGAATATTGCAAAGTAGACCACAAAACTTATAAAAATTACTTTTTCTTGTTTAGTAATTACTATACATATTCTGTATAATTAATTAATATAATATATTGATTATTACATATTGTTGGGAGTTTTTTCATTTATTCATTGTCATGAACAGCATGGCAGCACCTATTAAACATCTTCATCCTTTGGTCAACTGTTGCATTTTTAATGCTGCTTTGGGCCTTACATATATAAGGATTGTGTGTCTTGTGAAATCATAAAATCATAGAACGGTTTAGGTTGAAAGTGACATTCAAGATGATCTACTTTCAGCCCCCCTGCCGTGGCTAGGGACACCTTCTAGTAGACCAGGTTGCTTAGAGCCCCATCCAGCCTGGCCTTAGACAGGTGGGGATGTCTTAGGGGTGGGGAGGCCAACTGGCCAATAGGGAAAGCAAAACTGGGGTACATTAACATAACAAAACAAAGCATCCTGGGGAGAAGCCCTTCCTGTCTCCCTGACCTGGGGAGGATCTCTACTCTTAGGGACTGTCCCACCAGCGGACTCTCTTGGTCCCTTGTTCCGCAGGCCCATCGGCCTCCACACACTGGGATTCTGAGACATTGACCCCTACCCTCTGGATGTGACTGTCCAATCACCTCCTTTATCCATCTAACAGTCCACTGATCAAATCCATCTTTGTCCAATTTAGAGAGAAGGATGTTCTGGGGGACTGTGTCAAAAGCTTAACACAAGTCCAGAAAAATTACATCTGTATTGCTTCCCTTGTCCCCTGATGTAGTTATATGAGCACATCTTTCATAAGGCTAATACTTTTTAAAAGTAATACATTATAGATGTTGATTGTTTTAATGAAGATCTTTACCACAAAAAAAACCCCAACAGCTTCTATAGCTATTTGGTGCAACTTCTAAAACTTGTAGTATTTTACTACTTTGTGCTTAATCATGCAAGTGATTTGGTGTATCCTCTTCAAAATCTTTTAAAAGTAATTACATAGTCCAGTGAGCACAGAAAAGAGCAAAAAAGGGGAGATGAATTTTGAATCACATCCTGTGTTGATGAGCTACTATCTGTAATACATGGGTTATTATTAAATTTCATTCTGATGAGAAACTTGAGCTGAAAGGGAATAGTACTATAAAGTTTCAAATGAATACTTGTATCAGTGAAATGCTGTTTCCCTGTACTAAACTATCAGGAAAGAATCCACATTTTACCTTTGAGCATCAGTCTGCATCAAGTGTTATGCATTTAAACAAAATCATTTAAAAAATCAAACCCAAATCAGAACTATAAATGTGCTGTCACAGTTTAAGGTTTTCAACTTCTTGTTTAAACATGAGTTGATAAATATATTAATACAGGTCACTGCAGAACAGTAGATACAATCTATGCACCTTATTATTTGAGTTAACCACTCACACTGTGTAATACAGTACTCTCTGAATGGTATACCTCTAATCTAATTTCCTCGCTTTTGATGGAAACTAAGAATTATTTGCATTTTTATCAATTTCACCATGACTGGACATGCTGAACAAGTTATTCCATTTTACATTTGTGCAGACACTGTAAGAATTCTATTTTCCTTTTTATGCAACACATATCCATAATAAGAATAAAAATTAAAAGCTAATCTCAGATGAATTGCTATTGTAGATTGTAATGTATTTGTGTTCCAGTTTCTATTATCAAAGTGGTGTAAAGAGCAATTGTTTTTTACCTCCTCTCATTAAAAAACAAAATTAAACTATCATAAGAACATTCTGAAGCATGAGACAGTGTTGTTGACCAGCCCTGTCTATTCTAATAAAATATTTCTCATTTTAACTTGTGAATATATCCAGCATTCCACAAAGGGGGATCTAGTTCAGAAGAAGTACAGCAGAATCTGATACCGATTTCAGTTCTGTGACTTCCCTCTTTTGTGGCAATTTTGCCCAACTGGATCATTCTTGGTCCAGAGTGGGGAAGGCACCATAAGCTTTGTTTCCAAACTCACAGTCTGTCAGCTGTTCCAGCTAGACACACCACAGAAGATGAGGATCTGATTTTCTTCCATGGAGGATCTAATTTTGGGGGGAGAGTAATTCTACTGAGAATGAAGCAATTTTTTGTTTCATATCAAATTGTTCTGTGAAATTAATTTACTTTCTGGAGAAAAGAATCACAACTTATCAAGTCTGTGTTATATGAAGGAGTGATCAAATTTGTAAAAAAAATCACAGCTGATAGTTGCTCATAATGATATTATTGTGTTTTCTACTTTTCAACAGGTGGGAAATGTTGTTCAATTTCAGTGTAAAAAAGGACACCTGCTCCATGGTTCAACAACACGAACTTGCCTTCCTGATCTTACATGGAGTGGAATCCAGCCAGAATGTATACGTAAGAATTATAACTTTTTTCTTTTCTCATTTTTTTTTATCTAGACTATTTAGCTACAGCAACATTGTCATAAAGTTAATCTATATGATTTTATTAACTGCAAGTTAACAAAAATTTGCATTACTAGCTTACAGCAGCTAGAAATATGATTCTGAGTGAATTTTTCTGTAATAAACAATAGAACTAAAAAAAAAAGGAGAGAGAGGGAATTTAGGCAGCTCTTCAGCCAAAGTCAATTTCTATCTAAGATGGTGCAACCCTTTCAACTCAGAGAGGAGGTGGTGAGAATAGGATGTATCAGAAGGCTCTACTCTAAAACATATAGGAAAGCATATAATTAAAATCAGTTCTAGTAAAGAGTTTGAACTATTTCTCAACCAAGGAGTCAGGGTATTTTAAGATGGGGAAAAAAGAATTTGCAATTGGAAATTTTTGAATCTGAAATAGAGAGAATCTTCTTAGACTACAGACAGCAGCACTTCATTTCGTAGCTCTTTTATACTTTGGTAAATAATGATAATTTACTGAAGATATAAGATCATGGTTAGTCTTTCTAGTTCAGCTAGTCAGCTGTATATTTTTGGAAGTAGTCTTACCTTATAAGGTCTGACCTGTAGAATCATTTCAGTGAGAGGTGAACATATCCACAGAAGGAAACAGCATTACTATTATTTCAGTTGGTGCTAGCATTAATCTTAAGCAAACAAAAACCAGTAGTTCATTGTGTTGAAAGGTGAACGCTACTCTAGGAGGTATGCTGTCTTAGAGATAACACATAAATCTCAGATTCTGGTGATTGTTAAATATATAAGACACTTCATATGAGATTAGAAATATTAATTTAATTTTTCTGATATTTACAACTCCCCTTCAACGTCTCCTTAACCCTTCATAGAGTTTTCCAACTGACCATTTAGTTACTGTTATACAATGCTACATAGATATCATAAGTGGTATAAGTCACAAACCACGATTGCTTTTAAGTCTGGTATGATATGTCCTGTTTCTATTCTCATATGCAGACAATTACTTTTGTTCATGCAAGTGCATTTAAGTCAGTTCTTGGTCCCTTGGAATTGAAAGGTCCATGTTTAAGAGTGTATTTACAGGCTTATGGTGATATTTTATAGACTATATAGTAATTTATAATGTGAATTAAAATATATCAATATGTAATTTCTATTGATTTTTTACTTTGTTAGTTAACTGTCAGAATGAGCATGTATTATTTTTTCAGAAATATTTCCACCATTTTGACAGAAGGATATTTTATCTTTTCTTCGTAGCTCACAGCTGTAAGCAACCAGAAACACCAAGTCACGCTAATGTTGCAGGAATGGATCTTCCGTCGCTTGGTTATACATTGATCTACACTTGTCAGCCAGGCTTCTTCTTGGCAGGAGGATCAGAGCACAGAGCCTGTAGGTCTGATGGCACA
This sequence comes from Machaerirhynchus nigripectus, assembly GCA_013397975.1. Lineage (NCBI taxonomy): Eukaryota > Metazoa > Chordata > Aves > Passeriformes > Dicruridae > Machaerirhynchus > Machaerirhynchus nigripectus. The sequence continues at coordinate 427,096 of VZRQ01004973.1, forward strand.
TGGACTGGGAAGGTTCCAGTTTGTGAAGGTAAGCTCTTCTGTTTCCCGCTGCATCTGCCATCTGTCATATTTCAGTGCTTTTCTTTACTTGCAGTTGGCACACGCACGCCAACAATTCGATTGGGCCCAGTCAGCATGTTTTTATGAAAGGCAGGTCCTGCTTGATGAAACAAATCTCCTTCTGTGACAAAGTGACCTGTTTAGTGGTCACTCAGTACTTGGCACTAGTGAGACAACACCATGAATAGTGTGCAGTTTTGGGCCCCTCACTCAAAACAAGACATTGAGGTACTGTGGCTGGACTGTGCCCAAAAAAGAGGAATGAAGCTGGCGAAAGGTCTGCAGCATGAGGCTTATGAGGAGAGGCTGAGGAAGCTGGGGGTCTTTATCCTGGAGAACAGGATGTTGAGGGGAGACCATATTGCTCTCTTTAACTACTGGAAAAGAGGTTGTAGCAAGGTGAGTGTTGGTCTCTTCTTCACATTAACAAGTGGTGAGAGGAAATGACCTAAAGCTGTGCCAGGGGAGGTTTAGGTTGGATATTAGGAAAAAATTTGAGGAAGAATTAGGAAGGGTAATCAAGCATCAGAACAGGCTGCCTGGGGAAGTGGTGGACTCACCAGTCCTGGAGGTAGATGTGTAGATGTGGCATTTAGAGCCATAATGTAGTGGAGGACTTGGTAGTGTTGTTAGCTACTGGCCTCTAAGATCTTAGAGGTCTTTTCCAACCTACATGATTGAATGATTCTGTAGTAATATTTGAGAAAGATGCCTAAGGTCCAAGAAGATGTCTGAATCACTGTGTGAAATTAATCCATAGGGTTTAGTATTAATTTATATTTTTATATAAGGAAGTGTATACTACTAGAAAACAAAATGTATCTACTTTGTCCTTGCTGTTCCAACCTTTAATTTTGTTTCTAATTTTTACTACCCACCTTGTCACAGTAGGACATGAAAAACACCATAGCCAAGTCATGGTGAGAAAGGTGGTTTTCATGTGACATAAGGAATATACTCAAGTGTAGGAACTGTTTGGAATTTTATTTCCTGAATAATTAAAGGCCTTTTCAGATTACTGTTACCTAATGTTTCAGATGTGGTTATCCCCAGGGCTCTTACAGAGGCATTCAAAGGCTCTGTAGCCAAACACTGCTACTTGGAAGGGAAATAGGAAATGAATAGTTTGTATTACTAAAAAACAGGTGTCCTGGAATTGCATGCCAGGCAAGTGCTGGGGGAAAATAAAGCCGAGCTTTGGGAAAGTGGTAGAAAGCTAGCAGCCAGGAAGCTTATGACTTGTTCAGTGCTTGGGAAGTATTATGGCAGGCCAAATGTGATTCATAGATTGTATTTTGATTCAAGAATTTTCTGATGCTGCTGTTGAAAGAAGTAGCATTAGTTGTATTACCTGCTAGTAAGGAAGCTTTTTGAAATTTTTTTTTAAGTATTAAGTAGTAGCTATGAGTGTATCTACATCGTCATACAGCTTAATTTCCCCATGTCCTGAAAAAATGTTACAGCAATTAAAAAAAAAAAATTAGAATCAGATGTGTTTCTCCTTCCTTTTTAGCAGTGAAGAAAGCTAATAATAAGCAATATATTGCAAAGTATTAACTCTAATTACATAAAGTAAAATATCTCCTAGCTATTTTCAGTTTTGGCTATACACCAAGGTGAAATATCTCTCTGATGGAGCAAAGAACACCAGGTTGTTCACCTTTTATTGTGAACTTCATAAAAATAACTTGTACATGGATAAAAAGGAATAAAATGTTTGGAGCTGAGAGCCCTAAAAGGATGTGTAGGGGAATTCGAATTTGAATTTTGAATCATACTAGAATTTGATCCTTTAAATACAAAATTGAAGTCTTGAAAGTCCTACTCAAATATCTGGACCTAGAAACTTAAACTTCATAGTTAACTAGTTTTAGTTTTGGATTTGTATCTAACATTTGTATTTAAGTTTTATTTTGTGTTTCAAATTTCAGTTCTGGACTCGACTAGAAATTTATTCAACTTGACAAGGCTAATTGACTCATCATCCTTTTACACTAAAGCCCAACTGGAAAGTGTGATCCAGATATTTCTAACTTGAATTTAATGTATTCAGAAAGCATATGCTGTTGAACTGTGCCCTCCAGGTCAACAATGTACAGTGAAGTTCAGTATGTTTCATTTGAAAGAGAGAGGAAATAGAGGTTAATCAATCAGTAATAACAGTCCATGAGAACCTTAGGCTGCATTTCAACCACTGCCCTTGCCTCTTTACAGTTTTAACATCCGTGACAAGAAAAGACCTTTTGAAAAACCTAAAATTCATTCTCAATAAAAATATTCTCAGTCCTTCCAAAAGTTACCTTTTTATGCAGAAAAGTACTTAACTCAGGAGGAAAGTAGTTTCTTTTCTTGTGTATTTGTTTAGAACATGGATTGGTGAGCAAAGGCCTGGGTTCAAGGCCAAGACCCAAAATACGAAATACTGAAATCACAATTGGAGCAAGAAATTGAGTCTAGTGCTACATAGAATATTTTATATTAGGAGACAGAATTATTTGTCTTCTTTATGTTCCAGTGAATCCAAAGTAATTTCTTCAAAATAAAATAGCTTCACCTCCAGGAAATTATAATGTCCTAGTGCATTTAGTTCATCATCTGCAGTGGTGGGAGAGTTCCTGCTCTAAGCAGAGAAGAAATTGCATTCTCAAACTTCCAGTTCTCATATCACCTGAGCAGTTGGAGATACTGCAGACAGCCTCTTTTGTTTCTTTCTTTCTGTTGTTATTCTTTAAATAATCAAGGACCTTCTCCTTCACTCTTGAGAGATTAAGCCAGCATCTATGGGTTTCAGTCCTGAACACAAGATGTCTCACTCAGTACTGTTGAAGATAGTTAATTCCTGGAGAGAAATAATTTCAAACTCCCTTTTTTGTGCGTGTCTTTGCTGTTTGGTCTTACATTGCAGTCAATGCACTGGTCACTGTTCCTAATCTAAGTGACACAGCCAGGATTAGATGATATATTAGAAGGCATCTCAAATATTAGGTGCATGGTCCAAGACTGTAAATTCTGAAACATGGATTCTGAAGTGAAACCCTATACTGACTTCTGAAAATTACTTGATAGCATCCAGGTGCCTGATTTAGGAAGATATGGGGGAACAGAAAAAATTTGTGTGCAAGTGCTCCTGTGATACTAAGGTTTGATACCAAATGAAATCTCATTCATATTTGAGTTTGAAACATCATATGATTTTTAACAAATAAATTCCATGTTGGAAATTATTTTCTTTGTTTCTGAGTAACATTTTGCTACTTATTTGTCTTTATATCCTTTATTCTTTCTAACAGCTGGTTCTAAGATATTAGTGAAGGATCCCAGACCAGCATTGGGAACACCAAGTCCCAAACTAAGTGGTAAGTACTCCAAGGTTTATACAGTTATAAACCATTTCTGTAGAAAGGACAATGTGGATCAATTTAATGAAATTGCACTGAGTGGTTTAGAATGTGTAAAGGATATTAGATTAGATATTAGATTAACAAGGGGGGAAAATAATTAAATTATTCCCCAATTTTGAAATTCACCAACCATATGGTATAATTTATATCGATATACAATTTCTGTTATGAAATGAGAGTTTTATTGGTTTCACTGAAACCACTGTGTTCTGTGTAAGATTCTATGCAGTTTACCTATTTAGAAACTGTACTACTCACCTTGAAATAATTTAAAGATGTTTCACAGTTTTCTTCAGTCCTGCACTTTTTTATATATTGCTAATTTAAATTGCTTTACCTAAATACTTAGTATTAGCCTTCAACTTAGCCTCCAAAAAAACTAATTTTAGCTGAGCTAAGGTAATCTCTCCAGTTCTGGCTAAAGTCTCCAGTTTTAACAGATTTGCTGAAGACCATATTTGGATGTTCTGACAAGAGAAGCTCTCTGTCCACTGGAAAGATTTTTTAAAAAGAGCAGTCTCTGTAACTGAAATGAACCTTTGACTACAATAAACCTTTTGAATTTCTACTGCTAATGAATAAGCTTTAAAAGTAGTACTTTAGCATATGGGGATTTGGGGGCTTTTTTTTCTTAACATTTTGTGTACTAGTTCAAAACCACATTTTTCAATGATGTGCTGCTGAATGGTAGACATCAAGTTTTTAATCCGGAAAATTTTCATTTACTTTGTGCAGTCCCAATCAACCACCAGTATAGCGCATAAAGATTAGTTTTCCTAAAAGTAGGGAGATATATTTCAGGCAGATTACGAATCAACAGCATCAGAGCATTTGCACTATGCAATTTCCTTGCTTGCAGATCCAGTATATACATGTTTTTTCAAAAAACATATACATATATACATACAAGTGCAGAGACAGAAAAAACTAGGAAAGCTCCTTCACCCTTGATGGAGAAGACAACCTGCCCTCATGTTGCGTAAAATAAATCATGACGGAAAACTGTGGATATTCCAGTGGGCCCCAGTCTTGGATTTAGGGGCATCCTGAGAGAGAAAAGGGCAAATATTCTTCTCTGCTTATCTGACATGAGATGCCAATGCCCACATGAACACGGAGCTCTAAGTTCGGTGTGAATCACTTCAAATAATGTGAAAGTGCTGGTTTGAAATAGTGATTCTTATAGAGCTAACTGTGATACATTACTTTGGAAAGTGTAGTAAGCCCATTCTAAATCACATTTAATTTAATTCTTTAAAAGGTATTTCATGTTAAGGTTTTAAAGATTTGCATGTATCAGTTTTTACTTCATAGGTAGTTTTTTGTTGTTTTGGTAGGGTTTTTTGTTGCTGGAATAACATTACTTAAATGAATCATTTTACAGTTTGCTAATGATAAATATAAAATCTAAGGGTATAAATCTAGCATTTCTGTTCCCGAGCAGACTATGACCTGTTTTAAACTTTAAATTAGAGAGTTAATTTTTTTCTCCTGGTGAAGCTTATAATGTTTTCAAGCATTTGACGACAAGACAAAACTCCTTATGTAATTTTTTTCATTAGAAAAATTGACTAGTTAATAAAGAAAATATTTATATTTCACGTGATTTAAAGAAAATGCTTATGAAAATTTTTATATCTAAATTGATATTAATTTCTGCAAAATTTATTGCTAGCTATATGTCCCTAGCTGTCTGTGCTGGCATAGAAAAGATTCTACAGTGAGTGTAATATGATCTTCTGGCAGAAGCTTTTAGAATTTTTGGGACTGATTTACCTCTGGGACAGGTCCATATTTTAGGAAAAAAGCAAATGATGATGTAGTTGTGGTTGCGGTCTTCAGTGCAAATACATTTCTTTCATAAAAGTTCATGCCAGATTTCTATGATTTATATCTGAAAATTATGCCTAGTTGGTTTATAAAGAGTAAAGGAAAGAAAATGCTAATACTTTTCATGCATTTTTGTTGGATATTTGACTTTGTAAGTACTAAATATTGCACTGTGTATTGAAACATGTTTTTGTCTGTATAGTTCCTGATGATGTATTTGCCCAAAATTATATATGGAAAGGATCTTACAATTACAAAAGCAAGAAACAACCCATGACTTTGACAGTCACCAGTTTCAATGCAACTTCAGGAAGAGTAAATGCAACACTTACAAACAGCAATATGGAATTACTGCTATCAGGTATGGGCTAAGGAAAACTAATTTCCTTTCCTTTTTCTGTCTTACATACATTGGCTCCCTGTAACTGTCTGCTTAACTTAAACTTTATTATTTTATCAAAGAAATTTTCATTGCATTTTAGTTCCTTTTCAAAGGTAGGGATTTTTCCAATTCTTTCCCTCCCCTCATTTTGTTTTTTTTAATTGTCCAGGTTTTTACTATATTTGGAGTTAATAGTCAATAAGGAGTGAAAGAATCATATTAATTCTCATGCTTCTCTTTTAAATATTTTAAATAAACTTCAAGTACTGTTCTTGAGATTTTCTTAATTCTTAATTATAAAATTTCCCCACAGTAGCCTAATGACTAATAATAAATATGATGAGATTGATCTGTGTTGACTTAGAAAGTCAGAGACACCTAATGAACATGGAAAGAAAGTAGAACTGACACTTGCTAGATTTTCCAAGTAAAAAAAAAGAGGTAGAATCATAGAATTGTTTAGGTCTAAAAAGACTTCTAACATGACCAACTTAATTTAATACTGCCGAATCCACCACTAACCATGTCTCTGGAAGTGCCACGTCCGCACATCTTTTAAACACTTCCAGGGTTGGTGACTCCACCATTTCCCTGGACAGCTTCTTCCAGCTCCAGACAACCCTTTCAGTGAAGAATTTTTTCCAAAGATCCAATCTAAACCTCTTCTGGCACAACTTGGAGCCATTTCCTTTCATCCTAACACTTTCTGCTTGAGTAAAGCACCAAAACTCACCTCACTTCAACTTCTTTTCAGGTAGTTGAAGAGAGGATGGAGTCTCCCTTCAGTCTCCTTTTTTTCCAGACTAAATAACCCAAGTTTCCTCAGACTCTCCTCATAAGACTGGTGCTCCAGACCCTCCTCCAGCTCCATTGCCCTTCTCTGGACATGCTCCAGCATTTCCATGTCTCCCTTGTAGTGAGGGGCCCAAAACTGAATGCAGGTTTTGAGGCGTGGCCTCTCCAGTGCAGAATATGAGGGAATGATCACTGCTCTGGTACTACTGACCACTCTATTTATTATACAAGCCAGGATGCTGTTGGCCTTCTTGGCCACCTGAACACACTGAAGGATCATGTTTAGCCATGAACAGGACCCCCAGGGCCTTCCAAGCCTGTAGAGTTGCCTGGGGTTGTTGTGACTCAAGTGCAGGCCCATTGATCCAGCCTGTCCAGATCCTTCTGCAGAACCTTCCTGCTCTCCAGCAGATCAACACTCCTGCCCAGCTTGGTGTCATCTGCAAACTGACTGAGGGTACCCTCAATGCCCTCGTCCAGATTGTTGATAGAGACATTAAACAGGACTAGCCCCAGTACTGAGCCCTGGGGAACACCAGTTGTGACTGGCTACCAGCTGGATGTAACTCTAATCAACACAAATCTCTGAGCTCATCCAAACTGTCAACTTTTTACTCAGTCCAACCAATGAACAGTCAGTTTCTACAGGAGGATGCTGTTGGAAATGGTGTCAAAGGCTTTATAAAGTTCAGTGAGACAACACCTACAGCCTTTCTTTCATCCACTGAGTCACCTTATCATAGGACACCGGAGTAGTCAAGCAAGATCTGCCTTTTATAAGCCTATTTGGCTGGGCCTGATCTGGTTGCTGAGAGGGGTGGTCTAGAGGAAGGATGTAATGAGCTAAAGAATCTGTTTCTGCTGAGGTCTTATTTCCCAGTATTGAGTAGAGTGATGAATTTTTATCATTAGATTTATCTGTTAAAGGTATTTTGTAGGTGTCCTTTGAAGAATCATGCCTGAGAGTCTGGAATGAATAACTGTTTGTCTTGGCTGTGTGTGAATTTTTTCTATTGTATTAATTACATCCATGTAATTTCCGTGAAGATATTAGGTACAGCAGATGTAGTGTTTTGTATTTTTAGAATTAGAAAAGTAAATCACTGTTTTTCTCACTCGAAACCCTCCTCCTCCAAATAAAGGTTCATTTAACTAGACACAAATGTGATTCCAAATGCTCTTTTCCACTCTACATACAGGCATTACAGTCATCAGGTAATTAGTATTTTTTATTTTCCTGTTCTACAGACAGAACACTGCAATCCTGTATACTGAAAGGGTATCTTAGGGCCAGGGAAGTAAGGATGGATCAAAAAATACATTTGCATGCCAGGAAGCTGAATTTACCTATACTCAACTTGTAGTTTTCTCAAATGAAGTGTAGTTCTCTCCTCCTGCACCATTTACCGTTTTGCATTCCATCATTTGATGCATCCTTTTTTGCTTTTTATTTTGACACCTGAGCTTGCTGTAATTATACACAGAATAAACCTATCTTGCCAAAGCACATTCATTTGAGCTCAGGGCAATGTTAACATGAAAGTAAGTCTTCTGATTAGCTCAGAGATGATTTATATGTAATGATACCTCCTATAGGCAGTTACCAATCCTTAATGTGGAGAAGGGTTTTGTTTTTTCAATTTAGGCATGTATGCAAGAAACATGAATTAGGAATCATTGCCCATGGAAGATGAAATCACTAAACAAATTGTGGTATTTTATTTTCATTTCCATATCAACAAATAATGATATTTAGGTTCTAAACAATTATTCTGCAGGAACAAGAATGACTCAATTAATTATGTCTACAAAGTAAATAAGGTTGCATCTTCCTTTCCTTCCATCTATCATATGGAAGAAACTGTGTTGTAACTGACCATACTAATTGCTGAAGAACAATCCAATTTTAAAAAATATTTTCAAATTTAATTTTTTTTAAATTCAGCAGCAGCTTTTGGAATAGAATTTGTGTGTGGATCTTCCTATTATCACATTTTTTATGTAATGACTAAATTATACATATTGAAAGTAGGGATGGGAGTTTTAAATACACTCTTCCTGATTCAAAACAATATTTTCCATTTCAAATCAGATTGCTGTCAATGTTTGTTCTGCCTAAGGTTTGAAGTAACAGCTGTGTGTGGGGCATTTCCCTCTTTCCTCTCTACAGGCTAAGCTAGAAGTGGTTTCTATTGAAATTTTATGATTATTGAAATAATTTTAAAAAGAGTGCATCTTTCTAAACAATGTTCACAATTGGTACCTATTCTTCTTGCTTTTCCTCTTTAAGACAAGAGATGATGTGTTTATTCTCAGATGACATTATTTTTCTAGTCAACACAAATGTGAATTTTTAAAACTGTATTCTACAGGAGTGTATAAAAGCCAGGAAGCTCGGCTAATGCTCCACATATATCTCATTAAAGCACCCTCCCATACATCTGCAAGCAAGTTGAAAGAGGAAAAGTGGGCTATGGATGGTTTTGTGAGTATATTTCTGCTGCAAAAGAGAATGAATTATTTTTTGCTTGATTGAAATCATGCTGGTTTTTACACCCAAAAAATCCTGAGACATATCAAATGGAATCTTGTTAGCAAGGCTGATTTATTAAATTAAATGAAAATTTTCTTGTAAAATGCAGGAGACCAGTCTGAGGGAAAATATGGGAACAGTCACAGAGTGTAGGCAAAATTATAATGCATGTTAGTACAGAAGCCTTTCTCATAGGTCTCTTTATTCCAATATATTTAGCAATTTTATATTAATTAAACATAAAATCAAATTGTGATAATATTATTTTCTAATAATACAATAGCAATTTTGATCTTTATATCCACACACGTTTTACTTTTTGGTGATATTTTTACAAGTACCTGGAAAAAGATGAACAGTCACATGGATGTGGAAAACAAAATAGATTACTCCAATTTAGCATTTGGCCCCTTGGGGTTCTGGGTCCGAGTTTATTCTTTAGAACAGAGAGGAAGAGGTAAAGGAGAGGGTTAAATAACCCTCTCTTAGCCCATAACTGAGAGGAGGAGAGGTAAAGGAGAGGGTTAAATAGCCCGGGTTTCTGGGATGTGATTAAACCATAAGGAAATTCCTTCCAAGAACAAATAGAGGAAAAAAGTAGATTTTTTAGAAAATAAAGAGCCTAAAATTATTTGGATGATGGTAAACACTCATACATCCTTACTACACCATCTAATTTTTCTAGGAATTTTTCTGTTTTCTTATGTTTCACCTATTGGTTAAGCACTTCAGGGACAATGTGTGCACATGCCAAAAGAAAAGAAGAAGTGTACATCAAATTGTACACACAAATTTATATTTTTATAACAAGTGGCACTGGAACAATAATTTTTTTAAAAGGTGCAGAATGAAAACCTTAAAATAAACTCATTAAGCAACAAATTTTCTAGTTAAAAGTCCTAACTCGTTTGGCTTGTACAAACTTTAGGCTTCACGAACCTGCTCCTGAGATAGCAAAAGCAAGGAATTTACTTTCAGACTTCTAAATATACAGAAGTAAACAGTATACTCCCTACATTCCATATGCTATTTACATACTGTTCTTACTTGACCTTTTTTCTTTGAGTCTTGGAATAGCACAAAGAGGCTGCTTTAGCCCAAAGTAAAAAATTCACCTAAGAAAGGCACCCAGTCTTCAGTGAAAACATAGCTTCGGGTCACTGCTGAAGACATACCGTGTCTTGAGAAAGGGAAGCTTAAGGGAAAAGCTTGAAGGAAACCACCTAGAAAACACTGAATTTAAACATAATAACTATTCTTAGAAGCAAGTATCTGTCAAGCTGTATACAGTGCACTACTTTAGACTGCACTTACTGTAATAAGAGAGGTAATCATAGGATCACAACCATCCCCTCCCTTCCACAAGCCTTTTAGTTTATACTAGCATATTTTGCCCCTGTACCAAAGCCTTATTCAATGTTCTTCTGGTCCATGGCTGTATAATTAAGTACTTATGGGGATAAGCACTGAGAAAAATCAAAAGAACTGTCAGTTAATGTGAGGCCTTTTTTATTTAGTTTAAAACTAGCTATTAAAACATCAACACTTGCATCCTTAGAATTATATGCAATATAACTTTTTCAAGCTACTTCCCAAACAAAACAGAAAATTATGAAGTATATAAGAGCGTAGAAATACTGACCTTTGAACTACTAGAAACTTTAGGTCTTACTGGTTTTAAAAAAATACAGTTAAAGGTAGTATAAGGTATCATATGTGACTGTAAACCACCATGTCTAAGTTGTGCCTATAATAGTACTGTCTTTTCTTTTGAACTTTATATATAAATGTCATAGAAAAAGAGGGTATTTATAATGGGGAGCAACAGCTACCAGTCAAGTATATTAGGATACAGAATAGAATAGATCCCTTTCAAATAGATACATGTAACTTGCAACAAAGTTTTCCCCATTTAATTCAAATTACTCTCTGTTTATAGGTTTCTGCTGAACCTGATGGAGCAACATATGTTTTTCAAGGATTCATCCAGGGTAAAGATTATGGACAATTTGGGCTTCAAAGAATAGGTATTCAACAAATTTATTTCTTTGCTAGTTAATTGTTCAATATTCTGGTTTTTTATATCTGGTTGTATGAGGGTATCTGCAGGATGCTAACAGAAATGACATTTTATAGAATATTGAGATATTAATATCTTTAAAATGTCATTTAAGTGGTACTTACAAGTAAGTTGTAAGGAGCTATAGATGAATTGCAATGTACTGCTTAGTACACTTATTAATTTGTAATATTTTGAGAAATGTTTTTATCCAAATATGTGTAAAATGCATTTAGTTTCATATCTTAATAGCTATCTAGAAAATCCATGTTGTAGAATGCTCTGATAAACTGATTTCTTGCTTATGGTGCTGAAACAACATTTCACCTAAACATTTGTTAGAAGAGGGACACTGCTAAATATTTGCAGGTAAATACTTATATTACTTTTAAGAAGAAAAAAGTCTTACTTAGTTGGTAAGTGTTTATTTCCTAAAAATTAACTTATTGTTTCTAAACAAAAAGGGCTTTGGTAACAGAGCTTTGGTGGCAACATTCTGTTGTGCTATTTAAGAAAAAAATTTCATTTTCTTTTCTAATGTCGTCTTAAGAACTGTGATATTTCACCTTCCATGAGAATTTGAATCTAGTTAATACTGAATTTTAAATTATAAAATACTGTTGGGAATGCCTTAGGAGAAGACTTCTTTTTCATTACTAAAATGGCTGTTTAGATAGAGTGCTTACCTTCAGGTAAAATTCCTATATTTGAATGGAAATTTATGTTCTTTCAGCCACATTATCCATTCTTTTTTTTTTCAGTAAAATCAGGAAATTCATTAATTCTTGAATGTGCTGGAAGGAAGGAATGTAAAGTCAATTTTTTCTCTTTTCACCGTTCTAAGTCACAGTAAAATGTACTGTTTGGGATCTTGCTTTTCTCTGTAATTTCATATGAAAATTACTTTGTAAGAATTTTTAGAAATATCTTTATCAAGATATGTTTTCTTTAAATGAATATAAGAAATTTTTTCTTTTATGAACTTCTTAAAAATATTTGAAAGTCATCTAAGAAAAATTAAAATGCAAGATTTCCTTAGCAAATTGTTCTGATAGTTTATTATCAAAATTATATTTCTTCATTTGATTTTTGGAGGATATTTTTGAGATTCTTTTTCTGTAATATGTTGAAGATACTTTTTATTGGTGTATAACTTCGAGAAAAAGAATGATTCACTCAGAGTCAAATTCTATACAATGTTTAATTGCAGCTAATATAGTTGATAATATCTCTATAAAGAGATTCACAATCTTTGAACAGATTTTGTTTACCATGCTTATCACTTAATTATTTCATGCACACAAACACAAAATTAGCTTCTCGGAAATAAAATTGATTGTTGTTCCCCCACAGTTTTCCTCACAGCCTGGATGGTTTTTTGGGGTCTTTTTTGTGGGTTTTGTGGTTTTTTTTTCATTTCTATATATTGTTTTATATGATCAAGAAAGTCAGAAAACATTATGACCTAAGCAATTCTTAAAAGGTCCAGTTAAAATGTTGAAAATTAATTTGAAGACACATTACAGAATTGCAGAATTATCTAGGTTGGAAAAGACCTTGAAGATCATCAAGTCCAACCTATAACCTAACATCACCTTATCAACTCAACCATGGCACTAAGTGCCAAATCCCATCTTTAAACACCTCCAAGGATAGTAACTCCACCACTTCCCTGGGCAGCCCATTCCAATGCCCAGCCACTCTTTCTGTAAAAGAATTTTTCTGTAAATAATTTTTTTCTAATGTCTAGCTCATTATAACCTTTCCTGACATTTAAAAGGTGTATAACTTGTCTCTGTAGAAAATGTAGATAATGTCTTCATCAGCCATGCAGGAGGTCATATTTCTATTTTTTCATCAATATCTGACTTTAGCTAGTCAAAATTGTTCCTATCTCTTTCACTCTCTGTACCCATAGCAGCACCTAAGGAAGTAATGAGGTTTCAATTTGCCTCTTCTGGTGATTGGCCTTTTCCTTTTTAGCATGTTTGGGTTTTATATATGTGGTATTTATTAATTACTGAAATACACAAACATAACTATAGTTCTATTTGTGTACTATAGCCAGTACTATAATCATTCTAACATATGCAGTATTATAAATTTGACTTTTTGTATGACAGTACAGTAACATGTTTTCATTACATACAAAAGTTGAATCCCATGCAGAATTATGCTGTAAGGTATCTACTGTACCAGAGTATGTGTACTGTTCTGCCAACATGTGTCACCCACAAATAAATCAGAATATGGTATATATTCAACTTCCAGGTGGTCTCAGCACACAGGTGTAGGTATGCAGAACACATTATGATGGCCCAGCAACAAGGTGTTAATGAATTACAAAGATTATGGAGTAGTATCAGTAGTCTGCTGATAACAGTCATGTATAACATACTACTTTTTTTCTTATTGTTTTGTGTAGGTCTTAACATGTCTGAGGGTTCCAACTCTTCTAATCAACCACATGGTACAAATAGTAGTTCAGTGGCCATTGCTATCCTTGTGCCTTTCTTTGCCCTTATATTTGCTGGTTTTGGCTTTTATCTTTATAAACAAAGGTAAGTAGAAATTATATATACAGAATTCCTCTATTCCTCCGCATGTTGGGGATGTTTTTGTCTTTAGTTTTTGCTAGTGTAAATAAAGTTTTCTGTAGAACAAAAAAGACTTTGCAAAATATGCAGGTAGACAGTTCTCCCTACATCTATTAAGATCTGGTGTAGTAACTAAGAGATGAGTTTATTGTACAGTGCTATACTTTCATTCCTACCTATTTCAAATTTTATAAATTTCTTTATGATAAAAGAGATGCTATAAATTATTGGTGAATTATTATGCTGACTAATATAATTGGTAGATTTTGTGTGTATTTACAATAAATTACCTTTATGCTTTTCTTCGTGTGACAGAATGGAGTCATATCCTTAGTAATTTCTCCTAATGCCTGACCACTTCATTCGCATACAAGTATATACAAGCATTATGTCATCAAGAGGTTTCATTGTGGAACTGTTTCTGCATCTGAAATTATTATTTTATATGCAATTATGTTAAATAGCCACCAGTCTTTTCAGTTTCATTAGTCTAAGTTCAACGGTTTTGTTCATATTACCGAGTATTAATTCTTTGGATGCAGTATGCTTCTCCTGTAGCTTTAAACCATTTGATGACTAAAGAAACCTTAATCACTTTAATGCCAAGACAATTCATTGCATACTAACTGCCAAAATGGTGATTTACATCAGATAGTCTGACAATAATACTAGTAATATATGTTACAGGATAACATTAGTTTAAACATGTACCATCATTTTTAATTAGTACTACTTGTTTTCAACTGCTTCAGCATATGAAAAATTGTCCATATAATTTTTTATGTATTTGCTATTAGCTGCATGCTGTAAGCACTTGTCTTGGCATTTTATATTGATGATTTACAGTATAGTATGCATTTTGTTTAGCAATGTAGAGCAAAAGCTTGCAAGGGTTTGAACCCTGATATTTTGAGCTATTCAGTGAAAAAGGGTGCATTTCAGCTATAAACTCATTCTTGGTAAAATGGCTGAGTCTCCAAAGGGAAAAAGAAAACCTCAGTCATCTGACTGGGGAATTATTGTGTCTTTACAAGATTTTGTTGTACTCTTTATAATCTGATCATCCAAGTGGAATGGGTGACAATTTGGATAATGGATAATGGATACAATAACAATGAATAGCTTCTTCTAAGGTTGTTAACTAAGTTTCTAAGTGAACAACATTTTCAAGGAATTATAAAGCCCTTAAACTTCAATAAAGACAGTAAAAATTCTTAGCTTAAGTATTGTAAAAAAATCAAGATGTCATATTTAGCCACTATAACTGGAATTGCGAGCTAAATTCTGTTATGATTCTTAAACCACATTAAGTCAGTGAGGAAAACTGCAGTTACAAATGTTCTGTCTTTCTTTTACAGGACTGCACCTAAAACACAGTACACAGGATGCTCTGTACATGAAAATAATAATGGACAAGCTGCTTTTGAAAACCCCATGTACGACACAAATGCAAAGTCAGTGGAAGGGAAAGCAGTACGATTTGACCCCAACTTGAACACTGTTTGCACAATGGTATAATGTGGAAATGATTTGTCTTCAAAGTCTGGAAATTTACACACAACACAGTGCACACACAGTTCACTGATTTAAAAAAAAAAAAAAAAAAGAAATGAAAAAAAATTAAAGCACACTTTTCAGGATATAGTGGGTCACCTTTTCCTGAGGACGATAGGCAAGTCTGGGTTGTAGTTATTTTGTTTTGATTTTGTTTTTCATAAACTGTATCTGAATTCTTCTTTGTGTATGCCACGGAGAGTTTTAAAAAATTTTGCTGCACTCCATGAGTGCTACTCACAGTTTATTTGCTTTTTTAAAAAAGGAGGTTATTCTAAAACATAAAACATATTTGCATATATTGGAGGAGCATCCACTATCAGTATTCTGTGCTTTATAAAAACTATAATAGAGGGACTGGGTTAAAAAAAAAAAAAAAGATATAGGAAGAAAATAAGAGCTATACTTACAGGAGACAATAGGTCATTGATTTCTCTTTAACAGTCATATGCTACATCTTTCTCATGAGTTTGTATCTTTTTTCCCTTTTCAGCCCATTAAGTATTTTGTTTTTCTCAGAACAGTTGAATTTCTAAGTCCAGGATGTAGTATTTAGAAATCTGCAAGTATAACGTACTCTTTTCATATCAGAGAAAAAAAATTAAAATTTCATGTTCATTTGAAATGAATTTTCTTCCCTGCTTCACATCTTGCTTCATTTTCATGTTCCAAGTCAAGCTTGTTTTGTCTGTTTCTATTAACAGTACCCACAAATTGTAATGTTTATATATTTCTTTTGTCAATCATATATCTAGACAAATTTTGCAATGAAGAATCTAATATGCATTAAGCTTTGTATGTGCTTATGTTCCTTAATGTTGAAGAACATTCAGAAGTGACCATCTTACATTTTTTTCAAAAGTTAAAACATAATTTAATATTTCCTGTTAAAAAGTGCAGTTTACAGTAATATTAGTAATGAAATCCCTATATGAGAAATATGAGTCTATTTTTCAGTCCATGTTAGTTAAAGCCAGGCCATATCCCACCATTGTATTTCTTCAGCATTTGACAAAATGCATGCACAAAGCATGATACGATCCCATTGAAATTGATGGATTCTAAGAGACTTAAATGAACTTTGGATCAGATCTACAAGGCAACAGGAAGTTATAATTTGGAAATACTGTGTTTTCACATCTATTTTCTCTATTTATTCCGTACTCTATGGAAAAAAAATCCTTACAGCTCATTTAAAATTGAATATATTACCATAGTGCAATGAAAAAGAAAATCAATATATATATATAAAGCCATGATTTTATTAGGGACAATCCATTCATTTTAGGGACAATTCAGATTCCACAGCCCTCAAATACAAGTTTTAGACATTCCAGAATCACTTCTAAGGAAATGCAATTTTTAGTTTTACAGTTATTTCATCTCAGAAGTATTCAGCGGGAACTCAGTAATTTATTTGATGTAGGTCATTGTCTTCCATTCATAGCATGACTCACAAATGCTGTGTGTTAGCCAGTGTGAATTATCTGTTATTGTCCCTTTCAGACATAAATAATTCTGTGAAAATAACCTTTTTATTACCGTAATAGAGAGTGCCTACCAAAAATCATTGTACCCAGGATTGCTGCTTGGATTTCTATAATGTTTGATGAATTTCTTATAACTCATTTTACAACACTTTGTTTTGAATATTCATACAACTCTGTCAAACTGTATTCTACTAAAAGGATGCTGTTTTATATTTTATACCATTGGTTGTTATTTATTCTTGTTTATTCAAATGACTGCAATAACTATGATTCATTCATTAATGTTAAGGTTAATACATTTGAGATCGTTTAAAATGTTTCTTCTGCAACTGGCTACTCCTCTTATATTAATGCATACACTTTTGTAAAGAAGTATATTTTTATGAAAAAGGATTTGTAAAAGTATGATGTAAATTTTCAGTGCAATGTAAACAAAATAAAACCGGACAATTGCTTTTTTTAAGCATGTCTCTTCTTTGAAAGATGAGCTTTAAACTTATTTAAGTTGGGAAGACAAGAAAATAACCAAATTAAGAATTCAAATTTGGTATTCTTGCAGGTCTTAAAATCATGTTAATTTTTTTGAATATTTCTGCAAATTTTAGGTGAAGTTTTAAGATTTAGATTACTTTCAAAAATAATTGATGAGCACAAGGTTTAAAGCTATTTATTTGCTGAAATTAATTTTCTGTTTTACTTGAAGAAGCACCTTTACAGAAAAATAGGCCTGTAGTTGTCAACCCAGTGGAAAGCACAGGAAAATAAATTACTTTAAAAGAAAAAAATAAGTTAGAAAAGTTTTGCATTCCTAAAGGTTATAGATAGCCTACTTTGTATATTATTTTGCTACCTCTTCTCAGAAATATGCAGGACATACTAACAGGTAGTACCAGTGCATAGAATATTTTCTGGCATTAAAAACCCCCAGTGATTCTTTTAATGACATTGAACTGGAAGGAGGGATGTTAATTATATTACTATAGTATTGAAACTGTCTTTTAATGACACATTTCACTTACAAGTGTGGAAAGTGGATGACAAATCCTGATCTGAAATGCTAGTCATAGAATAACTGTGGGTGGGGGAATAGTCCAAAATTTATTTTTGAATTTGATGCTCTATATAAATTAAGAATGCCCATTCAGGTCCATGATGAAATTGCTGAAAATTGTGTTGTTAAATACATTAGAGAAAGAAACATGGAGTCCGTGTAAAAAGTATGAGGATTACGTTTTTGAAGGGGAGGAGGTGGCGTTCTAGAGCAAATTGGCTAACTCTGCAAAACAAACAAAAATCCTGTTTCACAGTAGCCAAACTAGAATATGAAGTTAAGTTCTTCTATTTTTGTTTATGCATTATATGTTTCAACATATAAAAGTAAATAAAACTTACATCATATTAGTTCCACAATTCTGTTAATTAGCTTAGCCTAACATACCCAGCTTGCACTTTTCAAGAATTACACTGAATTCATTTTTATAGAAAATGCCCTATTCATAATAGAATGAATTTGGGGTGTGGTTAGTTTGTTTGCTTAGGTTTTGTACATTGGATCTGTTTGTTTGTTTGTTTGTGGCTTTTTCAAATTTTTTGTGGGGGGAGTGTTGTTGTTTGGTGTGGGGGTTTTTTTTTGTTTGGTTTTTGTTTGTTTGTTTGTTTGTTTGTTTTTTGGTTTTTTTGGTTTTTTTTTACTGTAGTTCCTGACATGTTTGACTTACATTATGTGTGAACTGTCTAGTAGAAGAGTGGTCTGTTTTCACAGTGGCAGATGAAATTCCAAGTTTTGGTTGCTTCATTGGAGGTTGTTAGCAGTCTACTCACTGTCTTTTTTTTCTTGGGAAGGTAGCTGAATAGAAGATACCACTTTGGCTACATTATTCAATCAGAGTACACAGAGAAAATGTACATGAATAGAAATTGTCATGCAACTCTGTGAGTTATTCAAGATTAAGACAGCTTATGCAATATTATGGACTAAGCTTTAAAACTTTGTTTAAAATTCTATAACATTGAGCCCTTTTATTTCTGCATCATCTGCATGTCAAGACCCATCTTGTCCAGTACATGCCATTAGATCACACAGTGACCTGCTTCATTACAGGAATCCAGAAACCACACAGTTTCAACTAAACTCACCAAAACAGCAGTTCTAGTAGAACTTCTCAGAAGCATCATAAAATTGAGCTTAAAATCTCACATTTTACTTTGGTTTGTGAAACAGAACTGGCATTGATATGAAGACATCCTATTCTGGAAGATTTTTTTTACAAAAGTAGAACAAGATGTTATTGTCAAGGAAATGTTTTAATGGCTACAAATCTTACAGCTTCTAATGGAGAGCTAATGGGAAGTGAGCCTGTAGCTGAGTCATTAAGGTATTGTTGCATATGTGTTGCACCATATGTGTTGCAGCATCCTTATTTATAGGATGATCAGAGTTGGGGAAAAATATGGCTTATATTTGTTATACTAAAGCCCCACAGTCTTTGTTAATTTATGAAAATATTTTCTGATTTCAGATTTTCAGTGGGGATTGATATAGGTACATGAAGCACCTGTATGACTACTCAAGCAATGGTAAATTCAGCCACCGAGTTCCAGAGCTCCTCTTACACACATTGCTTGTAGTCTTACTAGCCTTTCTTGGTACATCAGCAAATCTACTTAGCATCTCTCAAAATCCCCAACTTTCCTTTCATTTATTTGTGTTTCTGTGATTCTGAGGAACCAGTTAAGGTGAATGTCTCACGTCATTCCTAAGCATCCAGAAGACACTGATGAGTATATATTTATATATGCTGGGTGTATATTTATGCATACACAGAGTATATAGATACTATTATAATAAATAATAAACCAGGCATATCCATGCACACATCTAATTTAAAATCGAGCCAATTGTGGTGAGATTTTCCTTATTCTTTTTAACGGAAAACCTAATGCAACATAGAATATATATTATATAAATATATTATTTGTAGCTAGTATACTACCATATACAGCATAGGTAGCATATGCAATATGTAGGCTATATATTGCATACACTCTAATAAATATATATATACAATATCTAAATTTTTATAAATACTCATATATTCTTTTAGCTATGAGGCTAAATCAATTTTGCGAGTATCCTTATAAAACATTTATTGCTTCAAATTGTAGTATATTTGCCATATATTGATCCATAACAGTAATAAGCATATCCAGTGTCTCAAGTAACATGCTATGTTTCATGTAAAAAGAATAGAAAAAGGTACTGTAACAAATGCCATAACATTAGTAGACATCTACAGCAATCTGAATAATTAGTAGCCTCATATTTTAAAAAATCTTAAAAACTTTTAATGATGCTTTTAGTGTAGAAACATAATTCTATTCCTCATGCTTTAACTCAATTCTTCCCTTCTCCATTCCCATAGTTTCATTATACCACAGCTACACGACGCTCCGTCCTTTATCATAGTTCTTGTTACCTCTAAGGGTAAGACCTGGATACCTGCCTATATGGGATGGCATGACCCTGACAAAGCTAGCTTTATTTTCCCAACTAAACTCAGATTTCACAAATATACAAGAGATCTGAACCCTACTCTTATGCAGCACAGAAATATGCAAAAGAAAGTAATGGGCTACATGCCTTCTTTTATCTATTCTTTTCCACTTTTTAACATACTAGGACTAGGTTATCAGGAAAAAAAGCAATATTTTCTTCCTTTCCACATATGAAATTGGCAGAACATGATGCTTAATGATAAAGCATTTTCTTCTTTACAGTGCTTTTAACTTCTGCTTCCTTAGTAAGCACAAAAGGTGAAAAAAAACAAAAGAGATTAAAAAAAAGCATTATCAGCCAAATCTTTCCCTAGCTGAGACACTAGAGAGGGAACAGATAACACATCTGCTGTTAGACTTGATGACCTTAAGGATCTTTCCAACCTAAATGATTCTATGATTAAGCGCTGTGTGCAATGTGAACAATATGAAAGAATTCTAGGACATCGGTATAGCAGTTGTAAATGATACAGTATTATCAATCATAAAAGAGAGCAGATTGTCAGTTCTGCTTCCTAGTCATAAAAAGGTCCATGAAAGTCAGTAGGAAAACACTCATCCCATTCTGTGGCAGGTTTTGATATTTCAGAGGCTTTTTCAGCGTTTAAGAGGAGATATGTGTCCAGCTAGAATCACAATCTGGGTATTACTCTCCTGAGAATGCTTGCTGTCCACAAATACCTCCAGACCTTGACTTCTAGAGTCTGAGTGCTGAGATTCTCTAAGTACTAAATAAAGCTAACAGGTTTCTGACAGCATTGTGCTGGCATTTAAACTGCCTTTGTGAAAAATTTGTATTTTGACAGAGCAACAAATTCTGGGGGGGGAAATGATGGTTTTGTGGAAGCATTCTCTTTTGAGAAGATGAGTCTATGTAATCATGTTAGATATAGAAACAAAATTATAAGTTCTCAGAACTAAAGTATGTATATAAAACTCTCAGTATTTCTTTCTCATCAATTTTTAAAACTTCAAGTTCAGGCTTTTCTTGACTATTGTGAAATAATGGAAGGCATTTGTCATAGCCAGGAATATTACAATCAGGTAGGAAAAAATTTCAGACTATTGAAATAGTTCATTCTCCATCATAGAATCACAGGATATTATCATAGAGTAATTGGGGCTGGAAGGAACCTCAGAAGCTTTATCTAAGGTTTGTCAGGTAACCATCCAATTGAGTCTTAAAAACCTCACTGAATGGAAACTGCACAACTTTTCTTTTAACCTCTTTTACTTCCTAACTGTCCTCATTGGAGAAAAGTTTCTTTGTCTGTAGGGATGGAGTTGCTCATTAATTTTGGCTGCTGTTTCTTGTCTTCCTGACATGTATTGCTGCAAAAATTTTGACTCTGTCTTCTTGAGGCTGTCTTTGCAGGTATTTGGAAGACTGGCATTAGGTCCTCCCTGCAGTTTTCTTTTCTCTAGGCTAGATGAACTCAGGTCTCTGAATCCTCACAAAACAAAATTTGCAGCCTCCAAACTTCTTGGTGGCCAAGCCAATTTATCAGCATCTTTCTTGTCTTGAAATTCTCTAGACTGGCTGCAGCATTCTAGGTGAGTTGAGTAAAAAAAGTTGAGCAAAAAGGAAATCCCTCATTCCACTATCTGTATTACTATTAACTCAGGCCAGGATTCCTTTGGCCTGCTGCTGTGGAACACACTGATAGCTCATAATCAGCTTGCCGCTTGCTGCAGCTCCCAGAGGTTTTTCAGGAGAACTTTCTTCCCCTGCTGCTAGTCTCCAGCTTGTACTGTAGCCAGAGGAATGTCTTTTCCAGGTGCAAGATAGCCTATTTCTTCTTGATGAATTTCATAAGGTTCCTGTAATTGTATATCAGGTCCTTTTGGATGGCAGCACTGCCCTCAGCAGTATTGGCTGTTCTTTCTCTCACACATTGTCATTTGTAGATTAGCTGAGAATTCAGTCTGTCAGCTCCTCTGGATCACTGATATGGGTATTAAACAGGACAGGTTCCTGAATGGACCTGTGAGGAACACCACCAGACCCCTTGGTTAGGGTAAACACTCTCCTTTGATACTGACCTCCCAAATAATTTTTTTAATTCATGTAGTTATCCACCCATTCAGACCATAATGTCTTAACTTAGATACGAGAATGCTTTAGGACACTTTAAAGACTTACTAAAGTTTAGACAAATGATGTTAGTACTCTTCCTTCATCCACTACAAATGTAGTCAATTTTTGTTATAAAAGGCATTCCATTTATTTGGGCAATATTTTTACAACAGGGGTGATCAAATACACTTAAAGGCTGCCCACAGAGGTTGTAGAATCTCCATCCAACTCTGGAGATAATTCAGAAATCAACTGGACACATCCATAAGCAGTTTCATTTAACTGACCCTAGTTTTTATAAGTCTTAGTCTAGGTGACTTCCAAGCAATCCTTCCAACTAATTTTTTTTTCTATGTTTCTGTAGAAGTCACAGGGGAATGATAGGGCATTCAGGTAGAGAAGAAGTCAGGGAAAAGGTTGCTGAAGGCAGTCACATAATTTTTTTTACTGGAAATGGGGAAACATCTTTTATACTGGATTAGATGAGCTCTGTTCATCCTTTCTCATTCACTATTAATATAACAAGAGAATAGTTGTCTCCTTGTCATGCCATTCTAAGTTCCTCTTCTTTTGTAAATGTGCCCCTCTCTTTCCACCTTGAAAAGGTGGAGCAACGTGGTAAGGAAAAGAGAGTAAATTAAGGGCTGAAAGCATTTAAATTTCTACCTACTTTGTCTGACCATATCCTGGGAAGAACACAAGGGAAGGCAACAGTGCAGGAATGGAAAGATGTCATAAGATTATTCAGGGAGAAAATTAGAAAGGCCAAGGAATTAGAATTTTATCTGACTACTATTGCAAAAGTTAAAAAGCATTTCTGTAAATAAATTAACAACAAAAACAGAGCTAATGAGCTAAATCCATCCTTTATTGGATGTACAGGGAAACCCAGCTGAGGAAAATGCTGAGGTATTAGATGTCATCTTTGCCTCAGTCTCTTATAGGAAGGCCAGTTATTCTTGGAATACCTGGCCCCCTGACCTGGAAGACAGAGATGGAGAGCAGAATGAAGCCCCCATAATCCAAGGGGAAATAGTCCCTGATCTGCTGCACCGCTTAGACACACACAAGGCTCTGGGGCTGGATGAAATTCACCCAAAGGTACTGAGGGAGATGGCAGAAGTGCTCGGTGAGCCACTTTCAATAATTTGCCAGCAATCCTGTCTAACTGGGGAGGTCCCAGTTGACTGGAGGTTAACAAATGTGGCAGCCATCTGTTACAAACCAGTTTAAACACAGAAGAGCAAAGAAAAGTAAGCCTCTATGAATAAAATTGAAAGAACTTCAAAGGTTTGAAATATTCCCAAAAAATGAGATAAAGACCAAACGAGATTAAATGCTGATGCCAAAAAAATGATATATTTTTATTTAATAGTAAAAGAGGCAAAAAGAAAGAAAGTAGAGAAAAGTTAGAAAGTGTGGGTTAGGTCACCACCACACTGTGCTACCTTTGTTGCTGCTGAGAAGGGGGGCAGGGAGCAAAGCAGTTTTTGCCTTTTATTCTGCCATTTGAAATGTATTATCTGCCTTCTCCTGTCTCAGGGGCAGTTTGGTTGGAATGTGGTGGCCAAACCTCGGTCCACTGGCAGTGCTCTCACCAAGGATGGCAGGAGCAGGGATAGAGGGTTCCACAACTCACTTGTGACCTCGGTCAGGGGGTGCAGGGTCGGGGGGTTCTCCCCAAGTGGGCGGCGCTGGCTCCAGGAGGTCTCAGTGTGTCCTGCAACAGGCAACGGTAGTGGGAGGAAAGGCAAAGGTTAGGGATTCTGCCCCTTGCTTTCCTCTCCACATTTCGCACCAACTGCGACTTCCCTTTTATGGGCCTCAAGGTGGGCTACTCACAGTCCATCATGCATGTAGTTTTCAGGTGTTCAAGAGCGATTATGATAAGCAGACATAATGAAGAAGCATTTTTTGAAACCTTTCTCTTATTATCAGGCTCTTACACCATCTATAAGAAGGCCTGGAAGGAGGATCCAGGGAAGTATAGGCCTGAGAGTCTGACCTTGGTTCAGGGAAAAGTCATGGAGATGATCATTTTGAGCACCATCATGTGGCACGTACAAGAAAATCATGTGTGTCAGGTTGACCTTGGATGGATGTCAGGTGCCCATCAAAGCCACTGTATCACTCCACTCCTCACCTGGGCAGAGGAGAGAAGATATAACAAAAAGCTTGTGGGTTGAGATAAGGACTGGAAGAGATCATTCCCCTAATACCAAGAACAAGTAACAAAGAAAACAGACTTGATTCAGGGAAAATTAATTTTGTCTATTAAGAATCATTAGGAGTGGAATAATGAGAAATAAAAACTAAATCTTAAACCTAAAGACTTGATTCCTCCTACTTTCCCACCTTGTTATTCCAAACTGTTACTAGTAAATACACTTGAAAATGATAAAAATATTTAGTTTTTCAGCCTCACAAAATAATAGCCTTCGTTGTTATACCGTCTAGGCAGCATACTTGCTTGTTTATTTGAGGCATGCAACATTAAGCTTTAGGGAAATCTGCAGAGGTAGGCAAGAGAAAAAGCTGAAGTAAAAAAATAAAAAACACAAAACAAACAACTGAGGCAAAAACAAACCATGGTAGACTGACAATTTTACTGTTGTGACTATGGTCTACTTCTGTCTATTCCCATCACCCAGGTTCTTATTTTGCTTTTGAGTTGGTAGCAGGTGAGAACTGGATAACATATGAAATCAAGTACATAAGTACATAGTCCTAGAGAGAGAGGCTTCTACACAGTATACATGGAATGTTTTTCTAAATAATTGAGAGCATTTGCTTTTAAGAAAAAAAAACTTAAAGTCTTCTAAAGTTCATTTAAAAATTTTTCAGATTGCAACAGTTATTAAACACAATATGGCAGAGTAGGAAGCTAAGTTCACTAGCTGTATTGCAAAGGTTTTTATTAATTTCTGAAATTCTTCCTCAAATTTTCTAGGCAGAATAAATTATTCAGGTAAGATAACACATTTATGTAATATATTAGACCAGTATATTAATAAATCCTGATGTACAGCAAAAATGGCAGAAGAAAACCACCTCTAGGGAATCTTGTACAGTGCTTGTGAGATGATTGAAGAGATGTATTTTCGCTGTTCCTTTAAGCTGTTGAACTTTGAGTCTTATTTTTCTAGTAACAACAGAGAGGCTTAGAGCATGAAAAGTGTGTCAGTTATATTGGAGGGGCCTGAAGTTCTTTAATAGGAGTTTTGTCTCAAAAAA
>VZRQ01004973.1:452681-507142 GCA_013397975.1 Machaerirhynchus nigripectus
AAAAAAAAAAAAAAAGGCTATTTGATTATTTTATTCTTTACATAATATCATTCATTCTGTACACAGTCTAATGCCTAAGTGAGGGAGGTTTTAAATCTCCAAACGTGTTGTAGTGAGTAGAATAATAAAAAAATTAAGGAACCTGTTCTTCACTGGAACAGGTTGCCCAGAGAAGTTGTAGACGCCTCTGGATGCCTCATCCCTGGAAGTGTTCAAGGCCAGGTTGGATGGAGCTCTGAGCAACCTGGTCTAGTGAAAAGTGTCACTGCCCATGGCAGAGAGGGTGGAACTAGATGATCTCTAAGGTTCCTTCTAATGGTAACCATTCTATGTGCCTTTGTCTCTATAATTCTCTTGAAGTGCTAGGGTTCAACTGACATGGTAAAATCAAACAGTCTGAGGAAGACGTTCTTGTCTTATCTAACTTTGGCACTATATCTAGACAGTGTCTTATCATAACATTTTATTTAACTTTGGCATTTTATGTAGGGCAAAACAGAATTGCCCATGTTTGATGTGAGTGCAGGTGGAATATCATTTTCTTGCTGCTGTCATCAAGAAGATAAATCAGCCACAATCACTTTCTCACATTTTACAGCCTATAAATTAGCAAAGAATGTCGAGGAAATATATTTAAATTGTAAGATTTTTACCAGAAGTAATTACATCAAATCAAATTAGAAACAAAATAGATGCAGTAAACTATGTCATGAAGTATTTATTGGTCTAAGAGTCAAAAAACCCCACATACTATGGACGGGAGATGTTACTTTTTCCTGTTTTCTATTCGGATTATCTTGCAGCTGAGTTCCTTGTGTCCCTGAAAAAAGAATGGTTTTCACCAATTGCTCTTAAACTAGCAGCCTACATATATACCACTTTAGAAAACACACAGTCTGCTTTAGACAGCTGTTTAAGTGTTTGCTTTTCTCCATGCCAAATGCACCTCTTGGCAGATCTCATCACTGAAGAACAGCTGAAGAGTCATTAGGTAGAAATCATGAGTCACGGATATCCCTCAGTGGGGAAATCCCACGCATGCCTTACTTGCAATGTGTATGAAATACATCTGTCAGCTCCAGCAGCTAAAGCCCATGGCCCACTCAGCAGATGGCACAATGACAAAGACTTTCCTGGAAAGACTCCACGTAGGTACAGCAAAGGCTGATGTGGTATGCAGAATTATGGAAGTGCCTGCATTGCTCTTTCCTAATGGTCTCTAAGTAGTGAACTGACAAGAGGACACACAGGGCAAAGAATATGTTGCCTTTTGCCCAATGTTCTACATTAAGATTTTTATTTCACACCGGGAGAATTGCAGCATTTTGAAACCAACTAACTCTGCTTCCAGAAATGCAAAAAAATTATGGAAGTATACATTATTTGTGCTTGGAAAATATAAAAAGATCCATGATAAACCATTACCACAGCTTTATTTTATGAGACAGAAGGCTGTGGAGTTTTTGTAAGGTTCTTTTTGGTTTTTTTAAATCTTCCTTCACTGAGTAACCTTTTCTGAGAAGACAGATCTTTTGTTTTGCTTCATGTAGGCATGATCCTGCAAGCTCTGAACTTTTATGACAGTATCTCCACTCCTCTTGACTTCTTCCATAGTGGCAACTGAAGAATGATGCTGACCACCCACTGTGTTTTATAAGATTAGAGGAAAAATTAAGAAGCTCAGAGAGCATAGACAGATGCATTTTTTTGCCCATGCTAAGAAAGAAAATAAACAAAAGAAATTTCTGCTATGAAAAATCATGAAGAAAACATTTGTAGTTGCATAAACAAATGTTAACTAGTTAAATGTTAACACTCTAGTTAACAGGACTGTACTTCCTCATTGATTTGGCACATTCTGCAATCATTTCTGGATCACATCAGGAAAACTAGCCCACTGGAGACAATGGTAGGAAAATCAAAGAAAGGGATTCATTGAACAGGGAAGGAACTTCAGGCAAAAAGTTGGAGGTTATGGGACGACAAAAGATGTCCATTAAATTCTGTCCAAGAGCAAGATGAATTACTTATTATAGTAAAAAGTGCCATAAGAAAAGTATCTGTCGTGACAGGGCTACAGACATGAATTTTTCCAAACTCTGAAATATGAAACTTTATAATTTAATTCATGTCCTCACAGCAAAACAGTTGCTTTACAAAATAGTGGATGAAATAACACATAAAGCAGTCATTTGTACTGAATATATCAAGAAATATATTTTATTTCAATAAATATAGACATTTAAAACAAACAGATTTGCATTGTTCTGGAGAAAAATGTATCAGAGAAAAAAATAATCAGAGAAAAATGAATTAATCACAAGCAGCTGGTGGCTTTGCTGATCAAATGGTTTGGCATCCCTTGAAGAGAGGTATCAACAATTTCATCATTTAAGACATCAGGAAAATCTTTGCTTACTGTGACATTGAAAAAGGAATGTATCCTTGCAGATCAACTGCATCCTTTTGACTGAGAACATTGAAGGGAATAAAGTGATTAGAAGATTTACTGCAAAATTTTTGAACATTTGTGAAATGCAGGAATGTATTAAGCGAGAGTCCTTGAACTACAGTAAAGATTTACACTGAGATATCTAGGCAATATTTTTTCATTAATTATCAACTATGTTGATTAGAAAGTAGCATAGTTTTAAGCATTCTTTTTGTAGCAAAGAACCCAAATACTTGTTTCTTCAAGGAAATTTGCAATTTTTATTGTTTTCTGTTCTATATGTATTAGAATGCCTATGGTGTCACATTCAAGAAAAATTTCTGTCAGTAATAAATCTTTGCAATTTTCCCTTCCTCGTTCTCCCATTCCTCAAAAATTTGAGCAGTGGGTCAGGAAAAGTATAGAGAACAGCAGCATTCTTTTTTTCCCCTCTCTATTTTTCACAACAAACTGGCTGACTATAGTCAGGAATGGTTAGAATGCTAAGTAAAAGAAACAGGTTATAGACTGACTTGGGTAATTTATTTTGGAGAATTTTAGAATGCTCAGTTATAATGATAAATCCCTGCAATATTATCTCATTATTATTGTTATTGTTATTACTATTATTATCACTGCATTTCCTTAACAGATGGCAAAGTTACCAAACAGTTTTATGTAAACGGATGCTTAGCATGGGTAAGTATGTAAAGCAAACCACACAATTTCATATGGAATAGCTGTCAAAACACCACAATGCTGGATTGTCTGGTGTCTATTGAGACATTGCAAGATCCTTAAAAGAAGCTTTTAAAAGAAAATATCTTTAAAAAACAACCATTTAAAAATTCTATTATATTTTTTATTATTATTTCTTCTTATTATAATTTCTCATTTTGTCTGGCCTTCTTTAAGCAAGGTATGAAATCATTGATCATTCTTTGAAAAATGGTTCAGTGAGTTAATTTCTGTTAGTTTTACTCTTTACTGGTGACTTCAGAAGTACAAAGACCCTAGCTGTGCATCATTTGAAGTAATGATTTTGTGTTATACAATATAGATGAGAATTTGATGTGAACACATTTGTCTTTCACCATAAAGAAGAATCTCCTAACATTAGGGAGAATTAAGGTTCCCTCTGCCATTTTTGAAGTTTATCCATAGGATTCTGTGCTTTTCTGAACTAATCTGCAGAAGTGGAGAATCAAAAATCCAAAAAAAATTAGTTTTGATCGAGCACTGTGTAATATTTAATTTGCTAATTAAATATATTAAATGTTAATATTTTAAATATCAAAAAAAGGCCCCAAATGTCACACAAATTGCTTTGGTAATAAATAATGTGACAGGTTGCTAACACAGTTATACAAACCCATTATTTACTTATTATTAAAAAAGGTTTTCTCTGGAGAGTGAAAAACCTTATTGTACACGGTGGTGAGTTGGAATTACCAGATGAAACAGTAATATGCAGCTTCCTAGTGATTTAAGACTGAATACGAAAAAGTGATTTTGCGATGTACTCCATTGACTGTCTGGTCTGAACGAATGACCTCATAGGTGAAAAAGCTGCAAAGCTTACAAAAGCTTCATGTATGACTGAGGCATAAAAATCTATTAAATAGCATTGTTCTTTATAAATAATCTCAGTATAACTTGTTCAGTAAATGAATGGATCTGCATGACTGAGGGCATCAAACCAGCACATCAGAAACTTGTTTCAAATTGTCATGTCACTGAACTAACCAAAATAAATTTCACTGCCGTAACAAAATGAATCTCCATTTTTTGAAAGCAGATTAATATGCTTCTTTTAGGTATACTGCCTAGTGCACGTATTATGGGAAAACACACCTTGACTGTTTTAATACATGAATTGAACGGAAAATAATTTATCTTGAAGCAACATGACCGGTAATTAACCTTGTCTTGCTTTGTGCACTAATGTACATTGGTCTTGGAATCTTACTGTTCTCTACTCACACATAATGAATAAATCAACTAGTAATAGCTCTACGAATTACTATGTACTTCACTAAAAACACAGATTTGTGAGACAAAAGATTTATTAAATAAATAAATTTATCTATGAAATAAAACAAATTACTTCTGAAAGAATTTAGCATTTAGCAGAACAGATAATTAAATTTATTATAAAATGTTGATCCAAATAAATGAAATTACAAAAAATAATAATTTCAAAATCACACATGGATGTCAATTTCAAACATTTTTAGGAAAATTGTATACAATTATTACAATAAAAACTAAATGCCTTCTTTTTCTAAGAGACAGGAACACAGTTATCCTGGAAAGTACTTCTACTGTTAGATAAGTAAAATGACACAGGTCTTTCTGAAGTGTAAGATTCTCATCAACTTTTGGAGATGGTTAATGAGGAATTAATGTAAAGACTGCATAGATTGCATTACGATTTACCATAAGGCCTGTGGTATATTCTCCTGTAATGGAGCTAAATTCAAAACTGAAACTCAAACCATTCAAAAAACTGAAAATTCTTCATTCAGACTTGTCATATTCATTTGCATAACCCCAATTACCTTTTGATGAAACTTTTCCATAGAGTATTTGTAGAATCAAGATTTTTCACCTTGTGCTAGATTTTGTTATTCAAAGCTCAAAAGCCCCTGATAATTTTCTGATAAAGGTCTGATAAATTTCTCAGGATGTCACTATTCTGCATGCTGCCAAACATCCTTTACATTTGTTAATCTTTATTTTGTATGCAGGAGAACTTAATTCTCCTGATATATCCCTTGATTTTTAAAGGTATAATTGTCTTGACTTCAGTTAAGTTATTTCAGTGGGGATCTATACTGCTGTGTGGAAGAGGTGACCTTCTCCCTAAATATAATTCAAAAGCTTGAGTCATTGTTGATATACAGAGAAAAGAGCAGGATGTTACAAGTTTCCATTATTACGGTCTTCGATTTATGGCTTTGTTTCATTTTAGAGAACTCCTGTAAGATTCTAATTACAGAAGGAGAAGGTAAAACATGCTGTCCCTGAAGATAAGCAATAAGAGCCTTACACTTAGGTCCATACACTAGGCTGATATTCTCCAAGAAGTGGACTTTTTTCAAAGGTCTGAATATAAATGCAACAAGACCTTTTTAGGTGAGAATACATTATTGGGAAATTTCAGAAATATACCATGTTAGCATTTATCAAGGTCTTTAAGAAAGTACACTCTAATTTCAACCTTAAAACAGAAAAAGAAATGAGAAAATAGAACTTGTCATGACTGTTGAAAATGAGTGTTTCTGTAAATATGGCAAAAAATCCTACAAGGTTGCATTTTAATAACAGCTTCCTGTTGTTTGGCTAGAGGCTATGCCAAGGCACATGGAGGACAGGGAGGTAATTTGAGACAGCCAGCAGGGATTCATCAAGGGCAAGTCCTGGCTGACCAACCTAATGGCCTTCTATGATGGAGTGACTGCATCAGTGGACAAGGGAAGCACTGCAGATGTCATTTTTCTGGACTTCTGTAAAGCCTTTGACATGGCTCACAACATTCTTCTCTCTAAACTGGAGAAAGATGGATTCAATGAGTGGACTGTTAGATGGATAAGAAAGTGATTGGACAGTTGCACCCAGAGGGTAGTGGTCAATAACTCTAAGACCCAATCAGGGGTCTATATTGGGATCAGTGTTATTTAACATCTTCATTAGTTACATAGACAAAGGCATGAAGTGCACCCTCAGCAGATTAGCAGATGACACCATGCTGAGTGGTGCTATTAGCACACCTGAAGGCTGGGATGCCACCCAGAGGGATCTGGACAAGCTCAAGAAGTGGGTCCATGGGAATCTCATAAATTTTAAGAAAACCAAGTACAAGGTGCTTCACATGAGTCCAGGAAACCCTGAGTATCCATCCAGGCTGAGGCGCAAACAGATTGAAAGCAGCCCTGCTGAGAAGGACTTGGGAGGGCTGGTGGATGAGAGCCTGGACATGAGAGAGCAATGGTTACTTGCAGCCTAGAAAGCCAAACATGTCCTGGGCTGCATCAAAAGCAGCATGGCCAGGAGGTGGAGAAGGGTGGATCTGCCCCTCTACTCCATGCTGGTGTAGTCTCCACCTCAAGTACCATGTCCAGTCCTGGGGTCCTCAGTAAAAAAAAGACATGGATCTGTTGGAACAAGTCCAGAGGAGGCCACCAAGATGATTAGAAGGCTGGAGCAGCTCTCATACAAGGAAAGGCTGAGAGAATTGGATTCATTCAGCCTGGAAAAGAGAAAGCTTCAGGGTTGATCCAATTGCAGCCTTCCAGTACCTGAAGGGAGCCTACAACAAAAATGGAGACTTTTTACAAGGGCATGTAAGACAAGAGGGAATGGCTTCAAACTGAAGGTGGGTAAGTTTACAATAGATATTGGGAAAAAATTCTTCACTTTGAGGGTACTGAGGCACTGGAACTTGTTGTCCAGAGAAACTGTGGACACCCCATCCCTAGAAGTGTTCAAGATCAGGCTGGATGGAGATGTGAGCACCCATGGATAGTGACAGGTGTCCCTATCCATGGCAGGGATGATCTTAGAGATTCCATTCTATGATTCTAAGATTCTGCATTAATAGTTTGCATAGAAAATTACATATGCCCTCATAAAATCAACACCGTATTTCAAATGACTTTTAATAGATATTTGATTAGGCCATTGTAGTTCAGAAAGATGAAGATTTTAGGAGACACAGTAGTGTAATGTAATGTAATGGCTAATAACATGTAATAACAATGTAATGCTATTGCTCTCCCAGACAACTGACACTGAATTTAAAAGCAGTTATCTAAAGAGCATGAAAAATTATAAAAAACTTGAAAAAAAAATTAAGCCTTTTAGTTGGCTGAAAGTAGGGAAACAATGAGTGAAAGTCTATATAAATGAGAAATAATTCTAAAACCTTTAGGAAAGCTTTCAAAGCTTTCCTTTCATAACAATATTTCACCTCCACTCCCACTCATTCTATTCTTTTTGTCAGCCCTGACTCTAACTTTTCTGCTAACCTTTAGAAAACATCTAACTATTGCACAGAGAAAAATGTTGAAGAACATTTCTCTTCTGCTACACAAAGGAGACTGAACAGTCTTGTGAGCAGAAATATGTTGATGCAGACTATAGCAAACAGTATACAGCAACTTGATGATGAAAGTAACTCCAACACCAAAAAAAAAACCCAAACCCACAAAATTAACAGACAGAAGGGGAGAGAAACAGTGGGACAGAGGAAACAGAAAATGGAAAACTCTTCTCATGTACTCTGTTTGGGATAGGAGAAACATGGTCCCACATGAGCTGTCACCAGTGAAGCAAGTGACAATGATAAAAATGATGATGACCTTTGTAGATGTTGTGCTTTACCTCAAGTTCTATAGATTTTCCATACAGAGCAGCATACATGTGCTATTGGTTGTGACTCCTTATGATTTTGTTTGTATTGACTGAAGCATGTTAATCAGGATTAATGCTGATCAGCTGCTAAGCTTCTGTTCACAATATTATTAGACAACATTTGTCTGAAATTACTATTATTTTCTCAGTTGAGAATTGTGCTTTAGTTTCTTTAAATCAAGATGAAGAACACAAGCAAGACATGTAAAGGAAGCAGGGACAAGTTGACTCAATCTATAGTTACGTACTTCCCATGCATCACATTAAACAACAAAATACAAATGTGTGGGTGCATGTGAATGATAAAAACCCATATGAGACTAACAGCACTCAAAACCAAAACTGTTGCTGTGCTGGAAAATGCCACCCAAATACATAAAAAGAAAGGTCACAGAATTGCCGATAGTAGATCGGTAGCATTAATAAGGACAAGTCAAAAAGTGACCCAGAAGAACTTGCAACAAGAAAAAGAGAGGTCTTCTTTTTCTCTAAACCCTAAACTCGAACCCTGATACATCCCTTGTGCTTTAGCCAAAGCCCCCAGCCATGGTGCCAAGGAAAAATGTCACATGGGCAGGGCTCTTTGGAAGCCTGCTATTCCCTTTCATAGTGCCCTGCCAACTGCGTTTTGCACATGTAGCTCTGTTTTTCCTGAACCCAGACCCTAACCCGAAGTTCAGGCTGAGCCCAAGGCACTGGTACTGTTTTAGTAGGGTTAGGTCTAACAGAATTTTTCTAGTAGTTGTACTGTATGTCTTCTAGAAATTCTCTTTAAAGGTAAAAATTTTTTTAAAAACCAAACTATACCAAACAGATGCCCTACATGTAATACGTATTTTTCCTCAAGATATTCAACTTTTCTAAATGTTCATATTACTGTGTTTCCATTTTTTAAATCCACAGACCTGAAGAGGCAGATGGCTAAATGGTTTGCAGATGGTTGAAAATGATAAATGGTTGTGACAAGGTTAGTAATAGTACTTTTGTTCACTGTATTAGTGCAATCTGTTTCTGCCTAGGAAGAAACCTGAACTATTAAGTGGACTTAAATTAACAAAATACTTTCCTCTCCTTTTTCCTCTGATATTTTATGGTTTTGTTTCCAATACAATTCATATTTATCTGTACTGACTGCCATTTTAATACACTTGTAGTTTTACAGCTATTAGCTGTGTCTTGGGTGAAACCTGCTATTTTATCTGTGTATATTATCTAAACTTTTTTCAGACATATTTACAGGTTTTTGAGTTCATAGCATGTAACTAATGGAAAAAGAAAATCCATATGGCCTCACAGATGCATTCCATAACTATCCTGTAAAACTGTTAGAGGGAAGTGCCTTGTATTTGTTTTTGTTTTATTCCCTTGAAGTAATAGGATAACTGTGATAATTGGGAATGACAAAGCTACTAGTAAAAACAAAAAATATTATTTATTCTTATTTTTCTGTGTATTTATCAAACTATTTTCCCTTTTCCAATTTACTAGACTGACAGTGAATAAAATAGCAGGAGATAAAGGATAATTAGGTAGTCAAAACATTGGTCAAAGGTATGGAAAAAATTATTATATGAATATGAGAACAAAGGCTTACTGTGATTCAAACCAATGGCTTGTCTGGTTAGGCCTCTTTTACATGACAGTTTACAGCACTATTTATTTTCAGAGTAAGGTAGAGGAAAAACAGTGACATTCCCACTAATTCAATGTGGTCTTAATTTCATCTCCATTCCATTGCTGGGCAATGGAATTTTTTACTGGAATAATTTCTCAATAAACTCTTCATTAAAACAAAACAAAACAAAGTAATTATGAGCTTACAATAAACAGATTTTCTCCAGGAACTGCTTTGTATTTTGCAAGGTTTTGTTCTAGCACAATTTATGAGTGGCCTTGCCATTTTCAACTGGGAATTTTATCTACCATTGTACTGTCCAAATCAGAGGTTTTATTAAATTCTTCAAACTCTTGACCATCTTCTCAGGTTTTGCTAATGAGTATTTCTAACATCAGTTCTACTCTGGACCCACCGTTATAAACACATCACAGTGGTGCAGTTAAAGCAGTTACTTTGATTAATATTCTTCCTCCTCTTTTCTGGTTCCAATCAAGTACTGTACCTCTCATGTCCTTAACAATAAAAAGAGGCTCATGAGGGTTTGTGGGTAATGTTTTATCTGTCTTAAATGTCTGGCGCTTATATATTTATGTGAGTTCTTTTGATAGATTTATGGCTTTCTCATTTGCTAGTCTATGGTCAGTGATGACCTACTCACCATACAGTTACCAAGTTCATTCCCTCAGCTCCTTTTGAATATCATCTTCTTAATTTTTCAGTCATCTGGTACTTTCATACATTCGTAAAAATCATTTCCAGTGAATAAACGGTATTGCCAGAAAGTTCTTAAAATACTGAATACGGCTCTTCCAACCCTTCAGACTTTAAGTA
This sequence comes from Machaerirhynchus nigripectus, assembly GCA_013397975.1. Taxonomy (NCBI): domain Eukaryota; kingdom Metazoa; phylum Chordata; class Aves; order Passeriformes; family Dicruridae; genus Machaerirhynchus; species Machaerirhynchus nigripectus. Next base: position 462,977 of record VZRQ01004973.1, read on the forward strand.
TTTCTCCTGTATCCATGAAACATACTCTTAATGAAACTAGAGAAGTCTCTCAAAGCCACGTAAATATAATCCTGCTTCAGTCTGAATATTGAATAGAAATAGTTAACGGATAGTTCCATCTTTCAGCAACATATCTGAGCAACCCTATGGCATTTGGCTAGATTTAGATATACTGGAATTTGGTACCTTATTCATAATCTCAGCTTTATCTATCATAATAGTCTAATATGGTACTGTGATACGGCCACATTTATAAAATATTCTTAAACAGATTATGCCACAGCATTGACACAGCTTAGTGCATGGCTTTAAAGTCAGATATTTTCAGAAGACAGCTAAAAGGAGGAAGTCCAGGAAGGACTGACTGAAGTCATGTAGACCAGGAATTGGGTTTTTTGAAGAGAAAAGTTAGATAGAGTTGCCCTTTGGGAGAACTGAGACTTCAAAGGAGAAATAGGATTTAAAAAACCCAAACAAACTACCAATGGATTATTTAAACACAAATAGCACAGAGTTGCAATTCTGCTTTGGAAAAGGCGGAGCTAATTCAAGCTACAATGGCATAGTCAACATCTGAGAACCTGTGATTCCAAGAGATTTAGCACAAGAAATTGAAAGTGATAGTATTTCTAATAAATATCAGGATCCTTAAAGGTTTAATGTTGAATGACAGACGGGGAAGAAAATAAGCAATGTTTAGTTAGTAAACGCAAGAGTATAGTTCACATTAACCACTTTTAATAATTTTAATTTAAGACAAGAGTTTCTAGTGATCATATAATCTAGAGATGGCTAATACAAATAGAAGTAACTGCCCTTCCAACGACAGCTTCTTGCTTGTAGAGTTACACTCCCCTTATTCACACACCACAAATAAATTCACTCTTAATCATACATAAATTTGAACTTGTTTATGCATCATCCACCCTATTCTTCAAAAAAAGTGACAAGAAATAAAAATCCGAATTGAATCTGTGAAATTTATTGAAATACAGACTTACCAATGTAAAATCCACCTCAATTTTGAGCAGATCCCACCACCCAAATTTCCAGGCTGTGGAAATTAACATATTAACATAGCCAAGAGCTGACAGTTGCCCTGAAACTGTGAAGGTAATCGCTTTAGAAAGCCTTTGACCCCAGGATATTAGCCATGAACAGATAGTTTGCATTCCCTCGTCCATCCTTGTCCCACACACTTTCTCCACAGAGAGCAGTCTATTTACATAGAAATTGCAAAAATAACCTTTTATGAATTTAGCACTTACTGTGTGTTTTATTTGTACCATTCCCCTTTTAAGCCTTGTGAAGGATGAATATTGCAATAATGTATACATATTCATAGGCAATATTGTAAGCTAGTTCTCACAAGGCTGTTATTATTCACAACTTATAAATGAATCCTTAATAGACACTCAAATCTATAAATAACCATCATATCGTTGGTCAAATTAAGTCATTTAACTGCAGTACAATAATGAAAGAATATGAAGAATTTAATATGAAGTATGTTCTTTTGACATGTAATTGAAAAAATATGACAACAGCCAAAAATACATATTTGATGTGGAGCCATCAAACAGTATCTTATGCATTAACTTTTTTTGTTCATAAACTTGCATCTTACTGCCACATTACAATGGAGGTACATTGCTGTAGACCAATCAAGAATGCAGCTGACCAAATCCAGAGATCACGCTTAAAACTATTGCAATGTATCAGTGTTAGTATTCATCATGACCTCAATAAGAAAGGCATTCAGACTCCATTTAAACACCATTTATTGAACCAAATGCTATAAAGAAAAAGAGGATAGATAATCATAGGTAGCATCATAGAATGTTTGGGGTTGAAGGGACATTAAAAATCATCTTATTCCACCCCCTGTGTCCTTGGCCTTCCACTACATCAGATTGATCAAAGGCCCATCCAATCTGTCCTTGACATGTTCAGGGGTGGGGCATCCACATCTTCTCTGGGCAACCTGTTCCAGTGCCCCACCCTCACAGTAAAGAATTTTTTTTAATATCTAATCTAAACCTACCCTCAGTTTAAAGCCATTACACCTTGTCCTATAATTACTTGTCCTTGTAAAAGACCCTCTCCAGCTCTCTTGTAAGCCCCTTTTACATACTGGAAAGCTGTTATAAGTTCTTCCTGAAGCCTTCTCTTCTTCAGATTAAACAATCCCAACTCTTTCAGCATATTTTCATAGGAGAGATGTTCTAGCCCTTTGATCATTGCCATGCCCCTCCTCAGGACTTGCTCCAACATGTTCAATTCCTTCTTATGTTAGGGAGCCCCAGAGCTGGACACAGAATTCCAGGGGGAGTCTCACAAGAGCAGAGTAGAGGATAAGAATCACCTCTGCTAGCCTGCTGAGCACACTGTTTTTTCTGGGGATGCAGTCAATCCCACTGTCCATGTCACCAGCAAAGATGTTAAACAGCACCAGGTCCTAAGGAATGCTACTCTTCACTGGTCTTCACTTGGACACTGAGCCACTGAGTGACACCATCCAGCCAACTCCTTTTACCACCAAGTGGTCCATTTGTCAGATCCATGTGTGTCCAGCTTAGAGACTAGAATGTCATGTGGAAAAGTGTCAAATGCTTTGCACAAGGCCAGGCAGATGATGTCTGTTGCTCTTCCCTTATCTACCATCACTGTAAGGATCTACCCATTCACAGAATGTCACCAAATTTGTCAGGCATGATTTTCTGTTATTGAAGCCATGATGGATGTCACCAGTCACCTCCTAATTTCCAGGAGGATCTGCTCCATGATCTTGCTGGGCATAGAAGCAAGGCTGACTAGCATGTAGCTCCCTGTATCTTCCTTTTTCCTTTTTTAAAAATGAGGGTTATATTTCTCCTTCTCCAGCCAGCCAGAACTTCACCAAACTGCCATGGTTTCTCAAATATGATGGATAATAGCTTAGCAAGTTCATTCCCCCCTTTCCTCAGGACCACTGATGCATCTCATCAGGTCTCACAGATTGTGAACCTTCCAGTTTCTTAGATGTTCTCAAGCCTGATCTCCTCCTACAATTCTACTTGCAGGCCATTCCCTCCCTTTTCCTTCCTTGGGTGGTGTGGTTGCAGCACTTGCTGGTGAGGTCTGAGGCAAAAACACTGCTGAGTACCTCAGCCTTCTCCGTGTCCTGTGTAACCAGGGGTAACTGTAATCTTATGTTTCTTCAGTTGCTTGGAATCCTAAGTTGACTCCTGTTCAGCCACACTGAACAGAACCCCAGCCATCGTATAGCATGCTGCATGCCATGGAAACGTTCACCAACCTTATGGTCTTTAGAGTGCTTGTAAGAATTTCTTAGATGTAAAGAATTCTTTTCACCAAAAGGATAGTGCATAAGAATTTACTTCACTTTTGGATAGGGAAAAGGACTCATTTCTAAAGCAAGTACTGATGCCATGTGGGAGTTCTTTGCATATTACTGCATTCCAACTAGCCAGCTATGTTTATCCTGTGGCCAGATGACCATATCTCATTGTTTCTAAACCTTTTAGTTTCATCAATCTAAGAGTTGGTGAGTTTGTTAAACACTATTCTAAACAATCATTAGGCAAAGCATGTCATTAACCAAAAATTTAAGCTTCCATTTCCCCTTAAAAATATAATTTCTACAGCTCATGGTTAAATAATTGGAAGTGTAAAGTCGAAACATCAAAAAGCAAATGAAAACAATGTAGTTATTATCTTCTCTATGTTATGGTTTTGGATAGGTGTGATCAGTTTCTATTTCAAGAGCTATGCTTGTATCTTTAAATTAAGAGGTACTGTGACTTATTCTTAAGTTAAACTCTTCCCACACAAATCAAGACAATCTTTTCCAGAATATGTTTTGGGAATTTTTGACTAATTTATCCTCTAAACAAGTCTTAGAATTTAGGAAAGTGCCAGCTGACCTGGGATGAAACTGTACCAGAAATTAAGCAGTTGAAAATAACCTGAAGGTAAATTTTCTTTTTTAATCCATAAAACATAGCTTTGAATTCTTGTCATTATCACTGTCTCAGACAGCGAGAGAAATGCACATGTGCAGGGAAAAAAAAGAGATCAATTTATTTTAAAGTAAATCAATTATGAGCGGTATTTTGGAGCTTGTTTGTTTACATGTTATGGATGTGAATTTCAATAAGATAGCACACTCTCTAGAAGCTCACAAATAAAACTTCACATCTGTGGAAACTTTTCTAGTGAACAAAATTATAGCCTACACAGTTTTTATCATCAAAGTGCGGTAAAAAATTAAAAAACATAGAGATAGAAGTGTCTAGAAACAGTGAAAAATTGCAGTCTGCTGCCTCACTTGTACATACTAATCATAATCATATGCACTTTTCCTTGAATTCAGTGAAATCTTTATCAGCAGTATTAATTGCCCTAGAAAATTTTAAGCTGTATCTAATATAACATGGCAGGGTCCCAGTAGACTCTTCTGAGAGTCAGAGCCAAACTAAGACTTCCACTCATTTGGATGTCTTTGTGTAAATGTTCTTCTCATGGGTTAAAGAGGGAATCAAGCAAAAGTCCGAAGCACTTCATCATCCTTAGATGATGAACGGATAAGAGGATGTCTCATATGCTGAAAGGCTGAGAGAACTGGGACTGTTCAGCCTGGACAAGAGAAGGCTCTGGGGATCTTATCAATGTATATAAATTCCTACAGGGATTCTGTGAAGAGCAAGGCTCTTCTCTGTGGTGTCCAGTGACAGGCAAGAGGCACAAATTGAAACAAAAGAGGTTCCCTTTGATCATGAAAATTGAAAGATTTTGAGAGTGACTGAACAGGCTGCTCAGTGAGGTCATAGTAGCTCCTTGAAGATATTCCAAAGCCATTTTGATGTGATCCTGGTCAGAGTGCCCTAGATGCGTCTGCTTGAGCAGAGGGACTGAACAAGATGCCCTCTTGAAGTATCTTCCAACCTCAACCATTCTTTAATTTTATGAAAAAGAGATATTATAGCTCCACCACACACCTCTTGACAAAAAAATGGTGGGCTCCTGACCTACTCTGATGCTAGAGGCAAACCTTCACTTTAATGAAGAACAAGCTGTATTTTCTAAGACTCGTAGATCTATCTTTGCAGGTTGGCTAGAGGTACCAATTTATTTTGGTTTAAAAAGTCATTAAAGTTGACTGTTGTGGTGGTTTGACCCAAATTTCAGGGAAACGTTCAAAAAAGAATGTCTCCTCCTCAAAGGAAGACGGGTTACAGCCACCCCTCCCCCACCAGGTTCGGGAAAAAAAAGATTTTTCCTCGGAGGAATGTGAAAAAGAGAACAAAAACTATTTATTTAACAAACACACAGGAAAATAATAATAATAATGCTAAATAACAAAAAACCTCTCGTTGTGAGAGAAAACCTGAAAGATTTAGAGTCCTTCTGTAGGTGTGGTCTCTCTCCTTCTCCTCGGAGCTGGGTCGGCGTGGGGGCCCCCCTCCAGGCCGGTGGAAGGTCCCTCTGTTCTGATGTTCTGGTGTTCTGAACAAGTCCAGAAGAGGAGGAAAAAAAGAAACCAAAGTCCCGGAAAAAACCACTCTCCATCTCTCTCCGAAGAAGCAGAGCCAGGAAAACAAAACTGGCTGAAAAAGGCAAGAAGAGGTCTCTCCTCTGCTCCTCTGCTCCTCAGCAGCAAGAAGCTAATCTCTGTGTCCTTGAAGTACAGACTGTTTGAAAAGTTCGCTCAGTTTTTTTCTCTCTGTCTTGCACTCAGTTTTAAAGGCATGGAAAGGCACAGGAATCATGTCTGGGCATAGAACGGTGATAGGGGATACACAGCATAAAGTCACCCCAAGACAACTGTACATTTGGCATTTTCTTGAGATCACTTTAAATGCTTAGGCAGTCTTCAAATAATAATAAGCTGCATTCTGACAAAATAGAGGATTATGATCTTCCTTGTAGAATTAGAAACACAAATACTCTTGTTGTTTCCACCCTGTCTACTTCCCAAAGAAGAAAATGTCAAATAAGGCTAAAATTAATTTTGTATTTTGTGTTTGGTTTATAATTTCTCAAAACATTCTCTTAGCTGTGGTAGATAATGGTCATCAAACATATATAATCTTCAAAGCTGAACTCTGCCATGCATTTACTTATCATCTGAAATTATTCTGCAAAATACTTCCTATTGTTTAACTTTCCTGTGTCTAATCAATTTGAGGAAATAAACTTTATTGGATGATTTTACTGGCATGTCTTCAGAATGTCAGTAAAACACAGTTCAGGCGTATGTAGGGTTGTAATTTATACAACTATTTTAACCATGCTGCTTTCCTGTCTATAAAGGGTATTGTAAACTCTTACCTCTAGTTTTTTAAAACTTCGATTTGCACTAATTTTTTTTTCTTTTTCCTGCATTATATGGAATTCATCAGATGGCCAAGGCAAAGGCAGAGGGCTCAGTTTGATCAAACACCTGCTGAAAGTACAGTCACTCAGCGTCATCGCTGTGCACCTAACTTCAGAACATCCCAATGGGTAGGACCTTTCTTGAAAGATTAACGTTACCAAAAAAAAATTGTATTGAAACTATAGAAAAAATTACATTGATTCAGAAACTTTGAAAAAGGACTTGTATAAAGGGACCTTTTATTTTTTTAAGAATTACATACTAGTAAAAATATATTAAAAGAATGGGTGAATATCTCTGAAGTGCTGAGAAACTCTGGAGATGGAACAGTAAGGCAGACAGAAAGACAAATGAAAAAACCCAACTATATTCCATATTACTTAGTTTATTATTAGAGTATTACTATAGCATCAAAATATCTAGTATTCTTGTCATGTTGAAATAAATTCTCAATGAAAAAATTATTTTCAAGAAAATGAAAATCCAACTTTATTAAATCCAATGCAAAACATGAAAAAAAATCCTAGAGCAGAAAATGGATAGTGGAAATTAGAAATCCAAAGTGAACTTCTGAAATGCTAAGATGCTAAAAGTAGAAGTGCCGTGGATTACTCAGTTTAATAATTTGGAAAATTTGGTAAAGATTACTTTACCACTGTGGCTCAATGCAACAAAATACTTTCCTGACCCATACTCCCTGAGGATAGCTTTATGCAGATAAGTTGTAACTCTTATTAAGAATAATAGTATTGACATAAACTATTTTTACAAAGGCATGAACTATCTTATCCTTCTTTTTAAGGGGTTATCAGCAACTGAAACCTGAAAAAAAGGATGAGGCTGAAATCCATGTTTCTACATGGATGTTAAAATTATATTTACTACTTTTTATTTATCTCAGAAACACCAAACTTTAAAGGAAAGTGTAAAAGTCATTTTCAAACACACAAAAAAAGAGGCAAGCACCTCTGAGAACCCATATTTTACTGCACTTCTTCAGAACTCTCCTATAGCTCCTGATTTAAAATCTTTTGAGCTAAACAGTGACAGTCTCATTTATTTGAAGAAGCATTGAATTATCCTTGTTGCAGTATATTTCCTTTGTAGCAATCAAGTGCACAATGCATAGATTGGATATAAAATCCTGTAGATGATAACTATAGTTCATATATATACAGTTATATGCCAAATCTTTTTTCATGTAATCATACACCAAAAATCTTTAGGAAAGGCAAAATATCCTTTCAATGAACCCAAACACTTCAGTGGCGGCTGTGAGGCTGCACCGCTTTGCAGAGTGTAGGCTCAAAATGCTGTACATTCTGGCTGTCATTCCCTGGTCTCTTAGTCCCAGATATACAGTATAACTCTATTTGGACTACTGTTAACTTTTATTACTAATTGCCATAGTTTTACTGCAGATCTTTCTTCCATTGCAAGGCACATAGTACAGGTCACCGTGGGGTGAGGCTGTGTAAGAAAAGAGGCAGGATACCTGCTAGGTTTGACCAGCAGAATGACCTTCAGGCTGGAAAGAAGGAAATGGAGAACACTAAATATCTGAGATTACGGCATGAAGCCAAGACAATGAAAAAAACATAATGGAAGTGTTTCTCTACTTGAGTAACTGAAGTCAAGATGATTTACTTTTTGTTTTCATTACTATAGAATTTGTCATTTTTGAGGTTTTCTTCCCCATGTAAATTTTAAACATTTTACTGATTTGATAATGAAATTAAGAGGAACACAATGATACAATTTTGATTATATCACCCTGGCTTACGAAATTTTGCTCTACTATCTGTACAACTGAAAGTGCAATTGTAAAAAAGAACAGCCTAGTGCAAGGAAAGGTGGGTTGACCTGTCAATGTATATATTTATTTGTATTTGATACCCAGACCAGGGGGAACTATATGCTGGAAGTTAGCCACCATTTCAAACATACAGATCTGTTAGAACATCTGCTGCTTTAAAGCCATAACGGTTTTAACTTTCCATTTAAAAATCATTTGCTTCCATTTTACATTTTACTAGGTGGTATTTCATAGTGTGTCAAATCACAATATAATTATGTTTCAGAATAATTAAATGCTAACTTCCTACTGGAAATTTGAAAGCATTTATTGGCAGTAAATCTTTTTAGATAATAATATTCCTATTCTGGGAATTCAGGTAAACAGTCTTTTTTAAGACACTGACTAAGGTCTTCTCCATCTTGGAAAGTGGCTGTGCAGCCCAAATATTACATAGCATCTCTACCTTGTGTTAACAGCAATTTATTTCCTATATGACATATTTTAGTCCTTGGCTCTTATGGTTCCAGTTGGAATGATCAAAGATAAAACTTCTTTAGCTCCTTGGCTACTGCTCTGTACTGGAAGCTCCCCAGTTCTTGATTCTGTCATACGGAAAGAACATACAAGAACTTAACCTACTTCAAACAAACTAGCCATCTTGTCTAAAATATCCTTTGAAGTGTCAACACTTTGAAAAAGTAGAAGGAGGTTATCATTGCAACATCTGTTAGACAAGAATGTCTCTTCTTTTCCTACTGAGTAGTTTACTCTCAAGCCTTGCCTGGTTAGTCACATAGGGTAAGATACAGCAATTAGTAGATTTTTGGAAACTTAAACAGAGCAAAGTGCAAAAATGAAAACAGATATATTTTTTTTTGGTAGCAACTTTACATCTCATTTTATTGAGAAAAAAGGTATAAGCAGACAAAAAAGCAGTAAAAGTATACTTACAGGTCAGGATTAGCCCTTCTCCTTTAAGGTACCATACATACTTTAAGGTATGTAAAGATTTGCATGCAAAGGAGATAAAGGAAAGGGAAAAAACCCAAATACTAATCACTGAATTTAACAGAAAACATCTGTGATGCTAACTTGGAAACAAGTACAATAGGAGTAAGATTATTATAATGCCACATCTTGATCAGACTGAAATAATCCCTACACTTGTGATCAAGGAGTGAAGATGTTGACCATACTTGAACAGGATGCCAATCTTCCCCAACAAAACACTAAAAAGCCAGCTAAGAAAGACTGCCTTGCTGGCTTTAAGCACAGTAGGAAATTTACCTAGCTTTTTTCAGCTAGAAGTCAGTTTTGTACTTCGCATGCACTGCATTTGGTGGTCTTTATTCTCAAACGAGAACTACCATACCAATAATCTTGAACAGCTCATTTTAAATGCACATACTACAATTGTGAAGTAGTTTCTATGTAACTTTATAGTTTTCTCCTATCAACTGATGTGCCATTAACAGAGAATAACATTTTTCTGAGTCTTGTTGTATGGTCATACCCAAGTAGAAGTACCCAAGGAGAGTCCAGTGTGACTTTATATGAATTTTCAGAAAAATGTTTTTCTCTAAGCAAAGTCCTCTTTACTCTGCTTCCAAAAGGGTCAGCAACCTATCCCTACATCTTTACTGAGACTTTGAGCATGTTCCTAATTTGAGGCTTTTCTGGGTGGTAACATCACTTGTTGAGAGAAAGAAACATTTCTCCAAAGTTCTGAAGAAACTTGACACTTTTTCTTTTCAGTGTGCACAGAGACAATCTCTGGATGCTGAGGACAGCCTTGGTCAGATTTAAAAGGATCTCAAATTATTTAACTCGATGGATATTGTAATAGAAGCATAAAACTTGCTGGGTTTTTTTTCTCCTCTGCTTTAGACATTTTTTTCTTGAAGAGAACAAAATTATAGTGAAGAGAGATTAAGATAATAAATGCAAATGTCATCCTTTGTTTCTCTTCGCATGTATACCAAGCTAATTACCAGAGCATTCAGTGACTCCTTTCTCACACTAGTAAATGAAAGACCCATTTTCCTGAAAATGTGTGGTCATCTTCAGCACCATTCCAAACCTCACGAAGAGCTCAACAAAAAAAGTAATTGTTTTAAAAAAATCTATGTGAATGGGTGAATGATTTCTAAATTTACTATTCTTATCTAGACTATTCTACCCTATTTAAAATCTTCAAATATATTTCACTGAGAGTTTAATTACTTGAAGATGGTGTGCTTAAAGCCAATCGCAAATTGCTGTCTTTGACACGTCCAAGTGTGGCAGATGTAGAGCAGAACCATGCTGTCACAGGCACAGTACAAGCAAACCTATGCATACTGTATTTTTTTCTTACATTCTACTCACTATTTGGATCCCCATGAGAGTACTGTATACTGGTTTCTTTATTGTCCTAGAATTTTGAGTTATTTATTTCAGTTATTGTCCTCTGGTTGTCTTCTAATTGAAATACAAACAATTCTATATTCAAAGCAAAATATGCTTCAAATTCATCAAGAATTTTTCAATCAAAGCATTAGCAGCTGGGTATGATAAAGAAAGAAAGATAGTAGAGCTTAAACACTGAATTTCTTACTAGGTCATTAGAAAAATATAATGCATATTTGATGGAAGATTTTTAAATGTGCAAAAGAGCAATCTCATTAATTCTTCCTTTTTTTTATACCTGATTGCAAGGTAACAGAGGTAATTAGGAGAAGAAACGTGAAGGTAGCTATTCATATTACACAAGCTATTTGAATTAGCTAAACCTTATCTCTGTTCTGCACTACTTATGAAGATGCTCTGAATTTGAAGTGAGAGTTCGTCATATCCACTGAAGAAGGTAGAAATCACTGGTAAAGTATTTGAAATTATACTTGGCTATTGCTGTTCTTTAGCCCATGGAAATCATGTTAAAAGGCAATACATAAGCAAACTGTACATTTTACCTACAAAATAACTCGGGCTGGGACTGAAGGCCGTGGTCTGGGCTTATACAAGGGAGTTCTGTGCAAGGCTGTTCAGGGCAGTTAAGGCTTGGTATTTAACTGCTGTGAGAGTACTTTCATGTAGTACTAGAAGTGAACGACAGCTTTCATTCCTGACAGTAAAATGAGTATCATAGTATTTCTGTAATCTTATGTATGGAAATACAGAGAATCGTACAATAATTTGGAATGACATAAACCATGAGAGATTGTTAGTCCCACCTCTAGCTCAAAGCAGGGTCAGCCATAAAGTCAAACAAGGATGCTCAGGGCTGGAGACTCTCTAGACAAGCTGTACTCATTAATGACTGTGCTCATTACTTGCTTGTGATCATTACTAAAAAAATTTTATATACAGCCTGAACCTTTCTTCTTTTAATATATGCCTATAATCTGTGTCCCATTAGGAACCCCTGCAAAACCTTCTTATCTTGATGATCTCCACATAGATGTTTAATGGCTTCTAAGAGGTTTCCCCATAGTTGTTCCTTCTCCACACTGAATCAGCCTCTCCTCACAAGGAAAGCGCCCTGGCCAGCACAGTTGCTTTCCACTATACTCTCCCTAGATTATTGATTTCTTTCTGTTTGCAACCAAAAATTAGACATAATATTCTAGATGCAGTCTAATGAGAGCTGACTAAAGAAAAATAGTAATTTCCCTTGATGGACTGGCTGCACTTCTGTTAACACCGCACAGGAGGCTCTTGGCTCTCTTTGCTGCCAGTGCACACTGCTGGGTGATGATCAGCTTGATGTCTGGCAAGACTCCCAGGGCATTTTGCGTAGAGCTGCTTTCCAGGCCATCAGACCCTTCCCTGTAATGCTGTCAGGAATTCTTTCTTGCCAGGCACAGGATGCCCCATTGAAGACAACCTGTGGCTCCAGCTGATCCCCTCATCCAGCCTGCCTAGATCCTTCTTGACGGTACTCCTGCCCTTGAGTGCAGTGACTAGTCCACCTACCAGTTTGGTGCCATCTGCAAAACTGATACACACTGACACTCCTCTCAGTCTTTTATAAAGACATTAAATGGGATCAGTCCCAGGACAGACCTCTGTGGCACTGCCCTTGTTACCAGCATCTTGGTGGAGTATCACCTCTTAACCATTACCCTGGGTCCAATAGTTCAAATACTTTTCTTTTTTTTCCTTTTTCCTTTTCCTATCTGGTTGTCCATGCATCCAAACAACATCCCTACCTGGACACAAGAATACTGTTGTGACAGAATGGCAATAGGCATCCTAAAGACTTAAAAAATGGCGTCCAGTGCCCTCCTCTTATCTAGAAATCCAGGTATACCATAGAAAGCAATTGAGGTTGTCAGGAATGATTTGTTCTTGATAAATTAATGATGGCTATTCCTAACCAGATTTTTCTTTTCCAAGTGCCCAGAAATTTCAAAAGGATTCATTCTTTGATTTTCTCAGGGACTGTGGTGAGGCTGACCAACCTGTAGTTCTCTAAATTGTCTCCAAGGTTTTTAGTAGATGAGTGAAACATTTACATTCTTCTGTTGCTGTGCCTGGGACGGAGTTAGAAGAAGAAAATGACACAAAGTTCCAGTCTGGGGAGAAAAGCCATCATCCTCCCCATTTATTAATTAATCTGGCCTTTTATAAGGTGATTCGCAAAGATGGCAGGAGGCCATTGGTCCTTTGACCAGCCACCCCTCAGCATGATTGGCTGAGACTCATTTCGAAACATTTTTCCCCAAAGAATCATAACAAAGTGCAGGTGTTAGATAGTGAACTTGTTTACAAAAACCATCTCACTGTTTTTCATAGCTTGCGTCAGAAAGACAGAGTTCTCACAGAATGCTGCAGAAAGCTGGAAAATTTATCTGCTAAGAGCTTTTTAGGATCCACATTCTTCCATTAATTGGAGATTCCCTTGATAAAAATAACTTTTCAAAATGCCAGACTTGCCTTGCAATGACACTGGCCAAGCTCTCATCACCCTTGGATATAAGGTGTCCATTCCATAGACTTACATGCTCAAGTTGTCCGAAGTGATCCTTGACTCACGCCTCATTAACTGCTAGCAGATCCCTTCCTTGAATCCTGCCTTTTAACACAAGGCACAGGGACACCTTGTAGGAGGAAGCTTTCCCTTTGTGTCCCTTTGCTGAGCCAAAGAACACATTCAGTGCCTCAGGCTTATCTGTCTCCAGTTTTAATCTGTTCCTCCAATACAGTCCAGAAAATGCTTCCTTTAACACTTTGAGTTTTCAGCAAATACAAGCATCAAACCATTTACAATTTTAGAAAAAAAATTAATTTTAATAATTTTAAAGTAAAAGGGGTTTATTCTAAGTTTTCTGTAATAACCTAGTGGAATACGAATTTTAAATAGTGGGGGCATTATGTAGATGTTATAAAAATGTACAAACTATGAAGCTTAGAAAGCTTTCCAAAAGTGTTGGTGCTCATAAATCATACTTGAAGTAAAATGTCATTGTGGTATTGGAAAGCCCACACCTAATAAATCATTGCTCAGCAAAAGATTTTCTCCCTGCATGAAAGAGAAAATAGTGGGTACACTTCATTTAATTGTAGTTTTTGCTTCAGAGGGAAGAGGGGGACAGAAGGGTTGTAAACCACACCCCTTTTTAAAGGATATGCATTTAAAAGAATACTGAAAGTAATGGACCTATTTCATGATGATTGGACAAAGCCACTCTAAAAATTTGTCAGTTGTTATTGTTGTTGGTAAAAATATATAATGCACATCTTGATTTAATGGGATTTAATAATTTTATTTCATCCTTTCAATATCCTTTCCTTTCATGTTTTTGTTTAATCTCTCTGTTGTTGTCATTTCTTATTAAGAATCACATAAATACAGAATCAACTAGATTGGAAAAGACCCTTGAGATCCTTGAGTCCAACCTACAAACTCCTGCAATTGCTAGTGAGGAGAGTTTAAACTCTGTTCTCCTTCCATAACATTAGCACAAACAAATGACAGGACATAACTTTGTAAGACAGCATTCACCGTAGGAATATCAATAAAGGTTTGCATTTTTCCCAGCTGAAAGAACATTAGACTTGAGAGAGCAACTAGCTTCATAATTAATTTGGTTTCAGATGTTTTATTAAAACAATTTTGAACAACAACTTATTTATTACTGTTGTTGTTGTTGCTGCTGCTGTTGCTGCTGTTGTTGTTGTTGACACTGACACAGGCTGCCCAGAGAGCTTGTAGCTGCTCCATCCCTGGAATTATTTAAGTCCAGGTTGGATGGAGCCCTGAGTAAACTCATCTACTAGCAGTATCCCTGCCCATGGTGGAGGCCTCGGAACTACTCAGAAGAAAGTAAATAAAGAAAGGATAAAAATAGTTGAAAAAAAATTACCTTTAAATGGAATTTTTTCCAATTTATTTTCTTTTAACATTATGTATTATTAGTCTCCTTTTATAAAATCTTCTTCCTGAAACTCAGGTGCAGACTGTCTGTATATTGTACCATTTTCTGAACAAGCTGCTATTTCTAACATTCCTGTAATTGCTTCTAAAATACATCAATTCAGCAGTGCAATGCTACTGCTACTACCATCCAAAGATCAGTCTAAGTGTAAATTCTCGATATTAGCCACACGACAGGGACCAGAGAGCAAATAAAGGAAGCATTTGATATACCATCTCTAGTAGGTAATCAATGGCAGATAATTTGTAAAAATTATGTGGAAAAGTGATAATAAATTACATTAAATTGTCCTTATATACACATTGTGGGCCTAAACTTGAAAATATTAGTTTTCATAGCATTTATTATTTTCCCTTTTATGGGAATTTTGCATCCCTAGGAATTATAAGTTCACGTGCTGCTTTCTAAATTTATGAAAAGGAAGATGAATATATTCAGAAATAGTAGAAAAAACATATTTGAGGGTATCAGCAGTGAAAAATGTTTACTGTTTATAACATGTAGACATAATAACTTACAGTTTAAATGATGTAATTCAGGTTTAGTCTGGGGTTGGAATAAATGTTGAAGAAACTTTAAAAATCAAAATTATGAGAAAGACAGTACAAGTGACAAAGGAACAGCTGGTCGATAAGGGAAGTTTGTGGAAAAAACCCAATTGGACAGTGACAACAGTAGAGGAAAGGAGAACAAAAGAAATTATTCTACTGTGAACAAACTTTGCTAAATTCACTTATTTATCTTGTCCAACTACTTCAATTCACAGTAATATAAACAGCATATTTCAGAAATGTTTAATGATCCATTTCTTTTTGCACATATGCACGAATCTCTACTTTTGAAAATTCATTTATTATACTGTTATATAGTACTACTTATTACAAATATCAAGGCATAAATTCTTGATGTCTGCCCCCAAAATATGTGTATTCACAGGCAAAAGAGAGGTGTCTCTCAAAGCAGAATTATGCATTTCAAAACAAATATACAGACCAGGCACAAAGTAATAATCAAAACTATTTTAAAATGTTATTTTTATTATTTACTAAATAAAAAGTAAAGAGGAACCTGTTTCTTTTCAAGAGTAGATTATTCAAGTGTTACATCAAACACACTAATGCGTTTTACCAAAAAAACCCCAAAAAAGCCTGTCCTGGGGTATGATATTGTATTCCCTATGGTCTGCCCTATGCCAGACTTGAATCCTGTGCTTTCCCATGTCTTTAAGCTGTTTCTCAGGAGAGCGGGGAGAGAAGCCAGGTGAATTTTTCGGAGTGTTTGTGCTCAAGGACACACCCACTCCCCTGCATTCCTGCTGCTCCAGAGCCGAGGAAAGTACCTTCCTGCTTCTTCCCTGCTCTCAGCTCCTTTTCTCGGGAAAGAGATGGAGAGTTAAAACTCTTTGCTTTTTAGCTAGCCTGCTAGCTAAGGCAAGAACTTTCCTTGGGACTGTTCTGCTCCGGTCCGGAACACCCTGACCAGGAGGCCCCACACCGCAGCCCGGAGGGGCCCACGCCGATCCCCAGCTCCAGAGAGGGCAGAGCCACACCCACAGAAAGGACTCTGAAATCTTCCCCAGTCTTCTCCACAGCAAGAGATTTTATTATTTAACATTATTAATTCTTTTTTGAGCCTGAGAGCACCCTGCTTGTTAAATAAATAGTTTTTTTTTCACTTTCCTCCAAGGAATTCCTTTCTGAACCTGGTGGGGGAAGGGCTGCTGAAATCTGCCTTCTAACAGAGGGACGCTCATTTCAGATGTTTTCCTCCAAATTTGTCTCAAACCGAGACAAAAACCTAAGGAAGATAGCTAGCTTCCAGTTTAGGCTGCTTTCCATTATTTCTTAAACCTAAATATTTCCATATTTAACATTTCCCCCTCTACTCTCTGCATTGGTGCTGCCTCATCTTGAGTCCTGTGTGCAGTTCTGGGCACCACAGTATAAGATGGATATAAAGATGTTTGAGAGCATCCCAAGGTGGGGGTCTGTGAAGATGGTGAAGGGCCTTGAGGGGAAACTGCAATAAGAATGACTGAGGTCACTTGGTTTTTTCAGCCTGAAGAAGAAGAGACTGAGGGAAAACCTCATTGGGGTCTGCAGCTTCTTTGTAAGGGGAAGTGGAGGGGCAGGCAGTAACCCCTTCTATCTGGTGACCTGTGGTAGGACACAAGGGAATGGCAAGAAACTGTGTCACGAGAGGTTTAGCTTAGATATTAGGAAAAAGTTTCTTCACTCAGAGGGTGGTTGGGCACTGGAACAGGCTCCCCAAGGAAGTGGTCAAAGCATCAAGCCTGACAGAGTTCAAGAAGTGTTCAGACAATGCTTCTGGGCACACGGTGTGGCTCTTGGGGATGGGGATGTGCATGGCCAGAAGATGGATTTTGGTGACCCTTGTGGTGCTTTCCAACTCAGAATAGTCTATGATTCTGTGATTAATCCTGTATTCCAAAGTATGGTTTTGCTCAAGTTTAACTCATTCTTATTAAGATAGGAATAAATTTCAAGTATGCAAATATTTGTTGTAACTGTGGGTTTTGGACTTAGATTATGGTGGTCTTTGTAGTGGATTACTGTATCAACAGATTGCTAGAGTTAGATTGCATGTTATTTTCATGTCTTCTCTAACTTGCCAAATGCCCACACATTTGAGGAGCTACTATTTTATCACCTTTTTTTTTTCCTTTTTATATGCCTTAATTATAGAATCACATCAGAAAATGTGTCAGTCTTTGCTGTAGCTGCTATAAATGTCGTGAATCGGATCATATTTGCAAATCATTGATGTTCAAGTACAAAAGAGAGTTCAAATTATCTGTGAAGGAAAAGTTTGTTGAGAATTGTTGACTACTTAGAAATACTGTTAAATTTCAGGAATTCCTGAGCAACTTAGCATGTGCCTGGGGCAAATACATGTGCTTGCATCGTTCTTATACTCCAGGCATCTACTTTTTTGCTGCTTCTAGAGACAGGACACAAAGTATGCTGGATATTTGATTTAAATATATAAGTTTTCTTTATGATAGTCTTACTTATTTCTGATACCTTCTAGTCTTTTTCATTTTGTTTTATCTGTTTTCTTTTCTTGGTTGCTGTCAGTACTACAGGAATTCACTGCTGTAATCACAACCACCCATAGTGATAACTATATTTTGTTGTAATTTTATCCTTAAAGTATAATCCATTTATGGAGATAGTTTTCCTACGATATGTACTTACATTTGAGTTATCTTTTAAAGATGAAAAAGCATTGATGTTTTTTAGTAATGTAATTATTAAGACTATTACAAAAAGAAATGTGCATATACCAGAAAAAATGTTTTTTTAACTTCTTTTAAAATTCACCCCTCTTAAAGCATTTATTGAGACTTCTGTTCTTATGCGAATTCTCACAAGAATCGAACTGGACACCCTGCAGAAATGTGTAATCACTGACTTTTACCATGAGTGATTATAAAGATGGCATCCTGTGTACAACAATTAGCTACTAAATAAATTAATATATTGAACAAATATGAAGGTTTTAACAGAAGAGCACAGTAACCCAGACAAATGATCAGCATAATGATACGAGAGGTGTACAGGCAGTGCAGAAGATGTCAGTGCAACTGCCTGAAGAGTCTGCCAATGAACCAGATGCTGCTGTAGAGAAAATATGTTTCTCAGATGGCATTGGGGTAGTGTTTGTCATCTGAAAGTGAAAATGTCTTACATTTGTAATGTGATAGGGCAAATAGCACTGTTCCAGCACCATACAGTCACCTTTATTAAGTGTCTTTGGAAATCCATTCTGTATATGGATTTTACGTTTCATATTTCACTTGTGCAGGAGCACCTCATAAGTAATCATGGGAAAAGTATTTGATTGCATGATAGGTAAATGATAGCACAGACAAATGCATTTTCTATTTTATCCTTAGGAAAAACTGGACTCTTCCTTTACCCTTTGCACTTCAACGTATGATTTTTCAGACTTTATGAGAGTAATAATTAATATTCTCACTCTTAAGACTGGAAAAAGATGAAGTTTAGGAGGTGTCAATGACACTGAGATTCAGGGCCATTTTTCCTAGTTGAAAAATTCAGAAACTTCACAGTTTGTTTTTTTTCTCACTCTGTATGTATCTATCTAGATGTAGATAAATACATATACAGATATATGGACTTATATAAAAACACAGAGAATCCCAACTCCCTTCTTACTCTGTATGAAAAAAACAGACTTCATCTTTCAACCTTTCTCCCACTAAAAAGCCTTCAAAACAGAATTATCAATGACCAAGTTGCTCTCTACTTCTGACATTATGACAGGTCTGGAATTCTTTGGACTTCAGCAGTCTTAATGGCTTGGCAAGGAATTATGAACATAAAAAGTCCAAAAGTGTTTCTTAATGATATATCAAATTTCTATGAGAATGATTTATTTTTAATATCATCACAGGCAAATTTAAGGTGAAACCCTATGCTCGTCCACTGTAAAGAGATTCAGTGATAAATTACAAGCAAAAAAAGGCAATGGACAAAGTGAAATAGCTTTTTTCCTGCTGGATTAAGTGTGACAAGTGAATACAGAGCAGAGAGTGAATTTTGCAAAATATTCATGTTTTTATACAGCTGAGAAATTTAAAGAAATTCGTTGCATAGTGCAAAACTGACCATGTATTTGTTTGTTTGCAATACCTAATGTCCTTAGCCATGCTGCATCACCTCTGTGTATGTTTGAATATTTTAGCTGTAGTGTAGTGAACATACTTTTGTATTTCCCCAACACTGAGTTTCTTTGGAGTACTAATAAAACTAGAGTACTCTGTTTAGCAACAGAGGGTCTAAATTGAAATAAACTATTTAATTGATTGACATTGCCAATACCTTGACCTAATGGCACTGGTCACAGCAATATAATTTATGTTAAATATAGAAACAGAGAAGGAAGTAGGAGACATGGCAGACTGAACTGCACTAGGACTGGCCATTATTTAGACCATCTTCCAATGGTTTTAGGGATTTTCTGATCTTGAAAAATGACTGCAGGATAGAACCAAACCCACAAACATAGAAGGCCAAATCTAAATTAATCAAGGTAACTGTCATACAATATTTTCTTCCCATTTTGAAAACATATGGATAACAATTTTACCATCTGAGAGATTCATCAAAGTAGATCTGTATTTTACCATGCTAATAATAAGTGTAATGAAAATTCTACCTTCCAGAATTACGTGCAGTAGGTATGAAGCACAATTACTTTTGTACTAGATCATAGAATCATAAAATAGCCCTTGAATGATCATCTGGTGCAGCATCTCAAGGAAAAGGGAGTCTAGATGAGAGTATACAACACCCTGTTCAGTCACCTCTTGAACAGGGATTCACCACATGGTGACTTCACTGTATCCTTGGGCAAGTTCTTCCAGTGTATGATTGTTCTCACTGTAAAAAAATACTTCTTTTATCACTATGAAAGTGCGCAGTACAACTTGCAGTCATTGCTGCTTGTCCTATGCAAATAACAATCAGCTGTAGCAGATTAGCACAAGTTTGTCGAAGTAATTGGAATTTCACCATTTGAAGAAACGTTTCCAGTAGCCCTGTTAATCTTTATACTTGCTCTAATCTCCATTTAATAATTACATCAGGATCCAGATCTGTTCTTTAAAGTCCTAGAAAAATTTATTTTGCCTTAGTGACAAAATCCAAACAATATAATATAATCATTTCTGTATCAGAAGTTGACTCCAGAAAATATTTCTACTTAAAAGCTGGTACTCTGATATATTCTTAAATTGCTTGGTAGAGTTCAGTCTGTTGACAAGAAACCATCCATGGGATAGCACTTCTATGGCTCTGTAAATAGTGTCCTGAAGGAGTATTTTTTTATGGGCATCTCAAAATCATTTGTAAACATAGGATTTTACGTTAAAATTTAAGGAAAGCCAAAATACAGGAGCCGCTGACTGTTTCAATAAAAATAATATTGTCATTTACTTGTTTATGAGTTTTGCTCTTTGGCTTGTATTTACATGTCCCTCCCACAGCTAACTTACAATAGATGGGGAAAAAAAAATTCTGATTAAGAGAATGAATTCTTATATTCATCAGGGAGAAAATATTTCCAAGGCTATCTATTCCACCCATTATTCCAGTTTCTAAATGAAAAAATGAATTCTTCCATTGTTCTACAGTGTTAATCCATGTTGCAAAGCATCAGCTTTCTTAAGCAAGGGTTTTGTTTGTGTATTGGAAAGCTTCTTCCCAATTATACTGTAAAATATAGAAATACTGAACTGTATTTTTTACAACAGTCACAAATGTTGGCAATGCTTGTGTTATAACATTTTCTGATAAATTAAATGGCTATGTAGTGTAACTGTTACCACAGGTACCAGGAGATTTCGAGGCTAAAACAGGACAATCTCAGTTTAACCACCTGGAATAATTTAATAAAGTTAAAACAATTTCATTGAACTTGTGTTTTTCAAGTGTGATGAGGGCAGCACTCCCCTTAGAGCACTGTTTTGTGAAGTTAGTAACTTGGAAAGGAATTTGTCAGTTGTGTTCAGCACCTGATAAAATATGGGTTCATCGAGAACTTTCCAACTGACAAGGATTCTACTTAAAAAAAATAAATTAAATACATTAAATTAAATATAAAATATAAATTAAATAAATTAAATTAAAATGTATGTGGGTCAGTTCCATTAGAAAATTTGATTGCTCTAGTGTGTTATCAAAAAATGCACCAGAAATTCCAGACTAGACTGCTCGGAATAATGGAAGCCCATAAATAGTTTATCTTGTAAATAATTTAGGAATAATTGCTAATTGTTTATGCAGTATTTCCAGAAGTATAATAGTGTCTTCCAACTAGTTTGCATTAGGAATCCACTGATTTGCTACTAAAATCTGCTTTAAAAATTCTCTTTAGAGACTTTTTGTAAAAAATTAAATAAATGTTTACATTATTCTAAAATAAATATAAATCCCATTCATTGAGTTTAATAATGATAAATTTCTTTGTTTGTGTGAAATGAAAATGCATAATCAGAGAAAAATAGTCAGAAAAATTAATTTACTTACAAAATCGGAGATGGTGGATATGTCAAACAGATGCAGGTAATAGAAGGTTAGAAGAGTAGTACATTATCAACTCATATGGCGGCTCTTCTGCAACAGACACAACCATCACTTTCAGTTCCATAGGGAATAATTAAAAATTTAAACTAAGTATTAAATCAATGTGTTGTTTTTTAAGGAAAAATGAATATGCAAATGAACCTCACAGAGTATCTGATATGTAAAATCCAATTCGGCCTTACCTTTTCAACTTTATTGATTAAACTCTTGAGAAAACAAATGAAAATGGGAAAAATACTGATCAAGTGTTTGCCTTTTTTCCAGTTTTCCTTTAAAAGAAGATGGTAACATTTCTAAAATTTGGGGTGTTTATTTCTGAAATACCATACATGATTACTTCACAAAGAAGTTGTAATCCAAACTCTGAAATGCCTGCTGTGTGTGTTTCTATGTACTTCTTCTGTTCTCTGATGAGCTGACTTTGTAATTAATGAACTCAGTGGGAAATTTGATTATCATAATCAAAATACAACATTCCAAATTGCTTTCTGCAAATACAGGGCACAACAGTTTAAAATGTCCATGAACACTCTTTCTGATAATGGCTGCTATACCTAACAAGTCATAATTTGTCACCAGTAACAATATTTTCTCACTGCATAACCTTATTATCATTTTGCTTTATGTATTTTTCTTCCACTTATTCAGAATCTTCCAAAAACTTTATCAAGTCCAGCACTGCATGTTATTTGCAGAATTCTTGACACCTCATATTGCATGAGGGTTACTATTTGCTGCTGCCATAACAAAACCAGGAAATAATGATTTTAAAATTCTATTCAGTTGCTAGGAGTACTTGACACAGTGATAAATATGAAAGAATATGACTTTATTATTCTACATGTGATTGAGAATGGGGCTTTACTGCCCTAGGCACTGTACAAATTAGTGACATCTGAGTGAAGCAGTGGTGAGGATGGAGGTGAGTGGGCACCTTTCTGTCATAAGCAAGAGGAAATGATGTGTCAGGAATGACAGTAAGCAAAAGCAGGACTGCTGGCTGCTCTCTGGCCAACAAAGTAATGCAACAGCAAAGGAAAATCTTTCTCAGCCTAGTGACTTGAGCCATTGGTAGAAATTGCCTTTTGAGAGTTTCTGAGCTATTGGCTACACTAGGTTGTGATTTTTCCACCTTCACATCTGTACTGCATGTTCCCAAAGACACGAGAATGATCAAAGCACATTTGCAAACACTTGACTATTTTTATGGGATGGAGAACTAAAAGGTCACTTTAAGGTCTGCTTTCAGGAATTTCTTCATCTTTGATTCTTTAATTTCCTATAAGGAAATGATCCAGATATATTTTCTAGAGCCAGTGGAAACAAAACTGAGCCAGTGGAAACAAAAACCTACATGACTAGGTTCTTACAAAACAAAATCAGCTCAGACAGACCATCCATTCATTCAGTGTAATAGCATTTTGCAAAAGGTGTGCCAGGCTATTTTCCATGACTTGTTTATACCCATGGACGATTTTAAAGAAACTGTTCACGTGTCTTTAAGTAAAATTTGGTTTTCTGCAAAAGACAACAGATTTAAAACTATGGATCTCTTTTTAAAATTTATTGCCTACCAAATTATGATTATTCTGAATAAAATTTCATTGCAATATAAACCAATGAAATCTTAAGAGTTATGAAAATTTGAAAACCAAACCAAAAAACTGGCATGGTTTAACCTAAGCAGGTAACTAAGCACCATGCAGACACTTGCTTGTTCCCACCAGTGGGATCTGGGAGAGAATTGGAAGGTAAAAGTGCAATCAAAAAGCCTTCTGTAGCTTATTTCTCACAAGATGATATTTATTAGGTTGAAATTTATTAATAAATTTTACTTCCTCAAACTGGGTGGTTTGAGTTGGTGGAAAATCAAGGATTTTCAAAGAAAAGATAATGAGTCACATTTTTCAGATATAAAGTTAATTTCATTTATTTAAAGCACATTTATCACCCAGATATAACTCACAAGGAAAACATCTAAATTATAACCAAAAAATCCTTGATATGATGCTTTAATTCGTAGTTCCTCCTGACTGCTGTTTGCAAAAATAGGGAAAATTACTTAAGCAAAATTTTTTGTGGGAAAAAAACCCACTCAACTGGGATCAATAGTGGCCCAATAGAGTCAATACAGTCTGACTGAGTAGCTGTATGAGCTGGGGCTGTTTGCTACAGCACAGCAAAAAAAAAAAAAGGATATGTTTATAGTCCTGGCAAGCAAGAAGAATAGTCCCAGAGCATGAATAAAAATTACAATAATGTAATCATTTATACGAGAAAAAGTCATAGAAAATATATTGTATTTACTTTGTCCTGTCACCCCAGGCTTGCAAATGAAAAGAAAGTGACTTAGTGCTAAGGGATTTGTGTTGTTCAGTGCTGTGCTTTAGTCAAATGTCTGATATTTAAGACAGACGTTGAAAGACAGCAGCATTAACCTTGTCCCTTCATCCCAGATTATGCAAAATAATTAGTATTTCTGCTTCATTAGATGCCTAAATCTACTACTTTTGCACCTGTGACATCTTTCAAGATATATGTTAGTTAGTTCGATAGGTACTTGTCTGTTTGGTGAATGTGAACCAAATTATTTAAGGTAACAAGATGATAGAAATTTCAGCTGAGACCTCTCTGGAGAGCAAATCTCAAGATAAGTGCTCCCCAGGTGCTAGCCTCAGAAAAGATCCTTCCATCTGCAACTATATAGCATATGTTTGGCTGTTTTAGGAGATATTAAAAATCTACATTTCTCTGTGAGCTGAAGACTAACACAGATGTCCAGGGTGATTATCAGGCTGTCTGTTATGAGATATCTTGGTGTATGCCTCTGGCAGACATGTTCTACTCTATAATCAAAGGACTAAAGGAATTCTGAGAATAAAGAAATTGTTCATTTTTTTTGTAAAAATGTTTTGAAACTTGGTCTTTCATATCCATTTGGGAGGATGCTATCTCAAGGTGATGGGTAATCAGGGGTAAGGTGTTGATTCTGTTCTTTCAAAGATGTGACAGACAGGAATCCAAAAGCTGTGTAAGAACATCTTAGGAGTAGAGGACAATCATCATCCTTGACCTTTCAAAACAGTTTCCAATTTTCCAGGCACAGTTTGGCCTGGATCCGTTATTAAAAAAACAGTTTTCTTATACTAAAAGTTTTGTTATGTAAAAAAGAGAAGCACCTTCTACATAAACACAGGAATTTATTATTACTATTGTTAAAATCGTAGCAGCTTGCTCATTTCCACTTGCCCTTACATTATATTTCTCAGTAGTCCTTCGCCTATGGGTGGCCTGGAAAAGCTTAATCATCATGGAATTACAGCTTGCTAATGAGACAGGCATTTGTTTCATTACTTCAGTGATGTTGCTTTTAGGAACAGAGCCTATGTGGCTTTCCTGTTTGTTAGCTTCCTTTAAAGCTTGGGATGAATAGTTTCTGTCATCCCAGACTTTGTTTCAATTATTCAACCTGGTGCAAGCTTAGTCATCAGTTGTGTTTTGCTCTCAATACGTGGGCAGAGTTGGGGCACTATGGAGGTGAGGCTGGCAGCCAGGAGATGCCAGGAGAATCTGAAGCTGTTGATGTGCACTCAGCAGTCTGGCTCTACCTTCCATGATACTTGCAGGTTGCACACAGTGGAAACGATGTGATACTCACATACCATGATCATGAACTCAGGCCAAAAACTAGGTAGAATGGAAGGCAGAGAGGTGTTATATAATGCAAGGCAATAACACCAGTTGCAGCAGTGGCAGAGCCAAGCTCACAGAGACCTGTGCATGTTCTCAGACTTTCTGTGAAGGTGGGTTTTTTGTTTGTTTCTCGTGTTTCTACAGTTCTGTAGAAAGCTATTGATGCACACTACATGCATGCATCATTTTAGATTACCTAAGACCTCATTATTGGTCATCCAGACCCTGAAATAAAACATTTCCAGTATCAGTATTACTATTTGTGTGAACAGATTTAAATATGACAGCATAGTAAATAACATGTTGCATGTATTTTGAGACCATAAGTGTGCAAATTTAAGCTTCAGGGAAGCTTGAATTACCAAGATTTCACGGGGAAACAACACCAAGCTTTAGTTTGATTTCTGGTACACTCTGGGTTGCAATCCTTTGTGGACTTGAACAATTTTCATCTCTGTGAATGGGTTCTGCTCAGCTTCCATTTCCTGTACCCTGCGGATGCCTGCATTTGCAGGGTTTTTTATTCTGCTTCAGTAATTGGAGTGTGGGATTATGTGCTACACCTACTGAGCTACTGCTGAGATTGTATTTATTAATGGAATTTTGCTTTCTTACAGGCCCTGTTATTACCTGGCATGCACTCTTTGTGGTGATGTGTTGGCCACAGGGTGTCCTTCCACAGAAGTCATATGACCATGCACAGTCTTCCTTCAGAAGAAAGATACGTCCTTGTGAATCCCTCATGTGCATTTACCTAAATGGCTTACTAGATTGGATTTCCTTCACCAAAGACAGAGAAAGTAAGCAAGAACCATCCTTTGCATTTTCTAGCATGCACGGAAAGATGCTGGATACTTCTTAAACCTCTGCCAAAGGAAAACAGAATTGTTTGTATGTTTCTTCTGTCTATCCTTGGCTTTTCTACATGACATAGAAAATGTACTCTTACGAGAATGATAGTTATTACAACTGAATTTGTCATATTAGTGTACATTTAGGATGTAGTCTTTCAAAATACTGCAGGCTTTTTGCTAGCAGTAGTGAATTTCATTTAACAATCTAAAGATCAAGTTCTTGTGAAAAATATGATAGCCATGAATACTAATACAGCTTTAACTACATTCGCATTTCAAAACAATACTGAAGCATAAAGGAATGAGGAATTAAGACACATTGAAGAAGTTGCACAATAAATCAATACCTAAAGCAGAAATTATTCAAGTCCAATTATATTGGGAGTTTAAAACAGAAGGCAACTAGGAAAGTATCACCACTTCCTACAGTTTACAAGTCTACCTCCCATCTTTCACACCAGATACTAGAATAAAATATGAAGATTAGAGAAGAGTAAGTACCCTGGGTTCTTTCCTACTTAAATCAGATTATGAAATGTATCAGGAGAACTGTTCGAATACCCCAATTTGCCAGTCATCATATCTGCAAGCATGAGTTAAATAGCTACATGTAGAAATGTGCTGACATCTGCATACAGCATAATTATGGATTTTTAAAAGATACTTTATATAATTCTTGTTTGACGTGCCACACAACAGACCCTTCAAGAATCAGCTCCTCAAGTGAGAAAGAGATAACATTTTTTCATGTATGCTTCTGTAGCACTTCAAATGTGAACTGAATGGTGCTATCATCTTTTGGATTTTCTGATCTGTGAATAGTGATAAACTTATACAGAACATCTGAGACTCCAGACATTTGGAGGAGTATAAAATGTCAGTTAGGTCTTTATTTACTATCATTAGCTTATCATCCAGTAAGCCTTCATCAGAGACACCTTTTTGGGGTTTTTTCCCCCCCCTACAGCTACAACACCTGGTCTCTCTTGGCAATAAGTTCTATGTGTTATACAGCAATTACCTCTGATATATAAAAAGCTTCCCTGTGATCTGGAGTGGAAAGCTAACTCATGGAGTCTTTTCACAGTCACTGGAATATGTATTTAATTGACTATTTTACATAATTTTCAAAAAAGGTTTTGATTAATTCAGCATCTTTTAATTGTAACTTTCAATCTATTTGGAATTCTTGACAGGTTATTGAGGAACTCAAACACACCTAGATAGGAAAAGAAGAAAAACTTGAGTCTGGGACTTTATATATTGTACTGACTATGTGAACTCAATTCACAAAAATAAACTGACAAAATGTTCCTGCAGTATAATATTTTTGTGTGTTTTGTATTTTTGGTTGGTTGTTTTGTATTTCAGACTTGTTCCCAGAGGAATGGAGGAGAAAGTTCTTGAAAATTCAGAAAGATATCCTTGCCACCGGAACAAAAATTACTAATTTTTCAAACGTAGCTCTCTTTTATCAGAAATATACATTAAAATACTATTGGGATCCTATGTATTGTATTATAATGTACTGACAGTAACATGATAATATTGTGCTTAATGTGACATCTCCTCTGCTACTTTCACCAAGAATCCCTTTTAATTTTGAAGACCTGCAGTTTTGGTGAGCTGTCAGGATATGAGATGCAGGGCTAGAGGGCAGGAACAATATTACAGGGGATGTCACTGATCCCAGAGAAGAGAATAGCAGAGTTAAAAATGACATAGTGTGCATCAGCCTGAATGGAGAATAGGCAGAAGAATAGGGAATAAGCATAAAAAGCCAAGGGAACAGAAAATCAAAGTCAAGACTAAAGATACCTCTTGGTCAGGGAAGAACCTCAGGGTAGTTTGCATTACCTTTTAAGGAAAAAGTCCAAACTATTTTGCTGATATACTAGAATTTATTTGCTTTATTTATGTCATAATACTATTGATTAACCACAGAAGAGAAATCTGAATTTTATCTTAAAAGGATTGGAACATATCAACAACTGTGTCAGAGCTGAAATTCCAGGAGTCTCAGGATTTGTTCTTTCTTTTGCAATGGTGTCCTAGTGTTAGGCAGTTTGTTATTTCTCCTTTTCTGGTCAATGCCTAAATTGTGGAATCAGAAAACCTCTCCTCAACCCTTTCAGATGTGGCATATGCACTGCATGAGTGCTGTTAATTTGCTGACCTCCTGTCGTCATGTAAGACCGTGTGGTGGTGTAACAGAGCTACCTTCTTGGAATTTAGATGCTGCAAACAGCAATGTTTTTAATGTTTTAAATTTGGCAAGGTTTATTCTTTCAATGGATTGAAAATTTTGTCTCTAAGCATAGACGAAATTGGCAATATGACACCCTGGGAAAACAGATCGACTGATTCATGATTTATCTAAGCTAGACTGGTTGCTTACTGCTTCATAGGAAAATTCAAATTGTAACTTCTCAGCAGTGGTAATTTGCGACACTAAAACAATCTGGAATGGAGGCCAAGAAGGCCCACCTACAGGAGGGTTTAAATTGGCTGGAAGCAGGAATTCTAGAGACAGAGGGATGGATTCAGTTGAAGAGACAAGAAACAGCATTTACCTGTCCTGTAGTCATCCTACCATGTGAGCACTCGTGAGCTACATTTGGGCAGCAGAGCTGACCTGGAGCTTGGACTAAAGGCTGAGCTAAGGTGCCCCACATCAGCATTCACACGACTAGTGCTGATACAAGCATATATAATCAGCTTAACATAGAACTCAGCTAGGTTAGAAATAGTGTCATTTTTTGCATAGCAATTAATTCAGTGCATTTGGACTTGCCTGTTGCTTTCCTAAGAATGCATCAATAGTAAAATATTTATTAAGAATAACAAAATGACCTTATAACTGTGAGGCAGAAAATATGTAATTATGCCATAGCTTCAAGTAGAAACATGAGGTCTCCAAAAGCAACAAACACTAAATATTTTTGGAAGTTACATACAGGTATTTGTGACAAGGACAGCTCCAGAGTAGGAGAAGTCCAAAAATAATGTGCCATAAGAGCTTGAATCTTGTCCTCATTTTTGCCATCATACTGATGGCAAAGCAGTTCATAATTTAAAACGGGTCTCAAGAGAGCTACAGGTTCTGGAGTGCAGCTTAAACTGAGTCTATCTTACATCAAAGAAATTGAAATATCATTAGCACGCAGAAACCATCTCTCCAAGGCATAATAATGTATTCTACATGTCAGCCTGCTGCCCACAAGGAATGCATATTGTCCCATTTATCACTTGTTGTAGTATTTAGGGTCTTGAAATCAAATGAAAATAGATATACTACTCCTTCCTTGGTTTTTCAGTAAAGCTATTGAAGAACTGTGTTTTATTTAAAACAAACAAATAAAAACAACCCAGATAACCAGTTGCTAAGAGGGCTTATATTAACGTCTTGAAAAAAACCACCAAACTATTAATTAAATGTGTATATGTTTCATTAAAAATAATGACCCATTTTTATTGCAATTGCAAGTGGTCATTTTCACCAGTGCAGCCAAATTGTTCTTTGCCTAAGACTATGAAAGACAAGGACAAGGAATTGATATTTTTACCACTATGGCACACAGGTGCCAATAAGCTTGTCTGACTTTCTAAAAGCTTGATCAGTTTGCATCATGGACATGTTGTATCAGTGGAACAGTACGACGGCCTGGAAGCAGAAGACACCTGACTATATCTCTCTCACAAGGAAAAAAATCTCACAATTATGTTCAACAGCATTCTGTTTGCTTTGAGCTGTTGGATATCCCAGAGATAGCGAGCTCCAAACAAGCATTATATCTCAAACTGATAAATCATGGTTTTTATTTTGTGGGACTATCATAATGTGGTAATATCACAGAATCACAGAATTACAGACTGGGTAAGGTGGGAAGTATCCACAGTGGATCATTTGGTCCAACCTCCCTTCTCAGGTAGGGTAAGCCCAGAGCACATGGCACAGGATTTCATCCAGATTATTCCTAAATATCTCCAGTGAGGAAGACTCCACAGCTCCTCTGGACAATCTTTTCCAGCGCACACTCATTGCACAGTAAAGAAGTTCTTCCTCATGTTCAGGTGGAACCTGCTGTGCATCAGTTTCTGCCCACTGCCTCTTGTCCTATTTCTTGGCACCACCAAGAAGAGCCTGGTACTTCCTCTTGACACCCTCCCTTCAGATACTGATAGACATTGATGTTGTCCCCTCTCAATCATCTCCTCTAGGCTGAACAGGCCAAACTCCTTCAGACTGTTCTCTAAGGGAGATGTTCCAGTCCCTTAATCATCTTTGTCACCTTCCTCTGGACCCTCTCCAAGATCTCTCTTGCCCTGAGGAGCCCAGAACTGGACACAGCACTCCAGATGTGCCTCACCAGGGCCGAGTAGAGGGACAGGATCACCTCCCTTGATGTGCTGGCAGTGCTCTTCCTAATGCACCCCAGGATAACATTGGCCTTCTTGGCTGTAAGGGCACTGCTGGGCTTGTGGTCAGTTTGTTGTCCACCAGGACGCCCAGCTCCTTCTCCACAGAGATGCTTCCCAGCAGGTCAGCTCCAGCCTGTACTGGTGCATATGCATTGCAACTCTTTTTTAAAGACGTTTTTTCCAATTCTTAGAATGACTATAGACTATTTTTGGATGGGAAGGAGGAGAAATTAAATTATAATGATATCAGAAATTAAAAAGTAATGCATATGTATAAAAGCTGGTTAGAATTGAGATAATAAATTTAGATTTGGATGAAAATTGGTAATTACATTTATTCATATGCAAAGTAGATTTTCATATGCCAATCTGCCAGCTGAATAACTAGCTTTAGTATGTCCGCTGATCTGAAATTCAAATAAATCGGTATTTGAATAAGACAAAGTAAGCAAACAGATAATTTTAAAATGTAGTACAAATTTATAGGAAACATTAATCTGATGTGTTGGATCCCTTAATTTTTTAAATAAACTGAGGTTCTGACAACCTCAATATAAATACTTGTTCCAGATTCCCAACACTGTTTTATCAAAAATGATGGTGTAATCCTATACATTGCAATACAAATGCAAAAATATGTTACACAAATGGATTTACAAATAGTATGAATATGGTATGCAAACCATTCTATGATTCTGTAGTAGACAACAGAAAAAAACTGAATATTCCAGAAATGATCAGGAGCATGTATTACAGATGTCAGACTGGATTTTTCATTCTCTGTTGCTTCAAAGGATGCTGTAACGTTTTTAAAATTAACCATATAATGTTAAATAGTGTCCGTTTTCTGGGATGCATGAAGGAATGAATGTGCCAGCCATTTGAGAAACTCTGCAATGTTAAATTGAAGATGGATTCAGTCATTGTTGCAGAGATAGGTGTGCCTTTTTTAATCAAGCAGAGTGGGTATCTACTAAACTTGCGATCGAATTTTACAAAAACTAGTGCAATAGTCAGCCCAAGTAAATTTCTCTATTCTTTATACAGAATAGAGAGGATCATTAGGGCAACAGAATCTCATCTGGAATTCTTTATAAACATCAGTCTTACCCATTAAATACAGACAGCCTGAACTATCTGAGATGATTCAGCTGCTTCTAGACATACATGAAAAATAGTTGGGCCTTCATAGTAAGATATGAAGATGGATTACAATTTAAATTGCACTTGAAATTCAAAAGGTCATTTTATAGTTGACTTTGCTACACGTGCTTTCTATGGTGATTTTTGTCATTGCAGTGAGAAACAAACTTCCTACTTCTGACTGCAGATATTTTAGAAGTTTGCAGTTTTCTACTCTGAAAAGATTTTTTTTCTCTGCTTTTAATATTTGGATATATTTTTCATACACCTGACTTCTTGTTTTGAAGATTTTATATCTGTGTCTAAACATTCAAACTAAAATTTTTCATCCTGGATCTGTGCCTGAAAAATTATTAAACTTTCATATTAAGTAATTCAGTTGCTTCTTCTAGTTCTAGAAAGTTTTACCTTCCTTATGTTTGAATTGCAGCAGCATAGCTGCAAAGTTGGGGTAGACATTTAGAATGCCTTTATCTTAAATACACCTTTTGAAGTCTTCCTGGAACCTGCTATCATCTGATGGAACTCACTAGCAGTTTAGAAATGTAATTTTTTCCTCAGCAGAATAGATCATGGTTTTGCTGCAGTTTCTAAGCATTCTTAGAACTGCTCTGTTCCCCAAAGCTCTATAAATACAATTCCTTGTTCCAGCATCACTAAGCTCCTTCAAAAGTGTATGTTCACTAAGAAGGTGCCAAGACATAGGGACAGTGATCAGATATGGAAGCTGGAAACTCAGTTAAAGGCAGCTGTGGGAGTTCCTGTAACCCCACGAGAGTAAAAAATGAGAAAAATGACCTAGTTGTGGCTGTTTGTCTCATCTCTCCTTCATCATGCACCTCTCTCTTACATAGGTGAAGTCCTAAATAAAATAAGGTCCCTATATCCTGACCATGGGGGATACAAGTTTTTCTTCCTAGAGAGAAGAAGAGACTTCTCAGGACATGCAGTTTGGATGGCTGATGGAGATGAGCAAAGGTGAAGTTAAGGCACTTTATCTTTAAAAAAAGGAAAAAAAAATTAGACTTTTGTCTGTTGGTTACCCTTGGCTGTTTTAAATTATGGTGGATACCTCAGAGGCATTTGTCCATAAAGGATTCCTCAAACACATGCCCAGCCAATCTGTATATGCCCAGTAGTTTAGATAAAGCCAAGAAATAGTTATAATTCTTATGGTTGAAATTTTAAGAGTTTAGCCTACTAGTTTATACCAAATTGTCACAGAAAAAGAAAGAATAATAACATGGTTCAAATTATTATATAGACCCTTTCTACCCCTTTCCTTTTATTATGTTCACCCTTGCCCTTCTCTGTTTTCTAAGATTGGTGGTTTCATTCTGTTAATAGTGGTGATGGGGTATTACAGTGAGTGAGTTGTCAGCTCCTGGACACCTTAACCACCAAGTGGAATATAATGTGCAAGTTGATGGTTTCTTCTTCCTCACTCCAGGATCCACTTGAAATAATTTTTTTTGTATATTTGCTAGCACAGTTTTACACCTACACTCTTTTATCATTGGTCTGCATTTCTATATTCTGTTCAAATTTACTAATTATAGTGGCTTTTACCTATGCTGGAGTCATTGTTCTCCTTGTTCCTCTTAAAATAATTTTTCTCATATTTTCCATCTGGCTTCGTAGGAATACAATTTGATACAAACAAACAAATGTGTATCCATTTTAGCATTATCCACCTGTGCAATGACATCATGCAACTCAGTTTTATTTCTGCTATTCACATTCCAGGTTACTTCCAGCCAATTTCCTAGGACTATCCATGTTTCTAAAGACAGCTTTTACTATGTATTAGAATCACATTGTCTGTTAGCTTGCTTTTGGCTCACTAGCTGAGGAAATCTGTTACAATTGCATTGTCAGTATTTGAGCACCTGATACTGTGGAGATAACACCGTATTTTAAGCCTAATGACACTAATGTTGAGTGTTATGTCCAGCTGAATAAGGATATAAGGATGATATAAAATGGCTGTGTCAGGTACTTACTGATTCTCTTGCATCCTTTTATTGGATGGAAATGGAGCACTGTTACACCAACAAAAAAAGCAGCTACTTTGTTCTCCTCTTTCCTATGTTCCTCCATGACTGCAGGATTTTTTATATTTCAATTCTTATTTAAAGGTCTAATAACATTGCAAATTACTTTTACTCTGTTTAAAATAAAAATTTCCCACACAAATAAAATTTAAAAAAAACTCTGTGGAAATTTCAAAATCTACTAACTAAAATTTGCGTTGGAACATGACTATTAGTCATGATCCTTTTCTTTTACCTATGCATTTTTACATGCTTTTTTTCTTGTGGGAAAGAGTGGAGCTTTTTTCAAATTATTTATTGAAAAAAAGTATTTTAAATATAAGCATGAAGTCTTTCTCTCTTTTGTAAACACTTATTTCCAGAAGCTGGCCTCTTTGGAGAAAAAAAAACAACCAACCAAACAAAAAATTCAAAATATCTGAAAAAAATTACAATTGCACACTGGGAGCTGACAGCATTTCAAGCAAGCACCCTCTGGGCAAGCAATTAAGATGGGTCAGGATTAAAAAAATAAAACATATTTGAAGTGACCTTTTCCTCAGAGATCCATCTGCTCCCTGCTGGTGGGAAAATCAGGTTTGGAAGAGGCTCTACCTGTACAGCTGCTTGCAGAAGAGCTCCCCCTGGCAGTGCTGGATACAAAACTCAGCTAACAGAGGTTAGCATCTGAAAATCTGCAAGCATGCACTCTAATGTAAACAAACCTTCTATTTATTTCCACTCTAGCTGGATGTTTTTATGCTTCCTTTTTGTTTTAATTAATATTTTTCTCTGCATCTCTGTGCATTAAAAAAAAAAAAAAAAGGCATTAGTAAATGTTGATAAAAACGACATTAAACATTCATTTCAATGTGTATACTCGGGTTTTTTTTCTGAATATTCAGGAGTGGAATACTCATATGCTAAAAACATCACCATCAGGAGATAAATAAAAGTATGATGTGGTGTAAAAAATGGGAACAGGAGATTCCCAGAAGGAAAAAAAAAAGAAGAAAAAGAGAAAATATCTGAAGGTACAGAGCAATTTAATAAAGTAAATCAGTACTGTATTGGAAAACTTCATGCATTGTTATAGGAATAAACAAAATAACAACAGTGAACTCTCTATATTTTCAGTGTGAAAATTCAAGCCTCCTTTATTTTTTTTTGTATAATATTGCATCTTACATCTCCCTTTGACTTTACCTATTAAAACCCTGAAAGCAAAAATCCTGATATCAGTACGTAAGCAGGTTTCACAGAGAATTAGAGATTGAAGCACAGCCCACAGACGGAGAAAAGTCATTATCCTCCATTATTCAGCACTTATTAGACTGCATCTAGAACACTGTGCCCAGTTTTGGTCTCCCAATATAGAAGAGACATACAGAAACTGTAGTGAATTCATTGTGAGGCCAGCAAGTCTGGAGCACCTGTCCTGTGAGCAGAATCTAATGGACATGATCATCCTGGAGAAGGGCCAGTGTCGAGGGGGTGAAAGACTGGTTGAAGATGTGACTTGATAAAAACAGTGCTTGGTAGGTGGACAAGCAATGATTGTAAGTTGAATTTTTTCCCCACTAATGGAAGAGGCTGCTCAGAGGGTCGGTGTAGTCCCCACCCCTGGAGGTTTTTTTAGATCTGATTAAGCCAGCTGGATAAACCTCACAGCAACAAAAATGGATCTCCCACCTGACCTTGGTGAACTAGAGACCCCCTGATTTCTCTTCCAGCCTAAATGATTCTACCTATGCTATCTTTAATTGCTGTAGAGTTAAAAGCAATATTCTGAAACACCAGCCAGGTTTTTTCTGCTTGTTCCAATATCGCCTTCCAGTTGTTAATGATGTACTCAGCACTTTTCCTTTTAATGTGTATTAACTGGCATGAAGTCAGTGTCATCTTTTCCATGACCCAGAAATTCTCTTCTGTGCAGCAAGAAATCTTTGACTTCCAACAGTCAGCTGCAATGAACAGCCAAGCAAAAGGCAAAAGGATGCAGTACTAAACCATGACTTCCAACCTTTTCCACACCATTTTCATTAAAAATACATAAATGATAGATCTAAAAGACACACTGCTGAAACAACATAATTTTTCATCCTCAGCCTCTACTATGTGTGTTAATTTAGACTATCATCCCTAAATATTTAACCTATTTTATTTAAAGTGTATGAGAAGGGATGATGTTTAGTAGGTCTGCTGGTATCATGAGGTAAAGAGAGATAAGATAATTTCTGAAAAAATTCTGCTTCATTTCTTCCAGAATTCAAAGATGTAGTAATCAATTTGAAATTAAAATTGATTAAAACACTGAAAAAAAAGTAATTACAGTTAAATGTCATTAAGCTGTTTTAAATACAACAGTGTACTGAATTATATGGTGTCCCACCCTTAAGAGGAAAGGAGCACCCAAGATTCATAAATGGCTGTAGTTGACAGGTACAGTCATAGGGTCCACAAAACCTCGCAGTTTTATTAGTAAATTATACACTTGGCATGGAAATTGGTATGTTAGTGCCTGACCTACTATATAAGGACATAAGAGTGGGTTTTGAAAAGAGGGGTAAGGTGAAAAAGAAGAAAGAAAGAAAGAGATGAATCAAAGAGGACGAGAGAGAAAGCGAGAGGAAGGCAGGCAGGTAGGCAGGCAGGAAGGAAGGCACTCTCTTTCCCAGAGACACTCCCTTCCTCCACACCTCACCCCCAGCCCCATCAATGACCTGAGGTGATACAGAATAACCTCCGGGTCCCAGCCATGAGAGGCTCCTGGCTACTGCAAAAATTGACACTGTCCTGCCTGGAACCAAAACAAGTTCCTTCCTGATTTTTGGTATCGGTGTATTTCGATTCTGGACACATCTCAGCAGTGTGCTGAAAAATCCCAAAACTGTGCCAATGGCAATAGTCACATAGGTAAGCTGTGTCTTCTTGTTCCTTTCCTTCCCATTCTCTGCAACTAAGAAGACAGAGAAAAACACAACTTGTGCTCCCAATCCCTTTATCAGTTGTCATAAGGCCCTGAAGTCTATTTTGACCATCTGTGGGCTTCTCCCTTAGCTACCTGTTAAGGAATCATTCCAAATGATAAATCGCATTTACAAATTAAATACTTTCTTAGGTCAACTAACTTATCAACTAAGCATTTATTTTATCTACACATGCATTATTTTTCCATTGTGCATGTCATTTTTGGTACTTGTGTATAATTTTCTACATTTAGTATTTTGATTGTTATAATGTGGTGAAGCTCCTAAAAGCACTAAATTTTTCTAGGATCAGACATGAGTCTCTTTCAGTTTATGGGGGAAGATCTCTCCATGACTGCATGGACAGGGGAATGTAAGAGCAATCCTGACAGCAGTTTAAGTATGCATGCTGTTATGTATTCAGAAGCTTTCACCATGTCTGAACAAAAAGTAAGTCATTACAGGTTGTTTATAATGTTTCTAATACCAAGTTTTGAAGACTCAAGTCTTTCTAAGGAATTCAAATGTGACTGTTATTTGAGGAGTGCACCCTGATGCCTGCAGCCAAATTTAGGATAAGACTATATATGTAAATTGAGCAGTTCTGTGGGGTGTTCTCTAGTAGTATTTTATTTAAAAGCGTAGAAATAGGCTTAATAGGTTGAACAGCTGGGCCTGTATTTTCCAAAGATTTTCCTCTGACGTAATTCTATACACTTGTCATGCAACTATATTCAGGTTTAGTGGATTCAGATATAGAAGGTGAAAATACACAGTCATTACACAGACAGTAGGACAAACTGCCTATCAGGGTGTTCATCAGATGAAGAAAAATAAAAGCAGATACTCTTCCTTTTGCATGTGAAACTCAACATCTCTGATGTCATGTCATCTGAAGGGTAAAATGAGACATTTTTGAAAAATAGTATGGGTTTCTTTCAAAATGAAGCCAACTTTCTTCTGCCTCTATTTAGTTTTTATATACTTTGAGAGCTTAAGTTCAGCTTTTCTGTCTTCAAGCATCTTACTACTCATCTCTTCAAAGGACTTTTTTTCTAATGGATAGTGTCCTGGAGAACAATTATGTGAATTATGCACAGTTTCTGAAGCCAGTTAATGGGTCCCATTGAACTGCCAAATACATCTTTAAAATGCTAATTTAAAAAAAAAGTATATAATTATGCTGATATGAATTACTACATTATTACAAAATTCTGTGAAATATAAAAGAGAATAATGAAAAAAGTGCAGAGGGCATATTTGTTTCTAACAATGAGAATCACATAGAAATGAAATAATATGAAGTCCTACCTTTACTAGCTATATGTCATGTACCTCAAGACAAAATAAAGTGGTAAAATATGTAATAATGCTTTGAACAGACCATATCAGAGAAAAGTTTCGTATTAGCAATATGGGCTGATTTTATTTGCCCCAAGTATTTCACATATTGTGCTATGGAATTTCGGATTTTACTCTTGGGCACTATTTATCTTAACTACTTCACAAAAGTTTTCCAAAAATATTGTTCCATTTCTCTGTATTTTAATGCTTTTGAAAGTATTTTCTACCTTTTTTTGTACACATAAAACATTA
This sequence comes from Machaerirhynchus nigripectus, assembly GCA_013397975.1. Lineage (NCBI taxonomy): Eukaryota > Metazoa > Chordata > Aves > Passeriformes > Dicruridae > Machaerirhynchus > Machaerirhynchus nigripectus. Next base: position 501,416 of record VZRQ01004973.1, read on the forward strand.
ATAACTTTGGTTTTAAGGATGACAGTGTTCCAGAAATGAAGCTCTGTATTTGCCAGGGATCAGATACACCCTCAATGATTTGTCATCTTAAGTTTCAGCCTGATGAGAGAAGATTATTGTGTAAGTGAAGTATATGGAAGTGGAGATCATAGCAGTGCATGAGTGCAGCTGTGATACATTTCCTACGATGATCCAAAGATTCCAGATGTCTCTCACAATCTCCAAGTAGTCATAGCTCTATTCTTACACCAGTGGTGTATAATGTCAGTATCATCATCTCCTCCTCTACTTTTGAAATGGGAAAGCACACATATATTAACACTTACCAACAAAATGCAATTGGTTTTGGGGGTTTTATTCGGTGGTGCTGTTTGTTTTGTTTTGCTTTTTCCTTTTCCACAGCTTGACAGGAAAAAACTATCTGGTGCTAATCTCAACTCTGACTGATAAAATAATGCAGCATCTAGGCAAACCTACTATTAAAACTAATACAAGCAAACCAGCACAGATTAACCTGGCATGCCATAATGCACACTCAAGAACTCCAAATGTAGGTGTTTGTTTTTTGTATTAAGTGAACAAAACTTATGTGTAGTTTGACCTGAAGTGAATTAGGATTTTTTTAAAGCCTTAGAGCCAAACTCTCCTTCTCGAGTCACCAGAATAATTCAGGAGTGATTGAACATATTACAACAGAAGCAGTATCATTATTTGGCCTTAAGGAAAGCCTTATGATCCTAAGTGTCAGCAAGATGCTGGACTGGGAAATGAGAATTTATTTCTAATCCTGCTTCTTCAAGTATTTTTAAAAGGGTAGAATCAACTACTAAATTATGCAATTTTGCAGTTAAAATACAGAACCAGTGTTTTACACATGTGCAACTTCCATCTATGTTTAGTGTTATTTTTTCCCTCAGTCATAGCAAAAACTTTTTATAAATCTTTTGTAATAACTTGATGTGTCAAACAGTAATTTGACAGTAATAACAGTAATTTTAAGACAAACATTGCAATTGTTATTCTGACAGGTTAAAATTAATTAATCAGTTCTGCCTGTTAAAATCTCGAGATTTGAAGATAACAAAAATCTCGAGATTTGAAGATAACAAAAATCTCGAGATTTGAAGATAACAAAACATAACATAATTTTTCGTTTTTTTTAAGTGTGGGGTTTTCGTTAATTGCTTTTTTGTTTGTGTTTGTCTTTTATCTTTTGGTTTCTAAGCTGTCAGAGTAAATAAACAATGTCATATTTTAAAAACTGTACAACTTACATATTTAGCAAATATTTTTGAAATATGTGTAATCTATGTTGAAAGAGAAAAAACAAACAAGTTATTGAAAAGAGAGTGCAATCAAAATACAGAGAAGGAAAAAAAATGACATTGTACTTTGTTAAAAAAATTGCGTGAGTATCATGAAGGATTAGCTAGTGAGTTCACTTCAGAAATACTAAATATATGTATGCATAAAAATATACACTGGTTTTGAAAATCCAGTTTAGTTAGCAGCTAAACTAAATAGCTAGGTTACTTTTTTTACTTTATTTTGCCTCCCAAGGATATATACAATTGGTTTATTTTTCTGAACAAAATATGCAATGCTTTTACAAAATACACTCATGGTTTGTTGTTTTTTGGGTATTTCATAGATAAGATGCATCTGTTTAATATCACCTGGAATGATGATGCTTGAAGTCACACAGTCTGAATCAATCTACAGATGTATCTTTATAAATCTATTTTTAACATATGCATAAGTCAAATTGATTCTTATGATATTGAAATATACACATATTATTAAGTGTTTTTCTGAACTGTCTCATAAAGAGGAATATCTGTTTCTTTGCTTGAAGTCTTGCTTATTTCAACGTTCACCTCTTTACTTCCATTTTCTCTTTTTGGGCTGGAGGAAATTGTTTATTTTCCATCATTGAATATAGATATGTCTGAGAGGACTATGTTATCAGGTGAATTTGATGACTATAAATTTCAAGTGTTTATATAAATTCAGAGGATATCAGAGTAAGCTTTGCTCTTTTTTTTCTGTACTGTTTCTGGAGTCTAGCCCAGAATTCTGCAAAGGGCATGTACTTGGCCTGAAAAATATCCACAACGTCTTGAAAGTCACTGAAGTATAGCACCGGAAAAAAGGCAAAGTACATGGTGATCAGGCATATAGCATGCCGGAATCCAAAATCCTTAGATAAATATGATGGTGTTTGCTGTGAAATAAAGTGGGCTTTGGATCATTCACAGAACTTGAGGGTAGGAGCCTTAGAGTCATTTAGCTAAACTCTCACCCTGCTTCAGCCAGGGATCTGTCACTCACCCTGACTGAGAGGAACAAGCCCTGGAGTACAAAGTCTCCAAACATCGTATGGAAGAGCATTTGTTAATAAAGGCCAAAAACATTTCTGGAAGCATTTTGAAGTGGTGTTTAAAACATGCATCCCTCTGTTTTATTAATTTAGAAATAGACACTTTATACAGCGTACACTGAGAATGGATCCATAAAAGCCAGACAGTAAATTGAACACTGCTTAATGGAGCATCCCTAGTCAAGGGGAAACAGCAAGGAAAAGTACTGTGGCTAACTGTGGCTAATCAGACTCTGCTATCACACTGCATGCCTCTCTTTGAGCTTATAAGAAGCATCTTCCTGGAATGAGAAGCAAGAGATTGACAATCCTATGAGGCCAAGGACCTTGTTACTCCAAAGACAAAGTGCCATGGCACTTTTTCAGGAGATCAAGATTCTACTGCCACTTTTCTTCTTGTGTGAAAGAAATTAACCCACAATTGGGTACAAGAAGTTAAGAAATATACGCTTGTGTATGTTTCTTTATTTTTGTCATACTATGAATATTTAAATAGTTGCAAATTAGTTATTTCTGTAAAGGGCATTATTAAACACATGTAGGGTGACTGCAGTGGCCAAGAATGACACACATTTTTTTTTTTAACTACAAAAATTTAAGGCTAAAGATTAGCTTTTTTCATAATATGTAGAACCCATGTAGAAGACAGACAATGAAAAAGAAGGTAAGTAATGCACATCAATAATGTACTGTAAGACTATTTCAAACCCCATTTAATATATATTTCCTCATTAAGAATTTCCCAACTAAAAAGTAAGATTCAGGTCTTGTGAGGTAAAGAATGAATCAAAAAAAAAGAAGAAAAAATTTTAAAGTTTTGAGAAAGGTGTGATCTATTCTTTTGGAAGAAATTACTTAAATTGGTATTTGTTCTGTGTGCACACAAAACTTTCACTGAACTCTCAAGTATCAAACCATACTCTGTTGATACCATTTGGTAGGCCATCTGAATTACTTGAAATTTGACAGAGCCGAAGATCATGGTCTTTCTTTGTAGTCCCTTGTTTTAACTTTCTTCACAATATTAGGTTTTCAAGTCTTACACAGCTCTCTACTGTTCTGAAACTTATAGCCATTTTGTCCTTGAACATCATCTTTTGAGGATAGATGGCTACCCCCATTCCTACTGTTCTTCAGCCATGCTTCATCTGGGCTATTAGGTGACTCTGTCCACACTCAGTGGGAATCCATTGTGTTACTCTTCTAACAGTGCTTTTCTCCTGAATATACTGTGAAAGATATTCTGCCATCCACTACTGTCTATTCTGCCCTCTGGTAACAACTCTCCTCCCTCACTATTCACAACAAAGACTCAGTGTGTCTCCTTTCTGGTTTTAATCGCTTTCCTGTTCTATTCCTCTGCTCCAAATTATTTCATTTCATTCCCTTTTTATCCTTGTCATCTCTTCATTTTATCTTGAACTGCTTCACTGAGCTCTCATGTTCACAGTTCATTTCCTTTTGACTCAGCATGGAATAAAGTTCCACCCATCGTCCAGTAGTGAGCTGGGATTGCAGCATGAGTCTAACGTATCTCTGCTAGTCTGACATTGAAGTATCTGTCCAGATATTTTTATAGTGGACCATATACTGGATTTTTATAAAACCACTAGCATCTTCCAGCAGGTGGTTTTGGTTTTGTTCTGTCTTCCAGCTTTTGGTTTTGTTTTTGGTTGGTTGGTTGGTGTTTTTTGGTTGGGGTTTTTTTGTTTGTTTGTTTGTATTTTTGTTTTAGCTTTTTGATAATTTTTTTTGTTGTTTTCTTTTTTTTCATTTTACTTCCCATGGAAGTCTTCAGTTCTTAGAAGATTTTCTTACAGAGAAACAGTCATCAGAACAACAGTTTTGAAAGATATTGTGTATATCTTCATAAAGACTAATCAGAGTTACATGGGTTTAAGTTTTAATTTTTGTTTTAAAAATATCAGAGAAATATCTCCCTCATTTTTACTGGGCCCTGGATAATATTTTGTTTAGGTAGCTCTTTTTGCATTTATAACAGCTGAAGTTGTGCACACTGTATCTTTCACAATACAAGACAAAAAGAATGAAACTCCAAGGAAACAATTTTTTCACTTGAATGACAGTTACACATAATAGCCTGTCCTGAAACCTCAAGAATTAAGAAACTGTTTTGAGGAATGCTTTTGTTAAGAAAGGGTAGTCTCACCAATATGGTCACTGTAAACTTCACATGGATAAAAAAGTAATATTTTTATGTCGGACATCCTATAAGGGTAGGGGTTTGAGAAAAGGGCAAGAAGAAGATGAACAGAGAGATACCAAAAAAAAAATTAGAAAATACCAAAGAAATGACAGATGTTTTTAAGAGCATAAATCAGTTGTCAGGTCAGTTATTTTCACATTATAGACACCTGAAATGGAGTTAATAGAAGTAAATGTTAACCTAGACACAACACCATGCTCAGAAGGCTGTTGGGCATTTGGATCAGAGCTAGTTCTATTTTGTCAATTTAGAGCCCAGTCAGGATAAGTTCAGCTGGGGTGCATGAGCAAGTAGCTATGACTTTGAGTGATTTCGATGAATCAGCCTTATCAGCCAGGCAGTTAATGGGCTAGTTAATTGTATGTTTTGATTGAAATTGCATTTTATCACAGTAGTTACTTTTAAGCTGCTAAAACATTCAAAAATGGCTACTTTCATACACAGTAATTTAGAAAGTTAATAAATATCACTATCTTTGGAAACTTGTAGACCATAGTTATGCAATATCGTTATGTCTTCATCCTAGAATCATCCTTCCCCATGCTTGGCTTTGATACGAAAATAACTTGGGTTATGTGCACTGCATCTTCCTTAGGGCTTAAATATGAACATCGTAGTCAGAAAAAAGGAAGGGAAGAATGAAGTTCAAATAGATATTTTCTTAACATATGTGAAACTGATGTGAATGCTTTCTTTTTATTTTCTCTAAAAATAGTTATTATCACTGGTTTTTTTAATCTCCAAAGATGTTGCATGTCCTCTGTTCTTTAAAGTTCTCATTATTTAATAGCTTACTTTTTGTTAAGAAAATGTTGCTTGCATATATACCCAAGTGTTATGATCTGCTTTAAACCCAGAAGAGCAAAGAAAATTAAGTCTCTGTGTATAAACCGGAAAGAACTTAGAAGGTTCAAAATATACCCAAAAACGAGATTAAAACCAAACTACATTAGATTTTGGTGCCAAAAAAATAGGTATGTTTGATTTAATAGTAAAATAGGCAAGGAGAAGGAAAGAAAGAAAGAAAGGAAGGAAGGAAAGAAGGAAAGAAAGAAGTGTGTGTGAGGGGTGGGGGGGACAGGAAGATGTGACAGGGGTTAGGTGGAAGCATATCACACTT
>VZRQ01004973.1:508016-539547 GCA_013397975.1 Machaerirhynchus nigripectus
ACCCCCTCTGCTTTCCTTCACATGGATGCGGCTTTTCCCTGGGGTGAAGGGCCCCTCAGCTGGGCTCCTCTTCATGGTTGAAAACGGGCAGTCACTGTGCCTCTGACCAGAGGCTTTTCCAACACACACCCAAAGCCTTTTTCCTCCCACCCTTTGGTGTGAGGTTCTGTGCGGGCCTGGCAGCTGATAGCCCTGGGGCAGTGAGCTCCACTCCTAAGGTGTTAAGCTTAGGCTTTGTGAATGTCCCCAGCCCTGAGTTACTTTATTTTATCTTCATCAATGAGCTGGTGTAGGGCCTCTCAGAGCCCCATTCAGGGTGTGGTAGTCTTCTCTGTAGCTGTTATACAGTTTTAAAAGTCCTTCATGAAAATGTTTAAGTCAAGTCTCTGGCACCAAGAAAGGTATCCAGTGTAAAAACATAAATGTCCCTAGTTAGCTAATTTAATCCACTGAATTATTACAGCATCTGGCAGACCTGTTAAAGATACAATTTCAGACTGAGAGATTTACATTTGTAAATCAGCATATGAAAGAGGTTGGAAGTTTAGTAGGGACAGTGGTAGATTCAGAGAGAATGGATTAGGCACTAGTGATTAGAAGTTATCAGGTCACTGTGCACTGGGCTTGTTTTTATCCCAGGCACTTTATGGTCAGAAGAATCATACTGGTCTTAGTGAGCTGTTATATTAACTCTGTTGTATAGGGTTTTTTTGTAATTTCAACAATAGGATGAAATGTGGATTGCACTGGTTTTGGCTTGTTTGGGGGTTGGAAAGTAATTTTTGAGTTAGCTATTCATGATTAACACAGTGTTAAAAATCTGAAGCTCATATCAACTCAGAATTCTCTAATTCCCAGTTAGTGGATTTTGTTTTCTTTTCTCTACTTAATTAAATAATTCAATTATACAATAGCATACCATAAGATTGTGATGGAGTTGCTTCTGTCTTAATTACAACAAATAATACTGATTCTTTACGTTTCTTATTAAGAAGTGCACTAATCAGACCACAAAATATTCTAGAGACAGTTTTCAGATACTTATTAAACATTTTCTTATCCCTTTTGTAATGTTGCTTTTTGATCTCTCCTGCTCCCTCTCTCCAGTGCTTCACAGTGTCACAAGTAGAAAAGGTCTTAGCATTGTGATAAAGGGCTGGAGAGCATTTTATGTTTTATTCTCTGTGACTGTAGTTAAACTGGGATATTCTGTCTTCTCTAAATTTCAGTTACAGAGCAAATTGAATTACAAAAACCTTGCCTCAGTGACCCTGGTGGTTCACTATGTTTTTGAATGCCTAACTCTATCCACCTTTCAAGCACTTGTCAGTACCAGGTAGATATTACCCTTCTTCGTCACTGAATATTGTCCTATTTTTTGACTTTTAAAAAGTCTCACCTTCATACAGAAAGATGTAGTTCTACAGTAAAGTATACAATAATGCCTCTTCCTGCAAAAATGTTCAGCTTATAACTTTTGCTCCAGTATCATGGCAATTTATCTTTTCTTTCCCAGTTATGTGCAGCATGGTGGTTGGAAAGTCAGCAGAAATGAGAGCAAAGGATTTTGGAAAGTGTCCTTTGATTTCTGATCCCCTGAAATTTCTTTCTGAGCATTATTTTCATGTGTTTTGGCCAACTAACAGAGAAATAGTAACAAGACTTTTCTCAGCTGGATTCAAAGGCAAGTCTGAATTCAAAGGATTTCAATAAATGAAAAAAAAATACAGTAGCATAACTAGATAATCTATCCAAAAATTCCTCTGATAGAAATAAGCCTTTTCCCAGGCTTTAATGTCTTGCAATCAAGCTTTAGTCTGGCAATATCCTCAGATGGGAAGAAATTAAAAGAATATTTAGTGCTCCCTTCTCAGATACATTAAAATTTCTTATTTCCTTTCTGGATTAGCCCAACTAGCCAACTTTTGTTGTCCTTTTTTTGCCTTCCCCATAGCTAGAAAGTTTGTCAGGTGTACTGTAGTCTGTGTACATCTTATCTTATTCTGTGTTTATCTCTCTGAATCTAGAAGAAAAAAATGCAACCTTTCTTTACATACACACAGAAAAAAAATCATATATGGAGTTTAGGTTGAATAATTTGTTTTCCTCTAACATATAACACAGATTTGATTATGCTTTCTAATTCTTCTATATATTTTACTTTCACTGAATGTGAATAATGTAATCATATTTTGATAGTGAAATGCATTAAAATGTACTGTTATGTTTGAATTATGGTCTTTTTTTATTAACAGCTTTCTCATTCAGAAAATAATATTACACAAAATCTAGGATTGATTTATTTATACGTGGAGTTATCTGAATTATTTAATGTGAATGAAAATAGTTTATCTAGAATGCATGTTTGGTTAAAAATTCAATCCGTTAATGACACTGGTGACAGCTTTGATAAGAGATCACTCTTCAGTGTAAACCAGTGATGAGGAAAAGAACATCGAATTATGGTAGGCCGTTTACTCCTTCACTCACCAGTGAAAAATTGTTGGATGCTTTATATTGTCAAGCATTTTGACCAGTCCAATTTTAAATGATTCAGTGATTGGCTATCCAATATCCTCTTTGCTAGACACAGTTAACCAGTATTTCCAGTCGTGGCTTTATTTCATTCTTTTTATTTCTGTCATTGTTCCTTGTTATACCTCTCTGAAACAATTATTAGACTCTCATGCTCTGTTTCAACCTACTTTATGTTTGCCTGATTTCTTTTGCATGAGGTACTCATCCTTCTGCCTTTCATTCTTCAGGTAAACAGAATAAAACAATGCAAAGCAGTCATTTCACCTCAGCAAGAGTAGCGAGAAATCTGACTTTCATATTTCAGTGTGATGAAAAGCATCAACTATTCTGTGTATATGGCTGTGGTGAGTTTTCATGGTCAATTTTTGGTAACTGGACAGACACAGGGGTGGCTTCTGTGAGAAGTTGCTGGAATCTTCCCCTATGTCTGGCAGAGCCAGTGCCAGCTGACTCTGAGACGGACCTGATGCTGGCCAAGGATGAGCCCATCAGTGATGATGGCTGAGCTGGGATGATTTTATTTAAGAAAGGGAAAATAACCTCTGCAACAGCAAACACAGCTGAAGAGAGTAGCCAGATTATGTGATAGAAGCAACTGTGCAGACCCCAAGGTCAGTGAGGATGGAGGGGTAGAAGGTACTATAGGCACCAGAGAAGAGATTCCTCTGCAGCCTGTGGTGAAGACCATGGTGAAGCAGCTGTGCCCTTGCAGCCCATGGAAGTTCATGGGGGCACAAAGATACACCTGGAGCCCCTGGAGGAGCCACCACTGGAACAGGAGGATGCACCAGAAGAGGCCTGTAATAACATGGGAAGCCTGTGCTGGAGGAGAGCGCTGGTGGGACTTGTGGACCCATGGAGACAGGAGCCCATGCTAGAACAGGTTTGTTCCACTTTGGAACAGTCTGTTGCTGAAGAGCTGCACATCTGCACTTTGTGAAGAACTGCAGCACCCATGAAGGATTCACACTGGAGAAGTTCATGGAGAGCTCTTTCTTATGGAACGAACCCCACAATGGAATGGGGAAAGAGCGCGAGGAGTCTTCCCCCTCAGAAGGATGGAGCAGCAGAAACAAAATGTGACCATAACCCACATTTCCTGTTCCCATGCTCAACTATGGGGGAGGAGATAAAGAAAATTGAGCATGAAGTGGATCCCAGAAAAAGGGAGGGGTGGGGCAAAAGCTTTTTATTATTTGTTTTTATTTCTCATTACTCTGATTTGATTGGAAATAGATTAAATTAATTTCCTTAAGTCTGTTTTGCCCATGACGGTAATTGGTGAGGGAGCTGTCCCTGTTCTTATTTTGATCCATAAGGCTTTCATTGTATTTTTCTCCCCCTGTCCAGCTGAGAAGTGATAGAGCAGTCTTGTGGGTACCTTGTGTCAAGCCCAAGGTCAAGCCCACCACAATGACCTTTTAAAAATCAGACGCTTCAGATCTTCTTAAATGTTCAGTTTACTTGTACACGCAGATCACCTTCATGGCATTCACATTTCTCACTAGCCTAACTACTACAACTTAATTCCAGTACTACATTAAAATGTACTATTTATTCTGAAAATTATCATTATCCTGCTAGGAGCAGGGACTTGGACTCAATGATTCTTAAGGGTCCCTTCCAACTTGAGATGTCCTCTGTTCACATGATACTTTTATATAACTATACTATTATATGTATACTTAATGATTTTTGCTAAGAAACTACTTTTAATACCACTTAATGTTGAAAATTAAAAAATAAACATAAATACAAATGAAAATTTATCTGTAAGTGCTATAAAGAACTAGAATAAAGTTGCAAAAGGGAGTTCTCAAATAGTTTACATGAATAACACGTCTAGCTACAAATTAAGCAACGAGTCATGTTCATAAGAAAGCACTGGAACTCCTGAGAAAACCATTGGCATAAGAAAATATGGTCATTAATTTTACTAAAATAGGAAACCAAATTTGAGGTGTCAGGAATTCATGAAGAGCTTGATGACCTGCACGTCATTGTGTATGCTCTGGCTCTAGTAAAACAAAATATTGAAAGGGGAAAGAAGCCTTGAATGTTAAAAACAGCAGGAACATGTGGCTTAAATTTAAAGAAATTTTAAAAAAAAAAAAATCCAGCTCTTTTTTTCCCCCAAGTTTTAAAAAAACAGCTTATAGTGAATATATTTAAATTTTAATAATATTTGTGATAACACTGGAAGATACAAGAGAAAAAACCCCTCTGAGTACTAAAAACGATTGTTTATTTGGTTTGTTGAAGAAACAGACACTAAGGAAGAGAAATAATCAAGAATTTTATGGTCAATAATGGCCATATTGCACAACTATTGTGCTTCAGAGAATAATGATATGGAAGGAGGGAGTAGACAGCCTGTAACTGAAAATCACTGATTATCTCAGAGGAAAAAAAAAAGCCAGCAGAAAGAACATCAAGAATGTTAAAATTGGATAGGAAAAAAGTAATAAGTCCCTTTGTGTGTATATGTACAAGGGTATACAGAAACACTTGCAATTTCTCTCGTAATTTCACTGGCTTTGGTTTTCCATAGTATAAAATGGAATACTGACATTTCAGTCTCAACTTAGAGCAGAGAGATGAAAAAAAAACATGCTTAAAATTGTATGTTCTCTTGCCCTTGAACTTGCTGACAGTTTCACTTGCTTTCACCAACTCTGTTTTTCAATCCATCAGTAACTGTCTAGTGAAGTCAAATCTCTCAGGAACAGGAAGTTTTTCTAGAACTTCAAGACTTGGGAGGAAATAGTAAATAGGGTACCAGAAAGAGGACAACGGCAGGATCCAAAACCTGTACACATAGTGGGGCTGTTTCATGCCTGGTAAATTCTTCTGAAAACATATCACAAGGTATGCTTTGATTCTTGGGTTTGGGAAGATACAGTTTGGGAAATGAGCGTCACATGGTAAGCTGGCAATACCACATAAAATAAAACTCTGCTAAACTGTTGCTTGGCTGAAACAGGTCTAAATGATTTTGTAGCAGTAGCACAGACACTAGCCTGAAACTGCCATAATGGAATAGTGGGGTAAGACTGAAAATTAGAAGACTTAGGCAGAATTTTTTCTTTCTTTCAGTGCCACATGCTTTCTCTTTCTGTAAAAATGATCCAGTAAATGCCCTATGTCACCTAGAACAGAACTTTCCTTATCATCATAAGAGAGAGGCTGAGTCCTTTCCCTGAGTACTTTCCTTTCTCTGACATATGGGAAAGGTGACATATTGCATATTCCATGGTGGGCTCTGCTTGCCTTCCTTTCCATTTCTTCTTTTTATTTTTTGTCTCACTGACAGAACTCATTGGTTAATTGAGATACTTTACCAAAGTGTTTTTCCCTGAAACAGTATGAGCATAATACTCAATTATGATATAATGAGTCTCAGTTTGAAAATATTGGAAGAAGAAAACTGAATTAACCATGGACAAGAACTGTCCTTCACCATGGCTGATTAGGATATAACTATGATTTACTATGTTTGGCAGTAGGATTTATACGCCAAGCTGCCATTAAAATCTTATGATGTGAGATCTCAGGAGTCAGCACATTAGTCCTACTAATGTTATAACTTCAATAAGCATCAAATGAAAGCAAGGTCTTGAAGTTCAAGTAAAAGTTCTTCCCAAGGTATTTAAAACTGAAACTTAAAATTTAAAAAAAAGACACAAAAAAATCTTTTTTGAAAGTTTCCTTTATACTTGGGAAAAGTCTAATTATCTTAGTATATAGAACCTTTTGGCCTTAACCAGGTTGTATGGACCACAGATTAACTACAAACTAATCTAGAAAATACTTTTCAGTTTATATTTCTGGATTATTCAATTTTAAAATTCAATCTTTACACATTTATTTGAGGATTTTTCTACATTTCTAGAATGGTTATCCTTTGGTTCTTGCTGGAGTACCTGGAAGACAGTCAAAACTACTCGGTAAGAAGAAAAGCAGCCATTAAAAGCAGCAGAAGAATTAGCAGTGCATTCTTTACTGGTTTTCGCATATACATGAGGTACAGGTGAGGGGAAGAGAAAACAAGATAGAAAAAGAATAAGAACCAGAATGAAAACAAACCTCCTACATTGACAATATGATTGGAGTCCACAAAAATTGCTTGTCTACCTTCCTTCTGACCAAAAAGAAGAAAACATTTATTGCAGCTAGAGACAAAGCCAACTGACAAAACTGAGACAATTTTGAAAGAGTAAAGCTCAGAATCCAGTGACCTTAGTGTGACTCAGAGTATAGCAGCAGTACAGAAAAAAAAGCTAACTGTGACATGGCTCCTTCACTTAGCCTTAAGGATTTTTTTAGCCTGGATTAATTTTGCACTTGTTTAAAAAACTCCCTCATGGTTTTTAAAAGTCTAGACACAACTCTGAAAGAAGTCGCAGATATACATTTTCAATAGAAATATTTACCCAGCTAGTGAATTACACCTTGTAACTAGCTTCAGGTATTTGCTCATATTTAGTTTTATTTGGTTCACATAAAATAATAGAAAGGCAAGCAGAGAGAAAAGAAAGATTTTTGAAAAGGTCATGAGACCTCAAGCAAAAGCAATGCTAAGCTCTGTCCTGAAAAATATTAAGTTATTAAAAAATCAAGTGATCTGTAAATCTTCCAAGAAAATTCCAGGTTTTGGTAAATGTATGACCAATACTGAACACTGAAAAGGAAGCTGTAGCATGCAAAGGAGATTCAAAATATCAAAAACTGTAGTAAAAATATAGTTCAAAAACCAACTGTACTGAATCATTGAATGAAAAACATAATCTCATCGATATATTTAACAAATCCAGTGTGAGTGCTGTTGCTCCATTTAAACAGTGCAATGTCATCATTTGTGGGGGCCAATGGGCCCATAGCACAAGGAATCAAGGGAGTCCATTGGTGGGACTAACCCTAGGGATAAGAGATCCTCTCAGGTTATGGTGACTGAAAAGGCCTCTCCCAGGATGCTGTTTCACTATGTAAATGTATCCCAGTTCTGCTTCCCCAGTCGGCCAGGTGGCCTCCCCCTTATACCTTATCTGTCCTTTGCCTAGAACAGTCTCCCTTCCCCACTCTCCCATTGGACTTTGTTCCCTGCCAGTCCCTCAGATTTCCCCATTGGCTCCCGTACCCCAGTCCTGCCTATGTACCGCCCCTGTGCCCTCAGACCATTGGTCCCTGATGCTTTCCCCGCCCCCATATATAACCTTGGACCCTCCATTGTTTTATGTATGTTGTCACTGGTCCCCTTCGTGTGTGGGGCTGGAATAAACCTCTGCTGTGGAAATTCCACACAAGGACCCTTCCTGCCTCTTTGCCCTCAGTTTGTCGAAGAAGCTCTCTGGTGCGTGTGTGTGAGTGTGTGTGAGTGCAGCGGCTTCCTGAGCGACTGTCTGCTGGAGTTGGTTCAGAATGTCGTGGCACCCCACCAGAACACCCCCCGAAACCGACAATCATTAGTCATTAACACCATAAACAATCTTATAGTGCCTTATAAATTCAGTCCCAAATTTGGAATGCCCTTTATGTCGTAATCAATAATTAGCATCAGGCTATTTAACCATAACATGGCTGGCAGAATAAAAATTTCAGGGGGCAGAACAGGGTTCGGCACAGAACTTCAAAAAGGATCTTCAAAAAGCTCTGTAAATCATCTCTAATAGGGTTGAGATACCTTTCTTAAAATGTGTAAGTACTTTTTCTCCTAATGATACCTATAATTATTTCCTGTACTGCCTGGCAATTGTATGTCATAATGACAACGATAGTAAGAACTGTAGCCTATAGGCTACATTTTCAAATCAAAAGGGTTCCTGCTAACACTGTTAATTGCTGTTCTTTTTTACTATTAATGCATTATCTATCCTGACACACTTTTGTGTATGGTATATTTAACCTAAGAATCATGAATAGTCCTAATTTTTTTGTTTAAATAATAGTAATTAAAATTATTTTTCTCAGGTGTTAGCTTGCCAGATTAATGCCAAATCATTTTTACTTTCATGTGCTGTGTTCCACAGGAATCTAACATTTGGTAGAACCTGTCTTTGGCCACCAGAACAAGAGGCTTAGTCATGCACCCCAAAAATTTCAGTCAGTATTTCTCTGCTGTAAAGTACAAGGTAGAATCCTTTTCTCCATCAGGGCTGGTGCATTATTTTCACTGTCACTAAGATTCTACAGATATTTAGCACAGAGTTAAATGAGGCATATAAACATATCCAAAAAATCTCTTGATTTGTTTCTACGCAGGAAATAATCAGGCCTGTAAGGCACCTCCAAAGATGTGCATGTGCTTCAATGAGAAATGAGAGGATGGGCATCTTTGGCAAAGTGTAAAGATGTCACATGTTATTTACATTATATGATGGGCAAAGACACATTATCACCCAGGAGGTGCTCAGATGTTATACAGTATTCATAGGCTTTAGCCATGTAACTTTATTGTCACATTCCATCATTTAAAATTGCATGTTCTCGTTTGGGTTGGTTTCTTGGTTTGTGGGGCTTGTGGTTTTTATGTTGACGAGTCAGAAAATAACTTTGTTTGAGGAAAAAACATTTTGAAAAAGCATCTCTATGAAATAAAGAATTATATTTAAAAAAATTCATGTGTGTGATACCTCTGTCCTTCCATGCATTAATGTGTGTCCTATATCTCAGCATTGTATGATGTGGTATTTTGTTTTCTATCTCATACTTCTCATAAAAACCAGATATAACACACAGTTGTAACATGACGCTGTCCCTGGGCAAAAGAAATAATCAGTTTGGTGTGAGTTTCGGGTCCACGTTTCTTACTGCCTCTTGGAAAACGCTACTCCAGATTTTTAAAATTAAAATTATCTGTATTTCAGGACAGTCTATACCACAGTGAAAAAAACCCCAACAAAACAAGCCCAAGTTTTGCTAGGTGATCAGCAAAATGTAAAACATATTCCTCCAGGCTGTTATTTTTTGAAAGCATGCAGAACAATAAAAAAAAAAAAAAAAACTGAAAGAAAAGTATTGTAGAGCCATTGCTTTCTGAAAACTGGCTTCTTACACTGCTGTAACCTCACACCCATTAGCCTCGTGTTCATAGCCTGCTGTCCTTTGCTGTTCATTAATAAACACCTTTCTATTTCTATTACTTCATTTAATTCTGAGTATCTGTCTTCAAACAGTGCTATATTTTGTCTCTTGTCTGTCCTGAAACAGAAAGGAAAACATTAAATACAAAATTTTAAAATTATTTTTATGTTTTCTCAGGCATAAATAATAAAATCAGAATATTCTGAATTTTTCGTCTGGAATCTTCTTGTACTTTATGTTTGTATAATCCCACATAATTCTTCACAACGTAGTTATTTGCGCAAAACCAGCACATTATAATGAACTAGATTTTCAAAAGTAGGTCAGGTGAATTTTTGCATCCTTTTTCTGAGAAACATGTTCTTAATTTCTGACACAACAGATACCATAAATTGATTTTTTGGAAACAGGACTAATGGGGACAGAACAGTTGCAGGGAGCAGGGCAGGCTTCCTAAGGCAGCCCCAGCCAAGGCATAAGGCACCTGCCTGGGGACAGGGCAGGTTGAGGCCAGTGCCGGGGTCTGGTCAGGTCCAATGAGAGAGGAATTGGGGTCAGACACAAATCTGGCATGGCTGGGCAGCTGAGGGGATGGGCTGAAACCAGGCCAGGATGTCAGTGTGTGGGTGAGGATCAGGATCAGAGAATCCCAAGGGTGGGTGGAATCAGGCTGCAACATGGCAGGAGCTCTGTATCTCAGGGCAATCATGGCCAGGACCCTGGCAGGACATACCCTGTGGAAGGCAAAGCCCTCCACCTGCTGCAACTAGGCTAGTGACAAGTGTCTTCCACTTTCTAAAGCTTTGCTGAACAAGTACTAAATGTTTCTTCTCATGCCTGAGGCATGGCCCACACCTGGTCATGCTGTGACCTGGATTAGAGTGACCTAACAGAAAAAGCTGAGGAAAACAGATGCCAAAATCAGGACACATAATTGTCGTCTTACCAAGTTAGCTATAGCAGCATGAGGTGATTCTGCATGAACCCTTTGAATGACTGCATTTGCCATCTGCTATCCTCTTGCAAAACATTGTGCTTCTGCTTTAGCACTCCCCAATGCACGCAAGCAGCATGCAGCTACCTTCAACCATGCAGAGGAATGATGTGGGCTATTCCTCTATAAAAGCAGCTCTCTTTGGAAATATGGCACCAGCATGAGGTAGTAATGAGCAGTTACTATTAAAATTGGTTAAAAAGATCTATTTTGACTATAGTTTTCCAGAGTACAGGAATCACTGGTGTTTTGTGAACAAGATTTCCTTGTTTGCACATTTAAACCGGTGAGGGAAATCACATTTTTCAATTATGATAACTCTAGCATTCTTTGGAGTATTATTTGTGGCACTTAGGTGTTAGTATGCTTGAAGTTTGTGATGTCAGCCTTTATAAATGAAGAAACCTAAAGTTTGAAGACTGTGTTGATCTGAAGACTGAATGCAGACAAAGAAGCCTCTCTGCTCCCTTGACAAGACATACACTTGGATGGGATTGGTTTAGTGAAGCACAGATCAACATTCTGACTTTTCAGAATGTATTAAAAAGGAATCAAACCTCAGGGCAATTACAAGCATGCAACAGTAGTTCCCTGCTGCCTTTCAAAGTATAATTTTTCTCTGTCAAGAAAAAAAAGAAAAACAGAAATAACCTACATAGAATATATTTTTGGTGCTTTTAAAGATGTTTTTTTATTACAGAGAATAATTTTTAAAATAAAAAATTATTCAATAGCTTGCTAACATTCCTCTTATACACTACCCAGGCTGCTTCTAATATATATAATAATGTATTTTCAATATAAAGTTTATATTTGAAAACATTTAAAACATGTTTTTTATGTAGTTTTTTTCCCCTAGGGCTGATTTTTTTAATCTGTTTTTCTCCTCCCAGAAATGTTGCTTGCATATTCAGATGTTAAAAATAACTTCATAGCAACTGACTTGTCTTCACATCCTGTGCAAGACCACTCTGGAAACCATTACTGTCAGCATTCCAGCAGTCTTGTCAACAACTAACTGCTCTCAGTTGCTGATGAAGCCATCTAGAGCAGTTCAGTTATTAGAGTATGCATGTAATAATTTTAACACTGTGGATTTTTATAAAGAAAAATAGAAATCTACAAGGTAGAACCCAAATAGTATTTTCAAGATATGGTTACATTTAATGTAGAAGAGAAACTAGCAAGCTCTGAAATGCTACTTTGAAAAATACGTTCTCCAGAGGAGAATGATACCATAAGTTACTTAATTTTGAAACACAGGAAATAAACTTTTGGAGTAGATTTAGCAAAATTTTCCCGACAGTTTTTGAGTCTAATAGCAAAAATGTATTAGCTTCCAAACGTTTTGTAATAAAGCTGTTCTGTGAACACAAATACATTGGCACTACTTTCCTTTACTGTTAATAATAATGACAACAATAGCAAGAAAAGTAAACATATCTCAGGATATAATTTTGCAGTAAGTTCTTTGCTTTTTTAATGGAAGATGAACTTTGATATGACTTTAGTAGCTTTTCTCCAAAGTTCAGGATCCCCACTTTATGATATTTAAATATACAAAACTCTTTTAAAGACAAATTGCCTTCATGCCTCTATCCTGTAGTAACATTCTTCACTTCATCTGATTTACTGCTAGATTTTAATAGAAGAGTCTACATGTAAATGAGGAACTTAACTAGAAGAGTCTACATGTAAATGAGGAACTTAACAGCATTAAATTATTATTAAATAAATGGAGCAAATATACTCAATTAAAACAAAATCAAATTAAAAATGTTTTTGTCAAGTGTTGATGAGGTGTCACTTTGATATAATTTTTTGGGGGGTCGCATATTCATGTTATTAAACCAAAGAGTTATCGTCTATCATAGAGGCTGTAAATCATCTTGAGTTGAGTTCTTGTTTCACTTGTTTTTCTGAGGTCTGCATTGGGAATACTAGGAGAAATAAGATTTGCACGTATAGTGTATTGGTTACAAACAAAATTTGCCTTCAAAACCAGATGTGAAGTTTTATAGGAAATGTGGATTCATGAAAAGGAATGAGGATCTTTAAAATTCTAGTAGTTTGGCCAGGTCAAAATTCACTAATTACTTTTTACAATTCTAGAAGTTAATTGTAAACTCATTCTGTTCCTCCCATTGCAAAATGTTTGCACTACTTCCACATTTTCTCACATTACAAAAAAAAAAAAAAAAAAACTACTTTTTTTTCTTGTAAATTATGTTTTAACATGATGTAGTGTGCATAACTTTTTTTTCCCACCTCCACCCTTCCTAGGGTAGAATTCCCTAGAAATTACGAAAAACTACTCTCTGAGTCTACTGAATAACTGAGCACATAGTCAGCAAAAAAAGTGAGTTTTGTGACTTTGGTTATGCAGACTATGCAGCTTTCAATGGAAGATGAAATGTGATTCAAAATAATCTTTCTGCCTTGCACCTTTTCATTTAAAATAGTGACTGCTGTAAATTTCCACTTTGATAATGGAATGGGAAATTTAATTTTCCTTCTAATTCTTGATACTGAAGTTAGCACTTAACAGAGGTTTCCCTGACTGACCAGTTCAGTGACTAGAGGACAGGCTTTATTATTAAAAAGATATCTTTACAATAAACACCTAGTTCTGAAACTTCTTATCACCTTGGTTTCTTAGAGTTATTATTTGAATCTGCCATAGACTCAAGTAATTTTGAATATACCTTCAGGTAATACACACATTAAAATGAAACAAATACCTGATCTAATGATGCTTGTGGTTAATTTGTCATGAATAAACTGTCAGAGTTGCACAGCTATTACACAATCAGGAAAAAAGAATATGCTTAGAATAGGATGTGACCCATTCACAGTAATACTGAATTACCAAAATGGGATATGAAAATGATTCTGCATTGAGCTATGTGACTATATTGTTTCCAGAGGGAGATAACTAACCAAAGCATAAATATATTGATGCTTTGAGATTGAGAACAGTGTCAGCTTGATTTAAAATGAACGTACATTTGAAAGGTAGGTGTATATTAATAATTCCATGTGGTAAATCTGAATTAATAAAATTAGTTCCTCAGTCAGGGGAGGATTTTGTGCAAGAAGACAAATCCAGCCATTAATCTACTGGCCTCTACCAGTAGTGGCAGTTGGGTCAGTTTTGAGAAGAAGATACAAGGAGTCTATAAATAGACGCAGTTGAGTCAGTATTTTGCTTTGCAGGTATACTGAGTTTTACCCATGATACTGGGTCTATTCCTAATATAACTTTTGAGTACTTTCTACACATGAATAATGTATGGCATTACAGTCCTTTTACTATGAAAAAACAGGTTATCATGTCTATTTGAAGTCCATAACAAAATGGAAAACCTTGTATGTATTTTTTTGGCCAAATCATCCCAAGGAATATCAAAAGTGTCAATTTATTTTTAGATAAAAGGAGTGACAGCTTATCTGTGGAGATAATAATATATTATCAGTCTACTTAAAGTGTGAAGAGTTTAATCAAAATAAAAATGTTAATAGTAAGAAAAATGCAGATGATTTCCAGTTACCACACAGTTTGAATGAATTTAAGAAAAATCTCTTCAATAACAGAGTTAAAACTGTAAAAAAAAAAAGAGAAAAGACTCTAAAAAACAAACCCAAACAAATGAAAAAACACCTATTTAGTTTAACCCCCTTTTTCCGTGTGTTACTTTCACTTATCCAGTGTCCTTCTGAATCCCCATGTCAACATGTTGTAAAAAAAAAAAGTGAGGGGTTAAAACCAGGTTTAAATAGCTCAGGACAAGAAAAATCCAGAGAGTTCATGCAACACAGAATGGGTAAGTTAGTACTATGTCTGCAGCATTTTCTTAGGAGTGGAAAAAAAAAATCACATTTAATTGGCTGTGCTGGGAAAGATCTGTGGAGTTTCTCTTCTCAACAAACTAAACTGATGATAAAGTGAGATTTCAGATTCAAAGAGGGATCAGGGAACTGTATTAGTCTGTGAGTAGGAATGTGGCATACCAGTAATTTCACAATTCAGTTAAAATGTAAATATAAATTTTGTCTTGATGGAGGCTTCATTTGACTCTTTTATACAATTTTAGTCAGGACTGGCCAAATGTATATCCTTCCCCAAGCCCCAAATCATTCATTCATGCATGTCATCTCTTGATAACTTGAGTCTCAAGATCTACATCTTTCACAAAAATGTAAAAGTTCTTCTGGAAACTATAATATATTTTTATGTGTTTAAACTCACATCACACCTCAGGTAAATGTCTGTGTGTGCATATGTATGTTTTTGTTCTTGATGTGGAAATTTGAATTTAAATCACCGTTTGCCAGTTGCAAACCTAAGATGACTACAGTCTTGAGCTGCATGTATTTTGACATCACAACTGTTCTTAATGGGTTTTCCATGTGCCCAGTAGAATAAGTTCAGCCCCACTGACAGCTGCATGCATATGTAAAATCTACTTTTTTGTACCTTATCTATTCAGGTAATTTTTTTTTGGCTTATGCAAATCAACTATTGTCCCAAAGTGAAGCACCTGAAATAATGAGGCACTGAAGTCTCAAAGGAGAGACCTTCTTCAGAAAAGGGGGAAGGTTTTCAAATAATTTGCACAGTAACCATCTAAATGCACATTGTCTTGGCAGATATCTTGCACTGAAATTGAAGAGAAAAAAAAAAATCCGTTCCAGGCACCATGCCACTGGAAATATGGACAAAAAGGTAAATAGACAAAAGATGAACTATGAGTGTACTGTAGGTTTACTAGAGGTACGACAATCTTGCCAGACCTTCACTGTCCACCCTGAGGATATTGCTTTTATGAAGGACAGTGTGCTATGTCTAATTAAGCTTCTGAATACATTGTATTTGTTATTGCCAAATAAAATTCGCCACCAGTGTTGCACACAGTATTTCTGACTCTGTCAAGATGTGTTTGTTTCTGAGTCATTGTTATATGCTGTGGTGTAAAGCTGTCATTTAAGAGATTTTACCTTAATGTGATATATATAGCCATGGAGTTCCTTGAAGAGTAATAACTCCTTCTCATATATGTATTATAGTGCAGATTAGAAAATAATTATTAAAAAATTATAAAGAATGAGAAAATTTTTATATCTGTGATTTCCATATCCACCCTGAGGACTTAAAACACTAAGAAAATTACAAAAGTCAACTAATGGCAATCTCTGTTGCACAACAGCTCATTGTCGAAGTGTAGTTAACCAAGGACAGTTACGCAGTTTGCAGGTACAACAGACCAGAGTGAGCAGAGGAAGTTCATCTGGTAAATGGCATACACACAGCTTACCTTTGGAAAAACAGAGATTACGTGGGATGTGTTTTAAAACAACACTGAAACCTGATGAAGACAGAATGAAGGAAAAAGCATTTTTTGACTAAGAAGGAAAATGGTTGTATTACATTTGTTCTTAGCCATTTGTTTCAGCGTGTTTAGGTGTCTCTGTTTAATGAGATGCTATGCTCCATTTTAATTTTTTTGCATTATATTAAGCATGGTGCTAAACGGATGACTGGAAACTTTATTAAGCTTCTTTTTTCATCAAATGCGTGTGTGTGTGTGATACATTAGAGGTGGGAGAGGGGGAAATTTTCATGTCAAGACTTAAAGATCATGTCATGAGGCCTTCATCATTTAGGATTGTAGAGAAATATAAGATACTAAGTTTGTGTAAAATGTCAGTTTTTGCAATATGCTTTTGATCAAAATTAGGTAAAATTCATTATAAAACTTTTCTGTGGGAAAGACATTTCCTAGTAGCTGCTTAGTCAAACTGACCTTATTGTCAATGTTTTTGCTGCTAGAAGCATTAGGGGATCTGAAGAGAATGCTGGTTTTATTTAGCTTTTTAGAAAGTTCTAACATTGATGGCTAATTCTGTGGATTTAAAGGGAGCCACGGAGTTTGATCTGAACTGAGAGGCTTAGTAAACTTGGCAGTGGTAGCTCCAGATGGGTTTTCCTCAGAGATTTAGAAATGAGCTAAGCTCCAAATAGAACATGAATTCTCAGGGCTTTAAGATGCCAAACATCAGAGGAAACGGCTTAGATTACAGATATCCAGGCTTGGAAGTAGCCAGTGGTGTAGAATTTCAAGAGGTTGTTGCAACATTTTGAAATATGAAAAAAAGAATGCATTGCCCTAAATGCCAGAGGAATATACCCGTTAAATATGAAAAACTACTTTTGATGAGATAATAGAACATTCTGACTACAGACAGTCCTTTTCTTGGCTGTAGATTCAAAGTTACTAAAAGCCTTGATGATAAAGCAGATCTGCTAAACTCTATTGGATATAGATTTTATTACAGACCAGACATAGGGATCAGCATTTTAGCACACCAGAATTTGAAAAAAGATTCTGGGTTTTGCTTTAGGACAGATCCAGAATGTGACGCAAAGAAACTAATTGACGTAACATGTTGGGTTTCAAAGTAGTTATTTTCTTATCAAAATGTTTGAGATTTAGATCTAATGCATTCTCTTAGAAGTTGAACTAGAAAGAACAAGAAATTAAGTTTTTACTTGCCTCAGAAGCAAAATGCCCACTTATGGCTTTCTTATTTATTCTTAGGGTTTTCTAAGAACTTGAAAGTCTGCAGAAATACCTAAAAATACAGATACATAGTTCCTGATATGCTGCATTATGACCTGAACTCAGTTTTAGATATGTCTAATCATTTTTTTCTTGTTTCTGAGATGTGGCTAATCCACAAAGCACATTCAAAGCATACCTGAAAAGAGTTAGACCTCTTTCAATTTGTCTCCAAATACTTATTCCATGCAATTATTGTCTGATAAAGAAGTTGAAACAGCGCAGGAGCCATGACCACCAAAAACTCCACTGTGTGCTGTTCAGTGGCATGCATGCTGCTGGTAAGGCACCTACTCACAGAAGATGTGTAAGGACAGCCCAAGGACTCACAGCAGCAGCGCTCAGCGTGAAGCCTCAAGTGTCTCAGCTGTACAGAGCCCTGGAGTTTGCATGTGCCCTTCCTGTGCACAGCCCTAGCCCCACTGATTGGTAGCTTATCTAGTCCTAGATCAGTACAATACAGTGCCTTGACACATCAGGGATATTGGATAGCAGAGGTTATAGCACATGAGGATTTCTGGGAAGGAATGGATTATGTCGAGAATGGTAGTAATAATCCAAATTTATTTTCAGGGTTGGTTTGGAGACTGTTGGGGGGTTTTGTGTTTTGTTTTCTTGTTGGTTTGGGGGGTTTTTGGTGGTTTGGGTTTTGTTGTGGGGTTTTTTTAAATATTCTCCCTCACTATAAATGACTATGTGGAAATTTTCTAAAATTTCAAATGTCATAGAATCTTCTAGCAGAACTCCATTTTAAATACTGTGGAAAATTATTTCCTGTTTCTGTCATGTGAAAATTCACTACATTAAACACACATAAGCTTTATTAATATAATAATAATTTACTTTAAAAAACTCCAAACCTGTAACTGAGATAATATGATTGCCTTTTTTCCCTATAGGTGAAATATGCTGAATGACACAGAAAAAAGAAATCCTGACAAAATTTAGCAGTTCCCAGTTGAATCCAGACTTAATTTACAATGACACACAAGCAATATCCTTTGGAGGGAGAAGAAGAGGGAAATTTATTTTCACCTAATTAGCCCACCTAAAAGTAAATTGTCAAACTTAATCCCTTTCAAATCAGCTTTTATAGAGGCATTTCATGTTAAAGTGCATCAGCAGACATAATGAATTAAATAGCCAGGACCACAGACAAGGAAAATCCTGCTGTCTTTATCAGCTTGCTCATAAACAATAGAATCGTGGTAAATCAACACAGGTCCTTGTGGGTTCCATCACATACCATTTAATTTAAAATTGCTATACGTCAATAGTCCCTCTACAGTGTGCAGTTCCCCCTTCATTTATCAAACATGGCATACATCCAGCACCCTAAATTAAGAATTAAATTAAATTATCTGTATTTTAGATACCCTTCTTTGTGAGGACATTAAATTATTTGTATGGAATGAAACATGTTTAGCACATTACAAACTATTTGAAAATTCTAAAAATGTTATTAATGACACTATTGTAGATAAACAATAAAAATATTATTTTATAGACTCCTATAATATTTATTGGCTGTTTTACTGAGTGATTCAGAGAAAATAAGGAGAAAAATAATTTTAAACTACCTTTGTGGACTTCTTTTCCTGGGGTCACGCGGCAAATTGCTTAACATATGAAGAATTTTTAAACACTTTCTCAATTGTTTTAACAATTGTATTTCAAGAAAGAGTTCATTAAGGTCATTCCTGAAACTGTATTCTGAAGATCTTTTTCCATCCTTGAATATGGAGCAGGATGCCGTTGTGTCTTGAATCCTCTTTTTGCCTGAAAATTCACTATCACAGTACATTCTCAACAGATTTTAATTTTATTTTGCTTTGTTTCTTTTAAGATATTTTTCGGTTTCAAAGAATGTGAAAGGCTCTTGTTGAAAATAGAAATGCAGTTTTTTCATGTCAAAGATATGTAATAATATTTTAGAATTGCTTTTAAACAATTTCATACTGGCAAAATGCCAAATGCAAAAATTTTATGGAGTGCAGAGACAGGGATAAAACTCCTACTGTAGAAAACTCCATGATCAAAGTATGGACGGAAATGTTCTTTGACATATCTGCCAATGGCATTTCAGTTAGTTATCTTCAGAGAAAGCTCCATACACTCCATGTTTTAAAATGCTTTTGTAGTTCATTGACATTTAAGCACAATGGTGCAGGGCACTTCCACTCTTCTCTTCTTAAACCTGAAATAAAGACAAACTTCATTCATTGAAGTTCTTTTCACATTGAGAAAAGGTCTATCTGTATTTCTTCTGTAAGATATTCCAGTAAGAAATTAGTGGAAAAAAAGGTGCTAGTCTTATTTTTACTTCACTTTTATGATTGAAAGCAAAGCATCTACAACTTCAAAAATAATTTATTATTTTTTTAAGTGTCTCCTCCCAAAAATGAAGTGGAATTGGAGATAGATTTTGCTAATACCCATGCTGAACATTATAGCAGGAAAAGCTGAATAATCAATGCTTAGTTTATGGTTGCATGTGTCATTGGATTTTTCATGTGTGATTGATGATAATGGTGGATGAAAAAGAGGTGGTGCAACAAATACTCAGGTAACTGGAAAGCAAAGACAGCTCAGTGGTCTGAAAACTTTTAATGAAAAGTTCTTCTTGCCTCATTTTCCTTGCAAAGATTGCAAGGAAATGTGAAAACCACTCTATCTAAGATTTTTGTCAGTTTCATTAATTATGGTATCACATTTTGCAAGAATCCTTAACATCGTGTGTTATAGAGTATATTAAAAATGAACAGAAAAAACTGTCCTCTTGTGACTACTGTTCAGTGATTCCAGCTAAGACACAAATGTGATAGTTGTTTATGTTATCAAGACTTTTTAAGAATTTAAAGTAACCAGAAATTTAAAAGGCCTCCAGATGCTTTTAATCAGCATTAGATATTTCTAAGTTATTTAAGTTATCTACTTAAAAGAGATGAACAATTTACTTATGGGGTCTTACATATCCATATAGATATGCAGGATGTTGAAATTTACACAGTATACTTTATATAACAGTATCTTATCCATTTGTTAAAGTAAATTCCTAGAAAGGTTCTATATAAAAATATAAAAATATAACTCTTGGGTGGAGTCTTGTTTGCCCCTTCTTTTTTGTCAGTGAAACAGACCATGAATAAACAAAAAGTAAGTTATAGTATTAGAATTTCCTTTGGTGATACAGGAGCCCATTGGGAATTTCTGTGAGGTTCTTGGTGCTTGTCTGTCTCACAAGGCATGACTTATTTCCAGTCCCTGAGTGAAATTGCCTGAGTAGCTGACTTAAAGCCTGATTATTTTATTTATTTATTTTAATACGTGAACCAAAATAGCAAAGGGAAAATGCAGTGGAAGATTATTATTGCAAATACATTTCAAACACAGACTGCAATTATGTACTAATAGGATAAAAGAGTTTTCCTTTCTGGATGATTTTGAGTCATTTAATGCTTTGTGTATGTTGGCAGTAAAGGTGGAAAAGTGTGATTAAGTTCACGGTTTTATTTTCAAATCTGGTAAACAACTCTACCTTGGGAACTGGATTATCAACTCACTTTGTGTGGGTCAGGAGATATCTATCAGTCATAATTTTAGGGGCTTAGTTAAAAGGAAAATGCTGTCAATTTAAGTCCAACCCCACTCACAACACAAATGTCTCCAATTTGAGACAAAGAGCATCTATGCTTGTCTAGTCTCCTGTGGAATTTCTGGTCTTGGCTGCAGATGTAAATTCTGGCAAGAGGTATGGCCAATTCCCTGTCTTGCTACACTAGTCATATTTGATTCTGTTTTTCATAATTCTGTGCTTCATTTCTTATTTTTACTCTCTTAGAAGCAACCATGAGTTTATCCACTGTCAGTTTGTATTATTTTGTTGTCTTCATTTTCCTTTAGCTCTTTATATTTGCAACCCTAGTTTAATTATAGAAAGAAACCTATATTTCTTTCCAAATTTACATAAGAAATAATTTTAGACTTTTTTCCTTTTTTAAGAAAACCTTTCTTTACCCTGCACTTTTTAAACATTTTTCTGCATTTATTCCACCTCAAAAATATGTTTTGTAAATATTGGTTAAACAGCCGTCCATACTACATAGATGAGTTGCAATCAGTGCTTTGTACATTGACAGTAATATTACCTTATATCTATATTGTGTTTACTATATCCAGACATTACCTTTTTTACTTTCATAACTTCATCAGGTTGGTAGTTTACAACCACCTTATTATCAGTTCACAAATCCTGGTCTTATTTCTCCTCTGCTTCAATCTATTGAGCGTCCTGTTCTTATTAGCATCAATTAAAGGACTAGGCATTGTTCCACTGAATTTCATTCCTCTTTTTCCATCCCAAAAGATTATCCATCCCTTCATGAATAATATTCCAATTCTCTCATATCTTGTTCTTTCATTTTAATTTTATGTTATAAATTAAGTACATTATCATTCTTCTTCCATCAAGAAGGCTAACAAAAATTTTATATTAATATGAGTAGTTCCAAGACATACTCTTTAGGAGCTCACCACATTGTTAATTCCCCAGTGTTAGAACACCATGACTAAATCAATAGATTTATTATGATCTCTTTCTAAAAGTGTCAGTAGCTTTGTAATACATTTATTTTAGTGTTACGGGAGAGAGGTTATGCTTCTCTCTCTGAAATACAGTGAAACATAGCACAGTTCCGTGGGTATGCTTCCATTTCCATTAGCTTTTCAACTTTTGCCCTGTGTTCAAAATTATGTTCATTTCTGATATCTGAATGAAGAATTTATGTAATTTTTAGGCAATACCTAAGTTATCTGTAATCTCAATGCTCATATTCCTCTTGCTTTAATTAAACTTTGTAAGATGTGTTCTGAAAGACTTTATGAAAGTCTTAAATGATAGTCTCATTTTCTGCCTTGTTTGATAAAAAGAATGTGAAGTCAATCCTTTTTGTAAGTAAAGAAACTGGCCCAGATTTAAACCTCACAGTGAAATTCTATACCAAGCTCAAGCTCACCCTGCTGTATCTGTTCTCTTGGTCCTTGTTTGTTACATACATATTGAAAGACCCCTGTATGCCTTCTATGGATGTTAATATGAAAAAGAATTGTTTGGCTGTAGAACACAGAAATGTTATGTCCTCAGTGCGGCACTGTGACATTTGAAGTGGGATGTGTTAAATGCTACTATAAATACATTAATTTCCTCAATTCAATTGAAAGAATTAAAAATAATGTTCCAAGATTTTAACAGATCATAAACAGCTTTTGTAGTCATTCTAATGCAGGAACAACAGAAATACAGTGTTAAACATCCAATTTAAACACAACCCTTAATCTCAATTAGGTCATGTCTGACTATATATTTAAAAAATGAGTCTAAACCCATAAGAAATAGATAAAGTGAAATAAACCTTTTTGGAAAACAGACAAACAAACAAAAACCTCCAGCATTTCATTAGTTACAAAATAATTAATAAAAGAAAAGCTTATTCATGTTATATATTAACCAGTAAATTAGTTGTCAAGTAATACATAAAATGATCAGATCTTACTAATTTTTTAAACTCTGTACTATAATATTTAATTTTGAGGTTATCTGGGTCAGAAAACTGTCAGTGAAGTGGTTGTTATTGTCTCCATGTGTGATTGATGGCTCATTTTAAATAATCTAGCAGCATGATTCTACTAGCAGTGACACAAGATATATCAGAATATTTTGATAATATACATGCTTGTATTTTTGCTGCTTTGAAAATAAATTATGCTCATTTGATTTTCAGCACAGAGCTGAACAGAATAAGGATTTCTAAATTAGGCCATGCCACTGGTATCTTTAACTTCCCTAAAATGTTAATAAATAGCAATGTATGTAAACAAACAACTGAACCCCAAACATAAAGTATGTGATTTAAACCTGAAATGAGAAAGTCTCTTCCTGCGGGTTAAATAAATACAGATGATTGACCAAAGATAAACTTCTCATGAGAAGAAGACAAGACCCAGGACTATTAATTTAATCTTGCTATATTTGCACAGAATATATATTAATGAAAATTTGAAGAACTTAGTATTACTATTATGGGGGGTTTTTTTAAATCTCAAACATTTAAAGCCCATGAAACACATAGATATTAGATATGTTAAAAAATTCTAACTTTTTAGTCCACCTTAGTGAAATTTCTATATCATCTATATTGTTAATTATCCAGCACTAGTGCTTTGTAATCTAGCTGCTGATTTCTGAAACTCTCTCAAATACTTGAAGTGCTTTCTTGTGTATGTATATGTTGTTTTTTATGCTTGAGTGTAGTTTTGAAATATAGTGAGTATAATTTTGAAATATTGGTTATGCAGCCTTATGCAGCATTCAGCTAGGAATTACGAGGAAGGGATTTCATAGATTTCTTTCAGTTCTTCAGGAAGGTAGTTAAGGATACACAGAATCTGAAGCCTTGTTGGTTGTCTACTGAAAGCTTTTGAAGTAGTTTTCATGTTTGAAAAAGTGATAAACACATCGCCATAAAGATTTAGACTTCCTTGTCCCCTTTAGCTAGCTTAACTACAAGACTGCTTCTTCTATTTTGCTTGTAATTACCTCCTTCCTACACATTTCACTGCATATTTCACTTAAAAAAAAAAAAAAAAAAAGCTGGGAGAAGTCAAGAACATCTGTAACGTGTTCAAAGTCATGAGTCCTGAATCATGAAGAGCATGACATTTATGTTGCAGTTTTCTTCCTCATCAGTCTTGGGCCATTTAGGTCCATTTTTATGCTTGCTGAATGCAGTCTATTTGTGTTATCTTTCTTTTCTTTGTTTCCTAAATACTGAATTTTTCTGTTCTGTTTGTTGTCAACAAAACTATTTTATCTGATTCACAAAATTGCACTGCTGCAGTAACCAGAAACTGAGCACAGTATGTGGGACCATCTAAGACCTGTGGTATCATCTAATTTCTCTGATTTTTGTTCTAGGATCACAGCTAGTTCATTCTGCAGAGAAGAACTACTCTTCCTATTAACTCAACCAAACCAAAAACAAATAAGGCAGAAATTTCCAATTTGCAACACAGTTTTTAACATAGATAAGTCCAGATCGGCTAAGTTCACAACAATCTCATGCCCTGGACTGTCAGTATAAAATATGTGGCCCTGTACTAGCAAAAAACACTGGGCTGCAAGTGATGAGTTTTTGAGTCAATTTGAAAAGTAGAGAGTCCTACTGGCTATGTTATTTTCACGTCTCAATGGAGACTCAACAACATAACAATTTATCTCCTTGTCCTCCTCATGACTGCTGTTCAACACCCTTTTTATCAACACCTGTTCAGATCATCTTGTTTTTCTTTCCTTGTGATTTAATCCTATGACCTATTCATACAAAATGTTAACCCTGCTAAGACAAAGAGAAAAACCGTAAGTATTACTACACTGACTGCTAATATCTGAGTTCTGCCCAACGGTTTTTATTTTTGGCCACAGGTAAGTCTTTATCTGTATATTAGGAGATTCATACTTTCTCATTTGATGGTTAAGGTACCCAGGTGCTTCTTTTATACCTTACTATAATCTAAAGATTCACTGCCTAGTGTTTGATTTGCCAGATTACTTATTTTATGCATGAGTTACATTGTGAGTTGCATCCTGTAATACGTCCATATTTGGCAGCAATGTGTGAAGTATTCCATCAAGAAAGGGATTGACAGAATTAAAGACTTCAGGTATAAACTAGAAAATATTGGAGTCTGAATCTGTGTTGTTCTGGGTCAACTATGTATTATAAAAGTTGCAAAAAGTTTTCAGAACTCCTTGTTACTTGGCTGGAAATTTCAACTAATGAAAATCCTACTGTGGGAACGAGGCAGGGGAACATTTGGACTTGGAGACATACTGAGCTGTGTAAGCTGCCTTTTTATATGAATTTTGGCTAAAAACACACAAACTGAGTAACAAATATCCCTCAATAAAACACCAGATATCTGGATCTACAGATAGATGAAAGCATGAAAAACTGCATTGGAGCTTTCTGGGCAATTAGTTTTCTGATTTTATAGAAACACTAATTTAGGAAATTCCTGTGCCTCTTCTGCCTGTGTTACTATTTCTCACCTCTGCAACACAGTTTGACTCTGTCCTGCATTGTCAATACTGTTTTTGCATGGGTGAAAAAAAAGAGAAATCATAACCCCCCTAAAAATACTAACCCATTTTTCCCCCAGTGTGTATTTTCGGTGTATATGTACACATAGATTCATATGTCATTCATTAATCTAGCTCATGACCTTAAGCAGATGGTAATGTCAGAGTCCTCATACCAAAAAGTGTCCCTCCTTTACATGTATTTTGTATTGTTGCTGTCATTAGTTATTTATGTTATAGTAATCACAACTGCTGTACACATTATACGTATATAAAAATTCTAATTCATACTTTACAATGAAAGGCAAAAACATGTACAGAAGTATACTAGCAAGAACACCGCTAATATAAAACATTAATAATTGTCTTTATGTTTTTTGGTTTTAATTTATGTCGGCTTCTTGAACAATTTAATAAGACTGTATCCTTTATCTGGAATTTTAGGAGATATTACTTTTTTTTAATGACTGAAGTAAAGAAAGACCCTTTATACTGACTTCAGATGAACAAAGACTAGGATCCTTAATAAAGGTATTTTTTATATTATGAGCTAATATTCATGCCCTTAATCATAGGCTATTAACGAGATACCTTAATGTTATTCTCTTTACTTAGAGAAAACATAGTTGTCTCAATGTTCAAATAAAGATTTTTCACACAACTGTAAGAAATACTCTAACCTAGTAATTAAATGGGGATATTGAGAAAAAGAATACCTGAAAGGCAAATGAACTACAGCAGAATTAACCATGTAAGAAAGAAAGCTGGATTTGGGCCTCTATGTTTTCTTTTTCACTATCAAGACAGGATATATTTGCTTGGACACTGTTCCTTCAGAATTCATCTGGTTATATTCTTTCTGCTAATGATTAGGAATTCATCTTTAGTTCTGTCAGGCTGTGTTTATGATTTGGGCTTTTCATCAAAATTGCCCTTCCTGCTTTCACTCAATTCTAAATTTTGATGTGCTGTCACTTCTCTGATCTTGATGTAATTAAATAGATAATAGTATTTTCCCATGATAGATATCTGCAATATAAAATTAATAGAATATTTAGAATGAACTATGTATAACATCTAATAATTTTCCTTTGACTCATCGTGTACTAAACACCTTTTTTAGCTTTTAAATAATCTTGAAGAGTAGCTTCACCTTGGTAGTAACTTCTATTTGTACTAGATTATAATATGTACTAAAAATTCTATTTCTCCTCAGACCTTTAACTGGAATATTATTTTATTCACCAAGTCACAAATTTTTTACTAAAAAACCTCAGAATTAATAGTTTATCCATAGCATCCAGGCCTTTAATGTTGATTAAGCATAAGCAAAGGCTTTGGTATTTGTCTGTTTAATCATCTTTACCAGTTTTTCAGTGACTCTTCAACCTATACAAATTTTAGCAAATGGACTACTGAATAAGTGGTTTTGATGGTTTTAATGTGAGAACTGAAATTTCACATCATTTAATTGGAGCTGTAATATTAGTAACTTTACCTACAGGATATTATTTCTTGTGTCCAGCATAATCCTTATGGAAATGACTGTGAAAAAACCCCTTGTTATCAGAGACAAAATTCTGAACTCAGGAGACCTATAACATGAGATAAGACAGCTGGAGTATTCAAGATGGGCATTTTGCAATGAAAGTGCATTGTTTTGTTTTAATTTTCTTTATTCAATCATGATATAAAATTTTAGCTTCCAGATGCCATTTGGGGAATTACAGATATTAGAGGAAAAGAAAACTCTCACTGGAGACTGAAGGACTTGTGCAGACTTTATTCTTGTTAATACACATTTTTCAAATTTTAATGTCCTAGCAGAAATTATATTTCTTTAATTTGTTCTAATTTTTCGATACACATGATTAATGCTGCTGAGATCTTAACTTCTGGTATTTATGTGAAGTTTAGTAGGATCACCTGCCAATGAAGGGTTGATTTAAATGTGCAAGACAGAAAAAAAACAATAAACACATAGAAATAAATGTCAAAGAAAGAGATTGAAAGATGAAATTTTCTACAGTGGTGAGGAATCAGGGATTGGACTAGATGATATGGTGACTGAAATTAACAGTGATGTTTAATGGGCTATGGGCTGAATTCACTAAGGTGAATATAGACAATTTAGTCTATTTTGTGTAGCACTATCTATTGTACTGTGATTCCTGACGTTCCAGCTGGGAAACATGAAAAATAGGACTGGTTTGTCCTTCCTGCCACCCATCTGCTGCTGACAGCAAATACTACTGGACAAGAAGCCTCTGCAGTTAGTCTGCAAGACTCTTACTACAGAAACAATTAATTGAGGCTGTTTGGAGAGCAATTAATATCATCCACAGGCTTCAGTGAGAGCTTTCCAAGATTTCTAAAATTCCAACATTCCATGTAGTAAACAAACAAACACATAAGTAAAGAAAACTCTCAGAAGATAGAAATGATGACTAAAGAAATCGCTGAAGAAAATATATCAGCATCTTAAAAGAACAAAATGAAAAATTTAACTCAAAATTTCTAGGTATTGCAAAGAAACAGCAGAAACTTAAGAGGAGAAAAATATACAACAGGCAGAAATCTACCCAAGATTGCCCCAGGAGCATCACATCTTGTTGTGTAACATACTGAAAAGACCAAAAAGATTCACATACTTCTTCAGTGTTAATTTTGACTGAGGTTACAGCTACACGCAGAGATTGGTTAAGGCTTTCTTTCTCAAAAAAATCCCAAACTCTTCAAATGATGCTATAAGCAATGGAATCACTAAAATAGCAGGACACATAACAAATGTATGAAATGCATTGAATGTATGAAATGAATGAATTATTTCTCAATATATTTGTTATATATTGAGATGAAAATATTGCAGATAATTCTTGTGGTACAGGAAGGATACTTTTGCAATGGTTATATAAGAAATATGACATCAATTTACCAATCCTAAGAAGATATTATTTCATTCTTATAAATGAGAGCAGGATGGGATCTGCCTCTTGTGACTATTCATCACAAATACTTGAGGGTATTTCTTTTACTGTTCTTGTTTAATATTTCAGTACTTTGGCCTCATCTCATTAACACTGTGCCTTTTTTATGAAGTTAGTAATTTGCTATTTCAAAACACTTCAAATAGAGCAATTTAAAGTATTAAAATGTGGTGCTGTGTATCCTCAGTAAAACCTCAAATCTCCTACACAATTTGTCCAGATGATAGAAATTTTAAGTATAATCTCAAGCTTTCAGAGACAGATATATACTAACTCAATTTTTCTACCAGCGGGATCGAGAGTGCAATCTGCTTTTGGGGGTTTTACAATGCTTCTACGGTTCTTAATGTGCAATTAAGAAGCTATCTGTCCATGAAGACCCCTTAGACCTGAGGAGCAAGGACTTTGACTGCAAGGACAGACAACTTTTTATTGGAATGTATATAATTTATTTAGAAAATACCAAAACATATGGCCTGACAGGAAAAGACCATATTTAAATCTGTTGTAAATAAACCTTACATACTGAATGTGCTAAGTCTGATTTTTGTTGACACAAAACTTAGTGAGTGTGGCATGAATGAAAGCCAAAGGAAATTCCTCCCCATATCAGATGTAAGGCCCTACTTGCTGACCTGACGTAGAGAGGTTTCCTGTTTGCTGGGGCACAGATCAAGGAGAGTCTGAAAATTCTTGTCCAGACCTTAGACCACTACCTACTGCTCATCTTCCATGTAGGTGCTGACACTGGCATGGGAAAACCTGGAGAGTTATCAAGTTTGCTTGCATGACTCTAGAGGTGACAGCAAAGGGAGTAGAGGGATCAGGCATTTTTGTCCTCAGTCCTGTTGATGAAGAGAAATGTCTTGACATGCGACAGTGTTCTGCAGGTCAACAGCTGCTTGCACACTTGGTATTGACCAGAGTGCAAGGGTATAAGAAATGTCAAAACATCTGGTTCTTTTGTTTATCTGCTTAAGGACTATTCAGTACAACACAAAAGCAAATAAAAAGGAAACTGCCTAATTAAGCACACAGAGCCACAGACTCACAGTCCCACAAATGGTAAGTATTGTGTGGCAACAGGGACATCGGAGAAGATCAGAACCTATCAGCCACTGAGAGGAGAAGCTCAGGCACTGCCTTGCAGAGGGCTGGCCTAAATTCATCACTCACACAAAGGGGAAAACAAGGGTGAAGCATTTTGTTATATTTGCTGTGACTTCTGGAACTGTATAAATCTTACTGTTGGATATTTGAGCAGATTTGTGGAATATTCAGGTGAAGAACAAGTATGGTAAAAGAGGGACAAGGGGCCTAAAAGGATTAATGGTTTGTAAGCCTGCAGCCAGCCAATAGATCTGTCTGACAGAGCCCTACACCTGAGGGCAGCAGTCTGTCCTATCTTATGAACTATTACTATTTCTTAAGTTTTTTTCTTTGTAATCCCATTCTACCCTACATGTGAAAGCTGCAAAGTGTGTAAATGGTAGGAACTGGAAGAGAGGCCTCAAGTAAGATGTCTTGTTGGTCTGTCTAGTATTCAGCTTAGAAGAAAGCAGTTAGTAATCCATACAATAGCTAACCCAGGGTCTTGCATCTGTGTGATGGATAGCATCTGACCACTGCTTAATCAAGGTATATTCAATCAATAGTATAAGTAATTCTTGTATTCATAATCACTACGTAATTAGTCAATGTACATTCAATGTGCATTTAATCATAACTATGCGTAGAGTATTGTATTGTCCTCTAGAAATATTGTAAGAACTTGTTCATGACCTTAAAATTTTATAAGAACATTAGAGTGTATTGTCCAAGGGAATGTTCAAAATTGTGCCCACATTCCAGATTTGATTTATGTCTGTGATTTATGGATCTGTTTTGTGAGCGAGGACCCATCATAATACTAGTAAGTTTAATGAACAAACCACATGACAGATGGAATCTGTGCAGCATGCCATGCCCTGAACAGAGGTACACTCAAGATTTTATCATCTTGGGGTTCCAAGCATCAGAACCTACACTCAAAGCTTTATCATCCATTTTCCCAGCATCAGAAGTGATGTAAGATTTTTTACCTACCTATCACCCTTTCTGGGCTACTGAGAAATAGCTATTTGCCTTGCAAGTTTTTATGCCTTTTTTATTGACATCCAAAAAGAATCAGCACTTCCCCAGTGTGAAACAGCCTTGGTGTTAACAAATGGAGGGACTAGGGTGTCAATATATATGCAGTATAAAGTGTGTTAAAAGGTATGAGTGCAGACAGCTGGAGACTCCATGAACCACAGAACTCACAGGCTTGTATGCCAGCACTGCAGCGGCCAGGGTGTATGTGCAAGTATGAGAGGTCTAAATACTAACAGCTAGGATTATCTGGAAGTATGTGCATTTCCTCAGTGAATTCAATCCTGCATGCATGTCAGTGCATTTAATTCACTAGCAAACTCAAACAAGAACTAACAGAAGAGTGGAAGAAGACCTGTACCTGGAAAGATGCAATGCCTGAGCCAGTGGTTGGGTGAGAATGGGTATTAGGCAGACTAAGACTCTGTTCTAATTTGTAATTACAGAAGTGCTTCTGAGATGACTCTCAGCATCAAGCTGGACTATCCAGAAAGTAGAACACCTGTGTACTGGGTAAGGAAGCCCAGCATCTGAGCATGGGTATTAGATGAAATTGCTATGAAATATAAGCAAGATCCTTCCCCTGTCCTATTGTCATAGGTTAGAACAGTTTGGAGTTTTAGTTAAGAAAAAATTCCACCAGCCACGCAAATGATGTTTTTTTGCAAGGGGCTGTTGTAACTTCCTCCAGACCTGATGGAACTGATCAATTGGCTAATCAGAATATTGACAGCTCTGTTAAGCCACTTAAGAACTAGACACGCCTCTGTAAATAGCACATTATAAAGATGAACAAGCCCAGGAAGCTCTCTCTTGCTTCTGGCCCTTGGACAGGTAACTGGGCTCTGGCCGCTGGGCCCGGCGGGGGGCCGGGCTGGGCCTGGCTGGGCCTGACCGCTTGTCCCGGGCAGGGCTGGGGCCACAGCCCTGCTCTGTCTCGGCCCAGCGGGGGCTGGGCCACGGCCCACAGCTCCATGTGGGCTGGGATGGTCACCCCTTCCCCAGTGCGGCTGAAATGAGCTTTACATGCGAGACCAGCTCTGGC
>VZRQ01004973.1:539897-557002 GCA_013397975.1 Machaerirhynchus nigripectus
AGAGGTAGATGAAGAGAACCTTTTCTCTTGAACAGCTCATCCTTAAAATAGTACCCCATTAGCTAAGATTGAACCTTCAAAAACAGCTGTGGCGAAAGCTGTAAATTGAGGGGGAAGGGACTTTTCACATGCCAGCAGAAAACCACCCCAGGCAGCTGTTGTGCTGTGATGTGGAAGCCATGAGAAGACTCCTTCTTGTGGAGAAGCCCCATAGCATGGGCAAAAGAGACTCCTCTCCCTACATGAACTGATGAAAGACTATTATAAAGGTGGTAAACTGACTGAAATAATCCCAAGTTTGTGTTTTTATGCTGTAACTGGGAGGAGGGAGGAGGATGGGAGGAAGAGAAGTGTTCTGAAGGTTTGTTCTGACCCATTATTATTCCTTTTTTTTTTTTAATTCTGTTAATAAACTTCTTTATATTCTTTAAGTTTGGAGCCTGCTTTGCATCCTTCTAATTCTTATCTCACAAAAGGTAAAAAACGCGAACAGACCCACTACACCTATGAATGTAGCACAGTTTTTCAGTCTTTCGAGCACAAACAGGTGACACTAAGTCCTCTAACAACAAAAAGTTATTGTAGTTAAACAGAGAAGTAAATTGATAATTTAGAAATTAACATCTACTCAAAGCAAATAGAGGATTGTTCTTCCTGTGTTTCTTGAGGAGTATATTTCTAGGGCTACGTCTGAGCAATTATTAAATTGTTTATTATAAACAGGAGTAAATATTTGATGTATACTATTTTTATGCTTAATAGAGCTATCAACACACAGGGACAAGTGTTTTCAGGATGCACATACAACAGCAAGTAGGGCAACTATTTTAAAATCAGATACTTCTTTAAGATTATTAACTAAACTATTGCTTAACCATAAAGTTATTATTCTACTTATTCCAATTTAATTGTAAGTACTTGTAGCAGTTTGATGTATTTATGTTTTTGTTACTGGGTTTCAAAAGAAATATCTTCTACTAATCTGAGGCAGTAAAAATAGACATTTTGATGTCTCACATTCTTCACAATATCTACTATGGGGCTATGGGCTATGGTCTGGACATGGGCTGAAAACTGTATTGATAACAGAGAGATGTTATCATTATTACTGAGTGGTGTTTGCACATCACCAAGGCCTTTTCTGCTTCTCACCCCAGCCCACCAGTGTGGGGACTGGGTGTGCACAAGAAGTTGTGAGGGGACACAGCCAGGAAAGCTGACCCCACGTGACCACAGGGATATCCCGTAACATGGCATCATGCTCAGTATGTAAAACTGGGGTAAGAAAGCAGAAAAGGAGGGATGTTTGGAGTGATGGCATTTGTCTTCCTAAGTAACTGTTCTGTGTGATGGAGCTCTTTTCCAGAGCTTTCTTTGAAATCGCTGAACACCTGCCTTCCTCATGGGAAGCAGCGAATTAATTCCTTGCTTTGTTTTGCTTATGTGCACAGCTTTTACATTATTTATTAAACTGTCTTCATCTCAGTCCATGGTTTTCTCACTTCTATCCTTCTGATTTTCTCCCCACCAGAAATTTCCATAGCTCTCAACATATTAAAAGGCAGAAAATTCCTGTAGTCATACAGGTGGCTCAGAAACAGAGCAATGTTGCCTTCAGTGAATAATTTCTTGGTCTTTTTAAAGCTGTTTTTACCATTGTTCATACTTTAAGTAAATTGAAAGAGCTTGTATAGAGACTTGAATATACAGTGTATACTTATTTCTAGTGATTCTACACTAATTTATATGTTGATAATATGACCTGTTAAACTTCTAAGTTATGAGATGTAATCTCAATCTTTAGAGATATTTGAAAAAAATTATTCATTTTAAGTCCTTTCATATTCACAATAACACCTACTGAGTTGTTCTTGACATTTTAATGAAAATCGTATTCTGATCATCTTCTGAAGAGTACTATCTTTTATCCTGGCAGTAACTATCTGTAATATCAAATTCCAAAGCCATTGATTTTAAAATTTAGTTTTTTAAAAACTAAACCACTTGTTCCATCTCTTTCCTTTGGTTATATTTGAGACATGCTTTAATTCATCAATCTTTACTGTAATTTCTTCAGTGTTAAGTAGTACTAACTTCAAAGGATACAGAAGTTCAAGAAAAAAAAATTCTGAGATCAGAAAATGAATATGCAAATTTTTTTACTTAAAACACAAGGTATTATTGCATCATGAATTTTTATAATTTATTTTTAATCTACATAGTATTTCAATAGTTTAATCAAAATTCTTCAACCAGTTATGATGATGCTGGCACTCACAGTCTGAAGTAGTTAATTACCACAAAATGTCTGTCTTAAATGTTGTTGCAGTGAAAAGTTTACTTTCCTAGTATCTCTTATGTTTCCTTTCTATTGCATTCACCCTTGGCCTGTTCCTATGTACTGATAAAGGATTGTGGAGCATGGCTATGAGAAGTTGTGAGCCTCTTGATGGCTTTCCCAGGAATGCAGTCATTGTCATGGTGAGAATTTCTTCCTTCTGTTTGTCTGGATGGCCATGATGTCAATGATGATAATTCGTTCTTCTTTGCCCACTTGAGTCCATTGTTAACCTCTCTTCATAAATACTGGTCTTTCTCCATCAGCTTGCAGCTCTCTGTTATTTTCAGCTTTACTGTATGCACCACTTTTAACATGTGTTAGACACTTATCTTTTTTTCTTATTGCCCCTAAAAATGACGTTTTCCACCTCCTGAGTTTACACTGTTACCGCTAATCTACCTTGATAATTCTGAAGCCCTTTTTCATCTCTGGTATCATCAGGCCCATTACTTCCAGGTGTCTGTTGTCACCCCAGTCTTGTATTCCTTCACATACATCATAATCTGTGCAGAGGATAGCGGAAGGGCTGTGGATGTTGTTTGCCTAAACTTTAGTTAAGCCTTTGACACTGCTTCCCACAAAATTCTCCTGGAGAAACTGGTTGCTCATGGTTTACACAGGTGTATTTTTTGCTGGGAAAACAACTGGCTGAATGGCTGAGCCCAGACAGTGGTAGAGAATGGGCTTAAATCCAGTTGTCTGGTCAACAATGATGAGTTCTCAAGGGCTCCTTACTATGGCCATTCCTCTTTAACACCTTTATCAGTGATCTGGGTGAGGGAATTGAGCACACCCTAAGTAAATTTGCAGATCAAAGGAAGTTGTGTGGGAGTGTTGATGTGCTGGAGGGTAGGAAGGCTCTGCAGAGGAATATGGAGATGCTAGATTGATGGCTGAAGGCCAACTGTAAGAGGTTCAACAAGACCAAGTGCCAGATCCTACACTCGGGTCACAGCAAACCCATGCAGTGCTACAGGCTGGGGGCAGAATAGTTGGAAAGTGGCCCAGTGGGATAAAGACCTGGGAATGTTGGTTGAGAGGCAGCTGAACATGAGCCAGCATGTGCCCAGTGGCCAAGAAAGTCAATGACATCCTGGCCTGTGTCACAAAAAGTGTAGCCAGCAGGACCAGAGTAGTGATTGTTGCCCCCTGTACTCACCACTGGTGAGGCAGCACCTCCAATATTGTGTTCGATTTTTGGCCCTTCTCTTCAAGAAACATATGGAGGTGCTGGAGCAGGTCCAGAGAAGAGCAAAGAAGCTGATTGAATGGTCTGAAACACAAGTCTTAAGAGGAGCAGCAGAGGGAACTGGGGTTGTTTAGCCTGGAGAAAAGGAGGCTCAGGAGAGATCTTCCTGCTACCTACAACCACCTGAAAAGAAGGTTGTGGTGGGGTAGCTGTCTGTCTCTTCTCCAAATTAACATGACATAGAACAAGAGGAAATGGCCTAAAGTTGCACCAGGGGAGGTTTAGGTTGGATATTAGGAAAAAATTCTTTGCAGAAGAAGTTACCAAGTTCATTAGAATGAGCTGCTCAGGGAAATGGTGAGTCTCCATCCTTGGATGCATTTAAAGGAAATGTAGACATGGCACATGTGATGTGGTTTAGTGGTGGACTTGGCAGTGTTAGGCTAACAGTTGAACTCGATGTTGTTAAGAGTCTGTTCATACCCTAATGATTGTATGACTCTATAATTCTGTTACTTTAGGACCATAGACAGTTCTTTCTATATAGAGTAGCCAATCGCTATGTATATCACAGATAAAAATAAGACATAAACTACACAATTACGCAAAGGTTTAAAAATCACTGCATTCATCAAAAAATGCAGACTTGAGCTCCTGTTGAAATTCTTGACCTTTTATAATTATCTTCTATTTTTCTCTTTTCCCATCAACCACAACAGTAAGGTTTTTTTCACCAAATGCATTGGCAAAATTAACTTGTCAGTACAGCCATCTGAAAGAAATGAAGGCTTGTTAATACCCTGTTTGACCTCAAAGGTTTGCAGCAGAATACATTTGACAATTTGACTCGCTCTGATTGATTTTGTCTGACCGTGTGTAAATAACAAGAAATTAGAAATAGTAAAAAAACTCACACAAAAGAAAACACTTCTAGGTGCAATTCTTTCACTGTTTTCTACATCATGCCTGTCTGGTTAAGTCAAAACTTTTTTGTCTGTAATGCAAGTTAACAGCAAGTTTTTAAAACTTCCTTAAGACACTTTTAATATGGCAGTTGAATCCTACAGAGACAAGAACTCCAAAATATCTGATCATGGCGTAGATTTAGATGGAAAATAATTGTATCATTTTACTGGAAATGGGGAAGTAGAAGATAGATATAAATCAGGACAGGAAACTGTCTTGAGAAAAACATGCAGGAGGTCTGCAGGAAGAAATCAAGTAAGATTTTGTGAATAATAATCCTACAGGCATCATTCCATTGTTTCTTTCTATTCTGTGTATTTTTATTTCCTCTGCATTTACACCAAACATGTCCATCATAGATTATGATCCGTTGGTGATTGGTAGAATCACCAACATTTATTCCCAATTTTCTGTATGAAGAAAGTATTTTCTAATATTACTTTCACAATAACATAGTGCTTCTACCTACAGAGTTTAATTAGGTCAAAGTAATTCGTTTTCATTCTTCCTGAAAAAATAAATCTTTCCCTTTTTTTTTCCAATCCCCCATCACAGTAATTGAATTCTGCTAAATTATTTTCCTGTCTGCATATGCAATTTTTCCTTTAAAAAAGAAAAAAAGAAAAAAGACAGAAAGACATGCCTGCCTCACTCTTTTCAGTACATATAACAGAAAAACCCTTAAGGTGTTAATCAGCTTTGTGCCAGGCTGAGTTGCAGAGAAAGTGCTACTTCTATATCTTCTTAAAATATTGCAGGACTTAAATGGTTATCCCTGAAACTTTTCAGAAATTAAGCTATTAATTTTCTTTAATATTTAATGTTTTCATCTATTCTGTGGTAAGTACGTTTATTGTAAATTCTGTTGATGTCAAAGAAGATACGTGTATTGGGTTCACATGGCCTGGTTTTTGGTAGCGGGGGGGCTACAGGGTTGGCTCTTGTTGGAAGCTGCTGGAATCTTTATTAGTGTCCAAGTTTCTTAGAACCAATCCCTGGTGGCTCCAAAGATGGACGTACTGCTAGTCAAGGCTGGACCAATTAGAAAGGGTGGCAATGCCTCTGTGATAACAGATTTAAGAAGAAATCGAAACAGAAAGTGGTGGCACAGTTCTAAATTTTAGCCAGAGAAGAGCAGTGAGATCACATGAGAAGAACAACTCTGCAGACCCCACGGTCAGTGTAGAGGGGGAGGATGTGCTCCAGACA
The DNA here is from genome assembly GCA_013397975.1 of Machaerirhynchus nigripectus. Taxonomy (NCBI): domain Eukaryota; kingdom Metazoa; phylum Chordata; class Aves; order Passeriformes; family Dicruridae; genus Machaerirhynchus; species Machaerirhynchus nigripectus. The sequence continues at coordinate 545,603 of VZRQ01004973.1, forward strand.
TTGGAGCCGAGATTTCCCTGCAGGCCTTGTTGATGAACATGGTGAGGCAGCTGAGCCCCTGCAACCCATGAAGGTCCACGGGGATGAAGAGATCCACCTGCAGCCCATGGAGGAGCCCCACACCGGAGCAGGTGGATGCCCGAGAGGAGGCTGTGACCCTGCGGGAGACAAGTGGAGAGAGGGGCCCTGCTCCTATGCTGAAGCAGCCTGTGCTTGAAGGACTGCGCCATGTGGAAGAATGACCCACACTGAGCAGTTTTGTTGCCCGTGGGATGGATTCATATTGCAACAGTTCACAGGGAGCTGTTGCTTGCGAGATGGAGCCATGGCAAAGAAGTTCATGGAGAACTGTCTCCCATGGGAGGGACCCCACAGTGCAGCAGGGTGGTAGAGGAATGACTCCTCTACCTGAGCAGCAGGAGAAGCCTCGGCTGATGAACTGACCATAACCCCCATTCCCTGCCTCCTTGTGCTGCTGGGGTAGGAGGTAGAGCTGGGAAGGAGGGAGGGGTGGGAGGAAGGTGTTTTCAAGGGCTTGTTTTACTTCTCATTATCCTGCTCTGGTTTTTTTTAGTAGTAAATTAAGGTCATATCTCTAACTGACTGTGTTTTGCCCATGATGGTATTTGATGAGAGATCTCTCCCAGTTTTTATCTCAACTCATGAACGCTTTGTTAAATTTTCTCTCCTCTGTCCAGCTTCAGAGGGGAGTGAGTGAGCAGCTTTCATGGATGCCTGGTATCTGGCCAGTGTCAACCCACAATATGCTATTTTTGCCTTTACAATGCAGAATCAAGAGCAAAGGTAGAAGACAGAAACATTGTCTAACCAGGAAAAAGCTCTCTGAATCCTTGAACCAAGGTGTAAAAAACCAAGTTCCTAAATGGAAACTTTGGAACCTAGATTAATAATCTTATTTTCAAAAATGAAGGTATCAGTGACTCCCACCGCTTTTCTGACAACAACTGTGAGTCCGTGTTGAACTTCTGCCTCATATAAAGATGAATACATACAATAAAGTGAATAATGTGGTCATTAACTCATCCCATCTTTGCCCCAAATCTGAAATGACCACCAAAACCAGCACACGTTTGTCCACATTTGCATTGGTGTTTTTCTGTTTACACTATAACTGTAGAGTTGTTTTGTTTGTTCACTGCACGTCAGATACAGTGGGATTTGTCTGGGCTCGCCATAGCCAGGGCTGTATTTTCCTCCTTTGAAAAATTTTCTAATGGCTAGGTGACTCTTGATTAACTTGTCTGAGGTTTCTGTCTCTGACTATCAAATATGGTAAAGTTCAAACAAACCCAGGTAGTCACTTCATCACAAGTGATCGGCATCCATGTTAGTTGGAGTTGGCAAGGACGGCAAATCAATAAACAGTCCAGTCAAACTTTAGCTGGGGATAAACAAAAAGCAAACAGGCTGTGATAAGAATGTCCATGACAGGAGTTCCATTGAGGAGACTGAGGAGCAAGGGACCCCTCCATGAAAATCATTTCTACCAAGTGAAGATTTTAGGACACTGAATTCTCCCTCTTGACATTCCATCACCTCTCTGCATGGGAAAGACTGTTTCCACTGACCATGAAATCCAGAAAAATATAGGAAGGATGCACAGTTAGATGAAATGGGTAGCTCTTAGAAAGAAGATTTTTTTTCTATAACAATATTGATGTTGTTAGTAGTATTTTTATATTCGTTTGAACTCTGAGTGTTTGAATTACTGTAACTAGACTAAGAGGAGCTGTTTCTTGTATTTTGATTCAAATGTTAAGATTTTAATTAGTCCAAAAATAAATTCTTCGCTTCATGTGTATATGGCTTGCTTCCTTAGTGTGTTACCAAGACTTTAAGTGCAACAGTGATTACCGGGAAAAGATTCAGGTATTATTCTAATTATAAAATGTTGCATATCATGGAATGTTCAGAATTTTGGCCAGGGTCAATCTGATAATTTCTTAGAAGAATGCTAGTTGTGATTATTAATTAGTTCCTCTTTCTTTTTGTGTATTTTTACATCTGATAATTACATGGCTATTTAAGACTATCTGAAGTAGACTTTCACTAAGAAATAGAATTAATTTATTATTAGTTTTGTTTATCTCTAAGTGATAAGATAGATTTTCAAGTTTTTGATAGCCCAAATGGAAGGGAAATGGACACACTAAGAATATGCAATGGCATTCACTTAAACCATCTGCATTTCAGTAAACTGGAAGTAAAAGAAAGGACAGAGAGAGAAACACCCTAGGAGAGAGCATATAAAGTTTGTTTTCTTATTTTCTAAGGAAGAAAATAATGAAAAAGTTGAAAGAGCTGAGGAAAAATCAGGTGATGTAACTATACTGAGAGGGAAGAAGAATGGTAAGGAAGAGTTAATCTTGCATATAGAAGGATATAACAGAGAAAAGAAAGGGAAATCTTCACATGAATAAAGTAAAAACAACAGGTGAGGAAACTGGTATATTAGATTATGATCCTTAAGTTCATGGAAAAGTCAATAAATGCCACATGACTGAAGAACACGCAAGGACGGCAAATGCTGGAGTTACACTGAATGTAGAGGTAATGGAACTTAGGACAAATTAAGGGAAGAACAGTTTAACAAGGAAAATCAAAAAAGTCAACAAAACATTACATCACAGATCAAGTACAGAAATTAAAAGTATTTTGTGTCTATTAAAACTGTTTACTAAACTTTAATGCAGTAATACAAAAAGGGACAGATCCCCAGGTGTTTAACAGAAGCAAATGTGCAGTATAAATTAACTCTGTTGATGAAAAAAAGGAAGTACTGGAAAAAAAATTAGATGCTGATAAAATAATGGCCAGGACAATAATTAATGGATAAAATAATGGACAGAACAGTTAAAATGTCCCAGTTATATTATTAAAGATAAGGAAAATAGAAGAAATGTATGAATAGAATGAGCTGCTGGTCAAAACGAATCACCTTTCTAATAGAAAAATCTGAGAATGAAATGCTGAAGAGTAGATGAGTATGACTATGAATCACACAGAAAAATAAGGACAAGGAAAAATGGACTGGAGGGACATTTATCACATGAATATGAATGTGAAAATCACCATCAATGAGGATGGAAATTTAGATTCTTCATTTTCGTGCTTTCTCTCAAAGTGAAAATCCTCCCATACCCCAGCTTGGTTGCATGAACTAAGTGCTTATTCTTGCAAAACTTTGGCAGCCTAAGCAAGCAACTTTGTTATGTGTGGAATTTAGCATGTGACTAAGAGGCAAATGCACACTCAGATTCCAAAACTGAAGCTGATTTAGGAAAATTAGTTCAAACTGTGTCTGCATTTAAGATCTCAAAGTTCAAGGGTCATAAACAAGAAAGTTAAGGTCCAAACGGTCAATAAAATACAGATATGTAGATATTCATGAACTCAGAGACATCTTTGACAAAAAACAAATTCAGGAGCATGGATATACAGGAATAAATATTTTGTTATAGAGTTTCTTGAAAATACTTGCTGATAAGCTGGTGTTTCAGTTGAGAACAAAAGACACCATGTATTTTGTTAGTCCTTTGTAGACCTGGCAACTTCATCACAGAGGCAATGATCCCAAAATTTCACTGACAAATGGGCCTCCTAGAGTCTGGAAGGCTGTCCAATTACAATTTAAAGAAATTTTTAGCAAAGATAATTGACTAAAAGTCTCTGAAATTATTAGGAAAAGAGAAGGAAAGAGCACTTCACTTTCTAATGTGAGTAAAGTGAAGAGAACTATATCTGTCCTTCAGTGTTGAGTGTGAAAATTTCCCTTCTCTCTCTCTCTTTGCTCTTTGCCTTCCCTCTCTCCCCTCCCACACTCTTCTATGTGTAAATATCATACTTATATGAAAGATTTTATATTTACACATTAAACAAAATGTGCTCTAAATATAGAAGCTCTACTTTGAGTGCTGTCAACAGAAAATTAAAAATTGGTGTTAATCCCGGCCTGAGTCATGGGAGTGACAAAACGTTTCTTTTCCTGGGAACAAAGAAGGATTTCCAGAGAATGACCACTTTGAAAATCTCATCCATATCAGGATTAGCAGAAGCTAGCAGCTCCTTATGAGCTAAGAGCTCTTCTTAGCTCTGTCCACGTAAGGAACCTGTGTTATCGTGCCTGAACGGAAAACTGCTGGATCATGTATTCCCATCCTATATCTATCAAAGCTATTGTGAACTCTAAACTAGCAGAGGAGAGTCCAATTGATTCAGAAGCATTTGAGATTTACTGCTGATCAAACCCATTTCTTCTTTATCACTAATAGATCCCATTCAACTCATCCTTAAGCATGGGTGGAATAACCTTGCTTTTTAACACTTACAGCTTCAGATCTGAACTTCTATTTCAGACACACTCTCTGCGAGTCAGTGGATTCCCTGGGCACAAGCACAGAGCTCACCCTAACAAACTCAGTCATGATATAACTGTTGAAAGTAAAAATTGTTTCCATTACAAAATTTATAGAATCAGTGTAAGAAAGGACATACCAGTGGCCTTTGAAAGCAAGATCCATATTTTACATAACTATCCTATAACAGATTTTCTATAGCTCACAGAAAGTGTTGACCTCTCCAGTATCTGACATATTGCCTATACCTGGTTTTAACCTTGAAATGCAGGCATTAAGCTTAGTACACTGTTCAAACAAACGTCAAGATTATGTAGCATGGAGAAATAGGAAGTATTCTGAAAATCTGGCATCTTGAGATACGTAAAAGAAAACCCAAGATTTTGCTGTTCTACATACTCAAGGAAAAAAGTTAATATTTTATAATCCTCTTCCTAAGTATGCCTTTTTATTCTTGTTAAGTTTCTGAAAGCTGGTCTCAGCAAAATGAACATAATTTTCTTTCGAAGTAATTTACTGTCATATTTAATGGCTGAAACATGTTCTGGTATTTCTTGAGATAAAGAGGAACCCAGAAACTTTTAGAAAGTTATCCATTTTACTTTAAAATTACATTTATTAAAGCTGTATTTGGTTTTGAAAAACTTCGATTTTGTTCCTTAAAAAATATTTTTTGCTTCTTACTTTTCTTCTAACCATTTGGAGAGAAAGGCAGGCAGGAATTTTCACAGATTTACTTGTTGCTTTTTTCACCAATATACCAGAAGAAAATAATTTCTTACTATGAAATGCAGCATGTTTTGCAGTAAATCACAAAATAAAGTATCTCACCTTCAGGATATTTAGTCCCTTTGAGCTGATAGTCTGCACCAGCACTTGGCAGTAGAAAATATGGTCTGCCACCCTACCTAAAATAGTGAAAATTCCCACAGTTTCCATCACAGAGGAAATACTGTTTCACTCTCTCTGTTTCAAGAATTCCAATAATTGAAAAAATAGTCAATTTCATATTAATAATGCTAACATTCAGCTGGCATTTGCAGTTGAAGCTGCTTACCAGTTTTCTACTAAATATGTTGCAATGACTTATTACTGCCTTGTTCAAATCATAATGTACAGATGTATGGGGATTACTCTTTACACCTGCTGAGATATAACAACTTTGGCTTGGAACTTAGGTGTCTATTCTAAGCATTCTGTCAAGAAAGTAGATTAGTTTAGGGACATAAAGATATTTGATTTATTATAAGGAAGTACAGAAAAAAATATAATGTCATGTCATCTATAAAGTTTAAATATAAACAGGTATTTCTTTTGTCAGGGTCTGATCAGAAGAAGTAACTAGAATACAGTATGAAACCATCCTCAGTAAACAGACATCCCAAGAGGGAACAACAATTACATCAAATCTTCCCTTACTTGGCATATTTAAGGTGTCAGTATGGAATGAAACTATGCATATTTAAGGTGTCAGTATGAGATGAAACTATGCATAAATTTAATCTTGCAGACAAGACCTCACTGTCATTAGCAGCATAAGGAGAAGTGCAGAAGCTTACTTTAATCTCTCACTGTCAAATAGGTTTTGCTACTTCCATGTTCTTTTGCAGTCTTGCAAGTTAATAATCTTGATTACTTTTACCAATTCCAAAAGATTTGCACTAACTCTTCCTATTACAGGAAATAATCAAACACATGTAAATGGTATATAAATGTGTGAAGTGGTTATAACATACCTAATATATCCAAACAAACAAGTTTCCTTTTAAAAAAATGTGAAGAATAGCTATAAAAAAGAATGCAAAACAAATAGAGTCAGTTACTGGCATCGTGTGAACTTTCTTTCCCATACTAATAAAATATGCTTCAGTATACTTCAAAAACGTTAAGAGAATCTTTTTATTACGCAGGCAATTGGCAACTCTTACCTGCACTTCCTTTTATAGAAAATTTGCTTCATGTTGAAGAGGAAACTGCCGTTGTAAAAGTCTGCGTAAACACGAAGATGAAATTATCTTTTAGCCTTCTTTATCTATTGTACCTCTAAACAGATAGGATGTATACATATTTTTCATACATTTAATCACTTGGATACTCACATTTATATAAAAAATTAACTGGAAGGGAAGGGAAAATCAAGCCTTTAATTTTCACATAATTGAACTGCAAAGGAAGTTTAATATAGGAATATAAGACCTAAAGCTTTTCACTGGAGAAATCAATGTGTAAGCATTTTCTCACTGACTTCAGTATCTCACATGGGGGTCAATCTGGCCAGAAAATCTTTCATTTCTGAATTACTGTACTGCCAAAAAGCCTCTGATCTGGAGAAAAGCCATATGAATCAGCACAAATCTAAAACCCCTGTGGAATTTCACTCCCTAAAGTAGATAAATAAAAATTTAATGTATTTCAGAATCAATATCATTGCAAACTATAAGCCACCTAGAAGATGGGTTTAGGAAAAGTTTTTTTCTTTTCAGTCCTTTCTGATTGAAACTCCCAAGATACTGCTAGCAATTCAATTCCCAATCTCCTAGCAGGTCCCATGTGAAACACATGCTGCATTCCAGCTCAAAATCAGATTTTCCACAAGACTGCTGCCCTTTTCATTTAGAACAGAAGGAAAAGTCAAAACTTCAAAGACGGAAGAAGCAGCATGTAGTTAGAGTACTTTCCTGTACTTTCATGACTTAGCTGGCTGAAGTAAGTTGCTTCCAACAATTTCTTAACAAATGTAATTTTGCCTGGTGTTTGAAGAAAAGAATTTTGTTTTAGTTTATGCCATAGGACTATTAGCTAAACCATTAATAAGGATAAATTTAAAATAATTTCTTTTTGAAATTATTAGTGGTCTTGAGTATTCTTCTTTGTATCAACAGAGCTTTACTTCAGAGCTTTTAGCAGTTATAGTAAGGCTGATGCTTTTCACGTCTCTCACTTTCACCCCAAATAAGTTTTAAATTAAACTTTTTCTTCTTTTAGGATATCAAGGGAATTTCAATAAATTCCTTTTTATTATGTCATCCTGATAACACCTGTGTTTATGCATTAGATACATACAATACATATGTGTAGATCCAGCCTCTGACCTGGAGTTTCCTTTCTTTTCTTTAAGTAAATATCAAGTGTCTTGAGTGCCACGGTACATTTGAAAATTGTTCCATTTCTAATAGAGGCAATACAATTCATAAACCCAAAACCTGACACACCTTTCATATTGCTTAATTTTTTAAGTATTATAGCTTCAATGCCAGGGAATCACATACGTATAACAATAAGGAATATGCCACGTCATAGCTTTTAGGAAGTCTTGCAGAAATTTTTGATAAATTCAACAGATATCAGAAATACCTTAGGTATTATTTGTGCAGATATGGTTATAGTTACACTGACTACAGTTGCATGTATGTATGATCCACTCGTATCATTTAAATTCAACTGTAATTAAGGGTTATACAGGTGTAGGAAACTGATAAATAATGAAGTATCTGGTGGTGCTCATTGAAATTCTGACTGGAGGAAATTATAAGGTAAATTAGGGACATCTGGTGCTATATAATGAAACTTCCAGAGAAGTATTTGTGAAAGCAAATTAATTTCCATCTTACTCTTTATTGATTTGTCATGACAAGATAGTGATTTTTTCCCCAAAAAATATTTAGAAAGTGAAAATCTTAAGAAACACCATAAGAATGTGAGAAAATGCAGAGAAACTTGATTACTGAATATTTGGTGGGCCGCATGTGAGGGTAGGAAGGTATTTGTTTTCCTTGTAGACTTAGGAAAGTTTCAATATCCGTCCAACTACAAAAATAGTGGAACTACTCAAAACTAAGACAATGGACATCAGAGGAGTCAATGTCAAGATGATGGACAACTCATGAAATAAGTTAAAAGCAACCATTCTAAAGACAGAAAGAATATATTATTTTCTTAGGTGTTTTTAAGTACAAGGTTTAGAATATTTTAAATATTTCTTACAAATTATATTAAATTGGTAATGTTTCAATTGTAAATATATATATGATTGCTATTAAAAATATAGCTCACTATACTAGCATTGTTCACTGTTAAACAGAAAGTTTGTAGCTGAAAATTTTAGACTTTATTTTTGCAATATTTATCATATTTGTAGCTTTTTTAATATTTAACTTTTTTCCTTTTAAATTAATTTGGAAATATTAGTTCAATTACATCTGTATTTTGAAAGTACTCAATTTGTGAACTTCAAAGAAAAATAGAGAACCAAACTCTAACTATGCTGAGTATAGGAGACAACTGAAAATACCGAAAAGCACTAAACGTGCAATCAGTACCACTTTCAAAATGCCCGGCTGACTTGAGATCAAATGAACAAAACATGGTAAAGGAAAATAAAAGCTTCTTGTGCTCAAGAAAGTAAACATAAGGCCTAAATTATATTAAAAAAATGTCTCAGGATTATACATTCCAATAATGAACTTGAACTAGATTCCAAAATTTAAAAAAAGTGGTTGCTAGATTCATCTGCGAGGAGAGACCTGACAGATAAAAAACAGTCAAAAGCAAAACAAAGAGAAAAGAAGATACAGGGGAGTCAGGAAATTCATAAGACATGCCAGCAGGTAAAATTCACAAGAATAGTAAATAGATCTTTGATAGCACTTGAGGTCTATGAGACTACGACTGACTGCAAGAGAATAGCTACTGTTGTTAATAAAATAACATCAGAATTTTAAACAGCAAAAGACTGTTTAAATTGTCAAAAAGTCTGGAAAAATATCATGCATGTTACATATCTTGTGTTTTGTGTTTACTGTCTTTAAAATCAGACCTGTCTTATGAAAAAATAATAAAGAACGTTCCTCCTCCCCCAAATCATAAACAAATTCCTCCCTCCTGTGTATTTATGGGAGACAAAAATTATAAGCAGCAGCATAAATTCTTTCATGCTTTAATACTGGACTTGCATCAGAACAGATTGTCAAAAAAACCCTGAAAGAAACCAGAGAGGGAAATATCATGTGCTGCAGGTGAATGAATACTGAAGAAATATTAAGCAGATCTGTGATAAAATAAGTAAAGTTATTTGGCCACAAATGAAATGGAGAGGAACCAAATAAAAATGAAATAAATAAAAAAATAATTTTAAAAGCTCCAACTTTTCTGCTGTCACAGATCAAGTATTGTCGCCCTGAGTTTTGCAGTCCTTCGATGTTTTCATTCCTGTAATAAAATTTCTCATACATTTTCTGTAAACATAGGCCATGTTTACCCGACCGATCTTTATTGTTTTCATTCTTTTCTTAGGGCGGAGAAATATGATAGACTTTTGGTCTGACCAGTGTCATGGAGAGGTGGTAACCCCATCCTCCAATCCATGGTTGTCTCTAAAAAGATATATAACTGACTGAATAAAGAGGCTGGGCCCTCTTTTGCCCCTCTTTTGGCCCTGGCTCCTATCCTGACAGAACGGTGTCTGCATGGTTCTTTTCGTGTCCGAGTACGACAAGGTATCATTTAAAGAACTTAAAAAGATGGGAGCAGCTTTGAAAGGTATAATAACAAGAAAAGAGGAAATCAGACAGAGGCTAATAAAATCATCACCACCAGTGCCAGAAAAGTTGAGGTCATAAGTACTACTGTTAAAAACAGTTGCAGCCATATGTGATGACAACAATAGAAACTGCTGAACCTTCTACCTCAAAGCAACCCATCCTTTTTTTCTAGCCATTCATCTGAAGCTTCAGTGCTATGCTCTCCACTTCTATCCTTAGAACTTTGAATTCAGTCAGTGTCATATTGCCATATCTATCACACAAAGCTAGAGCTCTCATCAGAGGCCCAATTATTTTAAAACATCGGATCCAAACCAACACATTATCTTACACCCGCCCTGAAGTCCAAAAGTGAATGGGGCTTAATCCCAAGGTCATCTTGGAAGTTCTTAGAATTTTAGATATTAGGGATACTGTTTCCAATACAGACAGATCCTGCCTATCATCACCTTTTCTCTTCTTACTGTCTGTTCAGATGCTGCAGTGACTGACCCTCAGTGACAAATCCTTAAAGCCCAAAATGAGATGTCCCAGTTCAACTTCTGGTGTGTGACAAGAAATACGAATCTTGGGGCAGATCTAAGGCCAGCTATTTCAGTGAACAGTCAGGTGGTGACACCAAGCAAATATACAATGATTCTGAAAAAGATTTGACTGAAATAGCTTTTTTCCCTGTGAATTAAAAACTGCAAGAGAGACTATTTGCATGGTGTCTGCAGTCAGAAACAACAATTCTGGCAGTCAAATCTTCTACACTATTTTAAACAATAGCAAATAGGAGGAGCTTTAATTACACAGGAATTATAACCATAATTGGGTTTTGTTTGTTTGTTTTCCAAGATAATTAAGGACTAAGAATATTTGTTCAAGAAATAGAGAATACCTACTAAATTTCTTTTTTATCTGCAAAGACCCAACTCCACTATTTTTTCTTGTTAGGCAATCTTTTGTGCATGGATCCATTTAAGATAAAAATAATTCCTCAAAACTGAATTTACTATGAAAAAAATATTATTATTGTTGTTGTTGATGTTGTTGTCATTATTGCTGTTGTTATTATTGTTATTATATAATGATTGTATTGTGTAGTTATATATTGTAAACTTTTGAAATATATATTTTTACTTCACAATTGAGGTAGCAATTCTAATATATTTTTTTCAGATTTTTCCCTGACAATCTCAAGATTTTCAAGATGTCACATGAATGCCAAGAGAAATCAGCAGGAAAAAGAAGTAAACTGAGGCAGTTACTAAAAAAAGAGGAATATACCGAGGTTTCAGCCCTCCAGCACTCCATGTCAAAAAAAGAAAGTCTGATCAAGAAAGGGAAATGAATACTTTTGACCTCCCAGGAATCCATTTGGGAACATTCCGCTTACACTGCTGAGGAAAAAGAAAAGAAATAAGGTCCACACCTCTACTGGCACCATTCGGTTGCATGTCACATTTCTAAAGCAGTAAATAGTATCTTTTTTTTTTTTT
>VZRQ01004973.1:559291-628085 GCA_013397975.1 Machaerirhynchus nigripectus
TTTTCCTCTGGGCCTGGGTCCAGAGGAGCTCTCACTCCAACAATGCAGAAAACCTCACTGGAACAACATAATCTGTACAAAATTTACCCATTATGACATGGTAATCAGAATCATGATTTGTAAGTAAAATTTTCAGGAAGGATTTATATTCAGTTTTCTTAATTTCAAATGTGAATTTGAGGGTGGGACTTGTTCACTTATGTATTTGAGTCATAGTCTATCAAAACCTGATTTCTATTAGAAGTTGAAGATGTGACAATCCCCAAACTGGAACTGTTAGATACGCTAAAGCATTATGGAATCACAGGATGGCTGAGGATGGAAGGGCCCTCTGGATGTCTTCTGATCTAATCCCCTTGCTCAAGCAGGGGCACCTACAGCAAGTTGCCTAAGACCATGTGCAGATGCTTTCTTTATCTCCAAGGAGGAAGCTCCACAACTTCCCTAGGCAACTTGTGCCAGTGCTCAGACACCCTCACAGGTAAACAGTGTTTCCTGATATTCAGACAAAACCTCCTGTGTTCCAGTTTGTGCATCACTGGACACCACAGAAAATAGTCTGGGTTGGTCTTCTGTACAGCCTCCTTTCAGGTGTTTGGCACTCTGGTAAGATCCTCTCCAAGATTTCTCTTCCAGAGGCTGCACAGTCCCATCTTTCTCAGCCTTTTGTTGGATGAGAGTTTCAGTCCCTTAACCATTTTCATGCCTCTTTATTGCACTCTGTGCAGTATGTTCACAACCCTTTTGTACTGAGAAGACCAGAACTGGATACATTACTCCAAGTGTGGACTTGACCAGAACTGGATACATTACTCCAAGCGTGGACTTATCAGTGTTCAACAAAAGGGAAGGATCAGTGTTGTGCTGATGCAGCCCAGGACACTATTAGTCTTTTTTTGCAGCAAGGGCACATTTTTGTGGCTTAGTTCAACCTTGTGTTCACCGGGATCTCCAGGTCCTTTTCTGCCAAGCTGTTTCACAGCTGAGTGACCCACAGTCACTCACACATGTATCCACAATTGGTACATGGGATTTCTCCTCCCCAGGTGCAACGTTTTGCACTTCCCTGGCTGAACTTCCAGAAGTTCCTGTTAGGCCATTTCTCCAGTCTGTCAAGGTCCTTCTTCATGGCAGGAGAACCTTGTGGTGTAGGAGTCACTCCTCCCCTGAGGGCACACTCTGGGCTGTCATCCAGATCATTTATAGAGAAAGTAAAGCAGATTGGCATCTAGTATTCATCTGTGGGTTACATCACTAGTCACATGCCTCCAGTTAGACTTTGGATTACTATCACCACACTCTGGGCTTGACAACACTGTCAGTTTTCAATGGTTTGCTGTCTGCTCATCCAGTCTGTACACCAACAGCTTCTCACCAACAATGAGGTTATTATAGGAGACAGTGTCAAAAGGCTTGCTGAAGTCCAAGTATTCAACATGTACTACTCTTCCCTCATTTACCAGGCCAGTCATTTTATCATAGAAATTTATGAAATCATCAAGCAGATTTCTGCTTGCTTAAGTCACACTTACCCATACTGAGTATCTTCTCATCATAATTGCGCATGGAAACTCTTTTCAAGATTAGCTGCTTCATCACCTTTGCAGAGAATGAGGTGAAACTGACTGGTCTGTAGTTCCCTGAGTTCTCCTCAAACTTGCTTTCCTTCAGTTTTCTAGCACTTTTCCATTCACCATGATCAATAAAAGGGCAGCTCCCTCAACACTCCTATGTGCATCCCATCAGGGCCCATTTGACATCTCTGGCCAGATGCAATTCCATTTGGCATTTAGATATCCTAATTTCATCCCTGGGTGCTCAGACAATGCTTCTGCATTCCTCCCACATTATCACACCCTGCTTGCTTCCTACCCCTGTACAATTCCCTTTACCTGTTTGAGTTTAATGAGGAGCTTCTTGTTCATCCACACAAGCCACCTGATATTCTTGTCTAACTTCATATTTATTAGAATTGTTGGACACCATTAAGTATCAGTTACTATAAGCGTGCAAGCTGCAAGTGTGTTTTTTCTTTTATGCCTTCTGGACAACATTTTGTTCACTTGGAACATTTAGAAACCTCTTTTCCAAAGTTCAGATTTGTGAAGCTGTGTGGCTTTCCTTTTTTTTAGTAAGATTTTTCTGGCACAAGGAGAAGACTGCTCTCGGTAGTTTATTCATACTTCCTTCAGGTGTGATTCATCCGTTTTATTATGAGGTGTTACAGAATTAAATGCAGTTTGTGCTAGGTGTACAATGACTCCGAATCCTGCATAAATTAGAGTCTATTGTGATGTGTGTTGTCACAGGGAGGAAAAGCAGCAGTGAGCTTTCATGTGCTTTTAAACATTGTTTGTTCAGCATGAAAGAGCTGATATAAAATGCAGTGATACACTGTTGCTTGTATATTTTTGTCTTTTGGAAAAGGTAAACTGTATCCAATTATAACCTTGCCATGATGTTAATCTTCAAACAAGGCATGAAAATATGTAACCACAGCAGCATCAGTGGCAGAGAGTAGTTTAACCTTTGTATGTGTTCTCCTACATCCACATCTCAGAACAACCTGTTGGAGAGGAGGTACCTTAATCACCTGCAGTCACACTATAGAAGTAATACAGAAGAACTTGTAGCAACAGCATCTCCAGTGAAAAAAATTCTCAGGACTTTTGACATCTATCCATTTAAGGCATAGTGTTACGAGGAGGTTTGGAAGAGACAGCCTCCTTTTTGCCCCTCATGTATTAATAAGGCTTGTGAAAAAAAACTATTCCAATTCAGAAGACAATTTTTTCCCTTTTTCCTTTCTGCTATCCACATTGCTCTCACGTGTCTTGTAGGGAGAATAGAAATTTTAAACTATTAAAAGTATTTAAATTTTTTGGAGATTGTTCTACCTACTCCTAGAATCTTCCATGTAATTTGCTTGGAAATCTTTGACAGGAAAAATAGAGTAGGTGGAATCAGATTTTAAAATTACTAGACAAAATAACTTTTAAATTTTAGTTTTAACTATATATGTATGCCAATGGTTTTGACCAGCATCAAAATCTGAAGTAAATGTTGCACCTTCCCGTTTTAAAATGTATATCCCGATGACATCAGCTATGACATATTGCATAAAGTTAGCATTTTTCAGAACAGGTGCTTCTGTTTGGGCTGCAACAGTGTCAACACAGGCAACAAAAGATGACATCATGTAGTCTAATTTTTATATAAATATCTTGACTAATAGGATCCTCTCCTGGGAGTTGGAAGAGATTCATTAGCACCAGGCTGATAAAATAAGCCCCTTTTCTCTCCTTAGAAATTTTTAATAGAGACACACCTCCTGTTTTGAAGGAAGGAACAGTCCTAGAGTTTGTGTTAGAGAGATCCTAAACATAAGATTCAATGTCTATGGCTTTTTTCCAGCATGGGAAAAGCTCTCTGGGGGAAGGAGCTGCGTATGCAGCCAGCTGCAGATATATTTCCCTTCTAGCTCTTTCAGAAGTGGACTGATCACAAATACAGAGCCAGTGGCATTTGAACTGTGTTTTCCTGAGACATGATTTTCATGTGCATTTTACAGTTCAAAGCACTTAACATAATGAAAGAGTGATGCCTTTGATGAGAGGGCAATAGCACCACGTGTTGCCTTAGGGGACAGTGTGAGGGCAATGGTGACGTGACTGAAGTCCTGTTCAGACCTCGGTAGAAGGTGGAAGAAGTCATGCATGACACATTCATAGTGTATGTTTGAGACAGACTGTGGAAGTTATTCTACCAATTCTGCCCTGATTTTGTTTTGGAAGGAAATTTTTGGGTCAGTCCAGGGGGGAACCAAGGGTGAATGAGCATGTACTCACAGGGGTAATTAAGGGACCAGAGCCATGGACAGAAAAGTGGAGCAAGGCAAGGAGACAGTGAGAAAATACAGATCATATCTATACCACTAAGTTAAACACACTAGCTCTGCATACCATTATTTCATATTATCAAGTTCTCTGAGAACAAATGCCCTGCTTATGTAGATTATACTATGAAGAAAACTAACTCTACTCAGGCCAAAGCCAGCACTGACAGAATGTGAGACAAGTTAACATAAGAAAGAAAAAAAAACCCAAACAAAATGAAACAGAACCCCCTCCCTAAATCCTACAATGTCCTCAAATATGAATGAAAAGCAAGTTAAATAGTTGGCTCATTTTTCAACTAGAGTGATAAAATATACTTCAAAGAGGGATCTCGTCTAACTACTTTTGAATTGAAAATTTTCTGCTCTATAGGCAAGAAATTATGGTTTCTCTGTTGTCATTGTGCATCTTAAGTAAACGAAAGAATCCATTTTGTTTTCTAACAAACGTATTCATCACCAACCTTTTCCTACATGAACAGATGTACCAGTAGTATTCGTGTTTTGTAAAAGAGATAGAAAGATAAAGCTTACTAGATAATTACAGATTTTATAGTAACTTAAAAACAATGACTGTCTGAGACTGTGTAATGTATTTGAACTTTTCAGTGTTTGAGGGTTGTTTAAAAATAAAATCAGTTAAAAAGTGATGTCATAGGCTAAATTTGCACCTAAGCACAGGTACACCAAGTTGCAGTCTAAGGAAAGAAATATGCTTCAGTCTTTTCTCCAGTGTAATTGCAAGTAGAATATTTTGTAGCTGTCTTTCATAGGAGCAAATTACTGACTTTTCCCCAGGCTTTAGTAGTACTATCGAGTATTGATAAAGAATAAAATGTTGGTTCCTTTCTTGCTGCTGGTCACTTTATCTATGGTGTGAAGGTTCACAGCATATGTATAAATAAAAAAAAACAAAACAAAAGCACAAGAAACCAACCACACAAATACAAACAAACAAAACCCAACCCCCTCTTATTTGAAAAATTCACCTACAGGGATATAAAATTTAATTCACCATAACTCAGAAAATGACCAAACATGGAAACAGAAAGCCAAGACAACAAAATTCCAAAGGTCATTGGAGATCATCTGCAAGTTTCCCATATGTAGGCCAATATCTCTCTGAACTGGGCTAAACTTTGAATGAAGGTTGTTTGTAGAGCTGTCTTTTCTTAGTAGATATAATGGCCCTTTTTTAAAAAAAAATTCTATTTCATATTCTCATTTTATTTTGTTGCTTAAATGGAACTTTTATTTTAACAGAAAGAAGCATAGCCTAGGACTCATAGGATCATTCCATTTTAAAATAAGAATTCATAATCTTATTTTATGTAATTTTATACATTAAGTACATTACTGAATTGACACACCTCCACATTTGTATTAGCTGTTAAATTTGGTGAACATTTCAGCAGAATTGACCAAATCCAAATAGCTTGTTGGCCAGTGACTTCAGGTGAGTTCATTAGTCAAAGACATGATAAACACTGGCTTTCCTTTGAAATTTCTTGGAAAAGATTTTCTTTAATATTTTCAGTAGTAATTTGTATAGTTTGTATATTTCTTGTAATTAACTTACCATTTTTCTATTCAATGCATGATTTGACCTGACTTTCTGTTCTTCAGAAGAATTTCATTCTCATTAATCACAATTTAATTTTTCTTTCAGAAAACCCTTCATTTTTGTGTATACTTCCATGTTCAATACTGAGAATTATAAGGTAGAATACAGAACAAACCAAAACTTGTTTTTTCTTCGAATTTTAGTTCCAAATTAAGAACATTCTGACCTCTATCCATTATTCCAATGCATTTTTTGTACTATAAATAAGTGAATTGACACTGCTGTGAAAATGGTTTGGATTATGGATGTATTTTTCTTCCATCTCATCCTTTCAAACTCATTTTTATTTTCTGAGTTCTGCTACTCTATCTTTCTGAATACCTTTTTACACTTTTTATTACAAACTGCTCTTGAACTATTTTTCCATTCTTTTCCTGTCTGGCAATTCTCATTGCTAGATCCAGTCAAACAGTGATATACCTGATGAATTATGAATTTCAAAAGCAAAAAATAACTGCTTTTATAATGTTATAATTAATTACTTTGTAGAGAATTACAATTTTATGAATGGAGAATGAATGTGAGTATCTGGAAAAAGGAGCACCAGAAGAAATGACCGAAGCTTGTAATAATAGCATATATTGATGCCAAATAGACCAGTAGGTCAACAAGATTGCAACACATCTTATTGCAGCTTCCTAAGGCACACAGCCTGGGACACAAAGGACTGCAGTTGCTGATGCAGGATGGAAAGACTCAACTTTGTCATGTATCAAAGATTACAAAAAGATGCGTCCAAACCCAGCACATTATCATCAGTTTTAGAAGAACCAAGGAGATATGATGAGAACTTGATCAATGCCATCATCTGCCCTTCACTTCATTGTGAGGTTACATGTGCAGACTGCACAAATACATATATCACACTGCCTGAAGGCCAGACAGATCACTTTGTTATTTGTACCCTGGAGTTTGAGTACTGAGCAAACTACTTGAGCATGTTTCTTGGTGCTTTTGAGCGTGTAGGTATGAGAGTGAAAGCAAATTAAATCACTTGAATAAATAAAAGCTATGCTAAAAGGTAATACTTCAGTATTGTTTCCTAGAACTTATAGGTCTTGTCCACTCTCCACATTGTAGGCTCATATGATGTTTCAAACTCAGGAGGTCTCTAGTCAAAGCAGAATCTCAAAGCAGAATCAGGCATGAGGTCATTCCAGGTCACCATTTATGTCTTAATCACTTATAAGGCTGGAGACTGCACACTGTCTCTAGAGAACCTGTTTTCAATGCTTGACTATCCTGATGGTGAAAAAAGTTTCCCCTTATATCCAATCTGTGCATCTCTTGTTTCCACGTATGCCCATTAGCTTAATCTATATATATGGATTACAGGAGCTAGAACACATACACTTTGTAGCTTGGACATAGCACAGATCCTTGGATTACTACAACAGTTTACTCTCTGGTTTTGTAGTCTTTTGAATAGGTTTTATTGTTCAGTAAATAACTCTATTATGCTTCATACCTAGACCATTTCATTATTTCCCTTAGTGAACTATAAAATGAACTCTTTTTTTTAGAGTCTGTCTTCAAACATCACTGTATAAAGTCTTCAGGAAAAAAATAATAATTCCTTGACTTTTTCTACACCTGTTACTTAAAAAAATCTACTCTCTAAAGTACCTATTTTTAAAATACAATGTCAAGGTAAAAGTGTCTTGCGAGTATCAAAATACCTGAATAATACAACTTCATTAACAACTCTTAAATAGGAGTTCTTGAAGTACTTCTGTCCTCTATATTATTAAATTATTATATTATTAAAATGCCAGACAGATCCACTGCACAGGTTTGGGCCACGCTAACATTTGAGAGTTAATACAGGGAAAAAACCATTTCCAGTAGGCAGTTTGAGTGTGGCCAGTGTACTGGAGGGTAAATGAATTATCCAGTAAGGTTATGGGTAACTTTGTATATTTAATTTATGCAGCTTCTGGATATAGTAATTTGGCAACCTTTTTGCTAAGAAGTGTTTCAGAGAACATGATGAAAGTAGTATGTTGGACATAATGTGAGAAAACATGTTCCTTTACCACCGTATACTTTATTTTGACACAGAAGGCACATCAGCATTTTTTTTATGTCTGGGTACAAGCAGACCAACAGTCTGATTCTGCATTCAAAAAGCTCCCTGTATTGACTTGATTGCAATTGTCTTTTTTCTGCTGAATCAGCTAAGAGTACTTCATTACCCATATTTCTATCACAATGTTCCTTACATTTTACTTTTCTTGCATCTCCCCTTTGAAAAAAACCTGAGAGATCAGATGTTCCTAAAAATATAAGGACTGACATATTTATTTTCTTTTGAGTAAAAAGATATTGCATTCATGATCAGGCTAGTTTTGCTCAGGAGTGGGACTGAGATGTATTTCTCCGAATGGTATTAATATGATGCAGCATCTCATATTTGAATATCAATTAGTTTTGAATATATTGTCTCCTAAATGAACTTCTAGGTTTGGAAACTGAAATCAATATTCTTTTATTACAGACCTTCAAAGAAACTTTGGATAGCAGGAAAAGAAAAGAGGGAGAGAGACAGAAGTTGTCATTGGACCTGGATAGAAAATGTACAGTATTATGTACTGCTGTCCAGCTTTTACTTGTATTGCTTTCACCATAATGTTCTGATTAATTAAAATCAAATCAATTTTTTCCAATATGCTCCTCTCATTTCCTGCAGCTTTCTGTCAGATCTATATATTTTTCTCTTCCTGTCTGCTCGTCCCACTTCTCAAGTCTCCAAAAGCTCAGACTGTGTCACACGCTTATCTGAGGCCCCAAAAGACCTAAGCACAAACATCTACAATTCTTAGTTTCTTAGACGGTTCTAACAGTCCTTTGTGTGACACTATATTGTATGTGCATAACAGTAACATGGAACTGGGAAGCAGATACAGAAAAAAACCAAAAACAAAATCAAAAGAGATTAAGTTTTATTTATGGCTATTTTCAACAAAATCTTTTGGGATATAAATTGGGGTGAATCCAGCCAAGGATGAACTCAAAGAATTTGCATAGCATTCCTCAGCATGACTTTAAAGCTCATTTTGTTAGCTAAAATAAGCTAACGTGGAAAAACTGTGGACCCATGATTTGAATATCATTAGAAAATTGATATGGGTATTGTTAGGAGGAACGAGGGAAGAAGTTTGTCTTTTCTTTTTAGTTTATACCAGAGCTACTTTACTTCCATGGTTGGATGCCTAGCAGAGAAGTGTGAATTCTGAGCAGTTTTCTGGGCTTTTCTCAAGTGTGATGAGCTTTCATTAGCCTGACTCATCAACCATCAAGAAGAGCAAAGTTCATTTTATTCCCATTTTCCCTAAGCTCTTTTGCAATGATATGTCCGTACCTGAGACACCCGTTAACTCCTACTACACTGCTCTAAGCACTGCTTAGCAGCTGCTCTAAGCACACACCTTGTGCTCTGCTTGGGAGATTCTACTCTGCCTCAAAAAAAAAATTATGGCTTTACCTGGATAAAGAATGTCTATGAAGAAGAAGCTTTGTTAATTCAATTGTGTTTCTTATTCTATAAAAGCTTGCATCCTTACGAGGAGATCTATACATAGTTATGTTTGGTTTTTTTTTTCAATATTGATAAAAGTAATTAAAATTAAAAACATAAAAAAATCCAGAGCAAACAATATATTAGGTTTTTAATGAGAAAACAATACTAAAATACTTTGACTAAAACAGGCTATCTCCATCTTCTATTTTTTTCCCCTCTAGCTACGAGCAGACAGCTTCATGCCCTTGGTTTTTCAATCTACTAAGTGTTTGAAAGCTTCTATTAAAATAACTTCTGGTTTATGGAAAATTCATACAGAAGATTTTGTACTGTAACTGAAAAGAACCTTCATTTTTATTTGCATTTTCCATTCCTTATTATCACAGAATCACAGAATGGTTTGAGTGGGAAGGGACCCTTACCTCTTCCCATGGACAGGGACACCTTCCTTTAGATGAGGTGTACCAAAGCTCCATGCTGGCCTTATTCTCTAAGCTTGTTCTTCTCCAAGCTTCTCATTCTCCTATCGTAAACTTTCAGTCTTCCACAATAAGATCTACCACATCCATGGTTTGAAATGTAGGTGTCACAGAACATGTTGGAAAAGTAAGTTCCTTCGTCCTTCTTGCTTTTATTTTATCTGAGATTACGTCAGAAGACAGGATGACCAACAGTTGCATTCTCAAAATGTACTAAGTGCCACCATTTTCTTGTCCTTCTTTACCACTGCTTTGTTTGTCTTCTTAGAATTATAGAGTGGTTTGGGTTGGAAGGTACCTTTGAACATCATCGAGCTCAAACCCCTGCAATGAATAATGGCATCTTCAACTAAATCAGGAGACTCTTGAAGAAAGACCGGAAGTTCTCTCACTGCAGAAAGGGCATCTTAGACTTTATGGTGGTAGTTTCATATAACCTCAGTTAGTTGTCTTAACCAGCACACTGACTTCAGCATCTGTGCAAACAGAATATTCCTAAGAATACTTGTTATTTTTATACTTTTCCCATTTTTCATAATGGACAATTTTCATTGCCTTTCCATCCTCCTTTCCATAGACTGTTCATTTCATCTACTTCTTTGTTGACTGCTTTCTGGAATGTTTCCATTGCTTGGTATCTTGGCCCACAGGTCCAATATTTTAATGGCCATGATTTGGTGGAATAGTATGAGAGCTCCTTTTACCTTTCTAAATTATGTCTGGTGTGGCACTGTATTTCCCCACTCCTCCTCTTACTAAATGCCTGTTCTTCCCACATTGTTCCTCCCTTCCTCCCCCCTAGTCCTAACCACTCCCTCGGGTTCCTCCCATTGATTCTGTTACCCCAACTCCGCCCATGTACTGCCCCTATGCCCTGAGAGTCCATGAGCTCTCCGCCCCCCTCGTCCCCAGATAAAACCACTGGCTACAGGCCATGTGACTCTCTCCGCCTTTGGGGATCAGCCTGCCAACAGCTTCCCTCTCTCTGCCTGGGCTAACCATGCCATGTGCTGGCCCTCAGCCTTTGGGAGCCGGCACATGTGCTGGCTCTAGGCTTCTGGGAGCAAGCATGGGATAAAGATTCTCCAGTCCCCATGCAGAGAGCCTTCTCACCTCCTTTATCACCATTGTGTTACAGAGTCACAGCTAGCCGGAGCACGTGAGGGGCAGCCTGGAAGAGGCTACGGGACACAGCATGGCTGCTTTCCCTAAGAGACCCCCACAGCGCTCTCCGGGATGGCTGCGGCATGCCATACCAACACAAGAAACTACCAACTGCAACAGTCTGGCATCCTGGAGACCTTGCATCTTGCAGTCCATTGCTTGTTCCCACTATTACTGAGCACAAATTCAAATTCCAATGAATACCTTTATGTAGTTCTGCAGTTCTAAATCCACCATTTTATTTCAGTCTCACAGTTGCTATTGCTACTGGTAATAATAGTAAATCAGTGTTTTCTCTGTGATTTACATTCATACCATGAAGTTCAGATGTTAAGACTCTTTTTAACATACTCCACTCTGTCAGATGATGTGGGAACAAAAGGTAAAGATAATTAAAATAATTAGAAAAGTTCAAGTATGAGATTTGTATTAAATAACACTGAAAATCCCACTCTGCAGTAGGATATTGATATGTTAAATAGCTTGTACTTTCACTAAAAGAAAATGTTAAAGAAGGTCTCCACACACTTTATAAGCAGAACAGCTTGAACAAGGCTTATCCTTAATCTAAGAAATATTTTTATGAAATAATTCTTTGTGGTTATCACCTCATTTTTACAGCAATATAGTCTTATATTTGACGAAGGTACGTAAAATTGATAAATTTAATATTTGAATAGCAACATTTCTTTTCGTTTTATAGAATGTTCATCATAGTGCTTTGGCTGAAAAAGAGAGATAGGAATTTGAAAATAATTTAGACATGAGGCTGGGAATGTCACACCCTTGCTTACTGAACTTAAGATACAAACCAAGTTTCAAGGACTACCTTTTGACCTGCCACTTTGTGCTGATCTGCCACATAAGACATTTGTCTGCAATTGAGGTAAGAGATAAATTTATAATACAATCCATTTTGTTATTGTAAAGTCCATTCTTGTTCATTTTAAGAGGAATTTAGAATGTCTTTTTCTGAACCTTCAGAAGGAGACAGTGCTAGTGTTTATGTACACAGCTCCTGTTCCAGTCAGGAAACAAAGTTCCAAAATTATCCCATGATGTTGTAGTTACATTTATCTTATTTATTTTGTGTCTTTAATGTCTTTGTTTCTACTTATTGCTCCCTTTCAACTCAGTCCTTTTATATATAAGAAAATTTCATCAAACAATACTCAGTAAAATACCTATGACTAAATATGATTCATGGATTAATGTTGTTTATTGATTTGAGATATGCTTGAAGATCCACTTCATTATTGCCTCTGTAACAGGTTACCTGGCACGTAAAAAATTCTGATATATTTTTACAATTAATTAAATAAAAGCGTGCTTAATTATCCCACACCCACACCAGCACTTATTTATTAGAAAATGTGGTCTGCATCTTTGATTGCACGGGACCATGTGAATGGAGCCTAACAGCCTCGAGAAGCAGTAGACAGTGCGCTGGGAGAAGAGGGTCCTTTCACCACTGCTGCAGCTGTCACGTGTACAGCAACCAGCATGCTCACATCCTTGAACATAACACTTTTATGCCTTTACCCTGTGACTATGCCATTTTGCTCTAGAAAAACATATAATCTGTGTCTGAATATGTTCTCTCTTCTGTGTGCATTTGGGTTTGTAGAGGGGTGACAAAACTAAACAAATTCCAACAGCTTTGATTTAGTTTTCGGTTTTTATTTATAAATAATCCACTGAGAACTGCAGTATCTATGGACTCATCTAGCTCTGAAGCAAAGCAGCAGCTGCTCTTGATTCTAGGAATAAATGTGTTCTGAAAAATTTCAATATTATAATACCCCAAGGCTGGACCTAATTGATAAAGATTTTTTCTTTTAACATGGCTGTTACCATATCTCTTTCAAAAGATAGCACCAGGTTTTCTGTGACTGTGAAGTTCTTTAGAACATATAGTTACATGGTATATACAAAAAGATGCTTGAATAATTCAGTAAATGAGAGAAGAAAGCCAAAATTTCTCTTTTGTTGCCACTTCAGTTACCTCAAATTCCACAGTTCTGTCTTTTAAAATAGGCATACTTTTATAAAGGTATGATAAAGACTTACTTTTCAAATTTCAAAAATTCCAGTAAATTTCAAAAAATCTGAAACTCAGTGACTATCACTGGCAGATCTAGATCAAGTAACACTAGAATATAACTTGGTTGTGTCACACACTGCATCCACTTTCCCCTGCCCCCAGCCTTTTCACCAAGTCTGGGACAGGTTTTGCCTGATTTGATGAATTTGTAAGAGCCTTGAGGGTTTGGTTTTTAACTCTGTGTCAAGTCACTTAAAATAGTAACTGAAATGTGTGATTCACTTCAAGATTGATTGACAGTTTTGCTGAAAGGTTACAGAGTGCTAGATGGTGAAGTAGAAACACCTAAAAGTAAAAGCAAAACATCATAGCAACTTTCTTGAAAGTACTATGAGACAGTAACAGAGGGTCCAAGTTAAAATATAGTTACGGTCAATTATGATCTCTAGAAGAATACAGCCTGGGGAGATGGACATACCTGTTCTCAGGAACAGCAGCAAGGAGCAAGTCTTCAATGTATAGAAAATATTCTATGGGTAATAAAGCTCAGATACAGCCTGGAATTTGTTGAGCAGTGTTGACAGAGAAAGTAATTAGACAGTGAAACAAATATAAAAACCTCTAAAAAATTTCATGGATATCCTGTTCTTGGCTATCTTTGGCTGAAATTAAGAAAAGCTGCCTCAGGGATCCTGAAGGCCCCACCCAGGTTGCTTTTTATGGACAGAGTTCTCTTGGAAGATAGGTTTCTTGGGTTTTATGCGAATTAGCTATCATGTGCAGTCCATACTTTCAGACCATTCTGGAAATGAGTCAGACGGCTTCAAGGTCCTTGGTACTCTTTATTATCCCCTACAGTCCATGCACAATTCTTGACCTAATTCTTGTGCTTATGCTGTACTGTGTTGTGCTTATCTCCAGGAAAACAACAAGGATGTTTGTCCCAGAAAAGTGCTGCTAGGCCTCTCTGTCCCCTTGGACCCCCTTTCCCAGCCAAATCTTGTTCTTTTTATGATGTGTTAATACCAACAGTCCTTGGTTGACTCCACAGCCATCTAGTTATCAGTGTTCGAGACATACACATTAACCCCTTATCTTCTGGGAATTGAGAGCTCAAAGGGTGTCACTATGGACCACTGTTTATAGGGTCCCAAAAGTAGGCTTTAGTGTTAGTAATTTCCCATCCTGGCCTCAATTTGACTTAGTAAATTTCTTTGAAGGTTCAATAACAAAAAACATTATTCCACTTGGGTTTTTAATCAGACAAGAAAATTAAGTTTTCAAAGCTGTTCATTAAAAACAGGTGCTCATTAAGATAGCTATTCTGGGCCACACACAGACAGTGTTTCAGTTAAGTTCAAGAGGGGCTTAGCCCAGAGGCCTGGCAGGGGGAATACACCGCCATAATCCACCCCATGAATAAAGTCAGCTTCTCTGGACCTCTGCATGAATTGATGCTTTGAGAGCAGGGACTGAGAAATAAAGTAACAGCCTATTTTGTTGCATTTTATAGAACAAGACAGGAATTGGTTCTTATACAGAAGAGATCCTGTTGGCTTTCAGATGCTCACAGGTTAGAATGGAAATTCATGATTATCTAAGCAGAGCACTATGAACAAGTTATAGCAGCTTACTGACAGTGAACCATTTTCCTCAATTTTCATCCAGTCAAAAAGCTGCAAAGTAAGTTTCACACAGATCAAAGATCTGAAAAGAAGGTGAATCCTGAAGTGAGTTCACGGGCAGAAGGAAACAGTATCCTTTTCAAGATCTTAAATGTCTGTTGTAGTTGTTGGGTACACAACTAATTACCAGATAAATTTGGCCTCTATGGCCTCTGCTGTCTGATTTTCTTTTACAGCAGGGGGTTCAGATTAGCTGTCCATCAGTGCCCTGCCAGTTCAGCTCAGTCTGATCATATAAGGTATCCCAACCAGAAGCTGACTTCTTAGTCTTAGCATGTCATCTTTTCAGCAGGTTCTGTCACATGTGATGAAATAAAGTGGAAATAAATACAGTTTAAAACACCCTTAGAAATGTGTGAGAATTTGCAAGAGCTAGTCTTTTATAATTCTCTCTTCTTATCTCCCTCCAGCTATTCTAAGTATGGATCTGACTGCATTTTTTTCCTTTAGACTTTATACTTCTATTAATCTACCTATGCTTTTATTAGGATTTTCAGGCTAGTATCTAAAAATAATACTTATCTATACCATAATTTTTCACTATCATGATTACTAATGCTTGTTTCACAATGAACTTAGTGCTCAAACTGCAAGCCAGAGAAACAATAATACATGAAATCTCAATTTATTCTGTGAAAGAGCTGCTATAAAATTAGGCCTCTGAAACATTCCCCATGGCACATATGCCCTGTGTCAGGAATATGAACACTTCATAACATGACTTTTTTGAAGTGAGGACTGTAAAAGCTTTGCCTGCTTTTTTGCTCAGGGTGAGATAAATACTTAAATCTCCATTTCTACTCAGTCCTCATCTATTTGGAAGAGTTTGCCTGGAATTTTTTTTCCTCCTTTTCTCCAGTGCTACCACTTAGCATTGCTATATATGACAAACATTAGTAAAGTAAAAGCACAGCCTTATTCCTCAAAAGTCCAAACATTTTCTAAGCTCAATAACAATACCCATCACCTTAAACTCTAACTCCTAAAAGTGTGGAATCATGACCAGTTGATGGCTTCATTCTCTGACTGGAACAAACGAGCAGGGAATACCAGTCTTGGATATTTATGATACACTATGGCTGAGGTCCAGTTTAAATGGAAATATTAATAGGACATCTCAAGGTCTGCATAAATAGCAGATATCAAGATCTGCATAAGATTTTATCTCTTTCTGCCATCAGATCCTATGTGCCATCTTCCTCCTTTAGTCTCGCAACATGTACTAATATTATAGAATCATCAGATCATCAGGGTCGGAAGAGACATTTAGATCATCAATTCCAACCATGAACTCAGCACAACCACTGTAACCCCTAAACCACTAAACAACACCACCCAGTGCCAGATCCAAACATCTCTTAAAACACCTCCAGAGAGTCAACAATATCCCTGAGCAACCTATTCCAATGACTGACCACCGTAAGAGTGAAAAACCTTTTTTCCCAACAGCTAAACCGAATCTCCCCTTTCTCAGCTTAAGGTCATATTTTTCCTGGTCTGTTGTGGTGCATTGTGGATATTAATCACTGCCATTTCCCCCCTTTCCCCCCTGTGTTTGGCTTCTCCCCCTGGGGTTCTCTGTCCCTCGATCCCTCATTGGCCCACAGTATTTGGCCCTTCCCTCACGGTCCCCGATTGGCTCTGTACCCTTTGCCCGCCAAGTTCAAATGCTGTGTCCCTGCATTATTGGCTGTCTATTGTCCCCTCCCCATCCGGCAAGGGTATAACAAGGGCCAGTAACGGCTTCGCGGGGCTCTTTTCAGCGTGACCTCTCAAGATGCAGTAAAGTCCGTGTTATCATCAAGAGTCCCCACGTCTCGTCTGTTCCTCCTTGAGTGCGCCAGCCCCGCGCGCCCCTGCGAGCCAGCCGTCTTCCCCCTCCTGGGCGGACAGTGCCCGGCGCTAGATCTAGCTAGCCAGACAGCGCTGCGGCACTGATCCTCTCACTGCAGGCATGGCAGAAGAAACCAGCTACAAACCTTGCTACAAACTCCTTTCTGGTACTTGTAGAGAGCAGTGAGGCCCCCCCTGAGCCTCCTCAAGACCAAAGAAACCCAGCTCTCTCAGGCATTCCTCACATGACACATTTCCTAGACCCTTCATGAGGTGTCCTTGTTGCCCTTCTCTGGACACACTCCAGCACCTCAATGTCGTTTTTAAAGTGAGGGGCCCAGAACTAAATGCAGCACTCCAGGTGTGGCCTCACCACTGCTGAGAACAGGGAGATGATCACTTCCCCTAGTCCTGCTGGCTGCACTGTTCTTGATATGCTGTGCACAGCACACATTGTTGGCTCATATATCTTTAGGGAATTGCCAAAATTGCTCATCAGGAGCCTGCCATATCATTAGCTTACAGTCCTAGAAGCATTCGGTGTATTGTCACACTTAATTTCCTACTTGGAAGGACGAGTTATGAGCATCTATCTTACGGAATGGGACTGCAGGCTGGTTTTCGCTGGCAGTGTCAAAGCACCTTTCTTTAGTAGTTTGAAGTACAAGACTCAAGAGTTTACAAGATTTATAAATCAACCTTAGATTCCCATTTTTTGCTGTTGAGCTCTAAGACTTTTACAAGATGAACTTGCCTATTTTGGGTCATATACCTGTCCACCTGAACTTTTTACAAAAGATAGATGCTGAGACTTAAACCAAAACAATATGAATAGTTCCTTCAACTACTGCTCAGTTTCGTTTAAGTTTTTGAAAATTTTCAGGAATGTTTACCTGAAGATTTAAATAACGCATTTACTTTTATAGTCTCTGTCTGCAAGGTTTCTATAATTAAAATATATAAATTAAAAACAAATTCAAGAATATGAATAATTCCTTTACTGTCCGTAATTATTTTGTTTGTTCTGTTTGGTTCGTTTGGTTGGTTTGCCTTGGTTTTGTTTGTTTTTAAGGGGGTTTTGGGGATGTTGTTTGTTTGGTGTTGTTCGTGTTTTGTTGGGTATTTTTAAAATAGGTTTTTAGTTTGTTTGTTTTGATTTTTCGTTTTTCTCTGAAATACATTTAGGTGTCTAAGTGTTGTGCTAGATGTGGTCTTCTGTTTATTACAAAGTTTGGTGAAATCCAAGACTTTTGAAGAACAAAATAAATAGCTAAATAGTTGGGGGTTTTTTTCCCTCTATTTATCTATCACTGAGAGAGACACATCTGGATGTGCTTCTGCCAATCGCTTGTGGTTTTGGGTTTTTTCAAAATAGTTCCTATTTTGAAAACTGTTATATCACTGTATAGTGATAAATGAAAAATAAATGCTCTAACAGTAGCAGTACCGTAGAGTTTAAAGCAAAATAAATCATTACTTTTCCAGTGAAATAAATGGTAACTTTTACTGCCCAGTTTTAAAATCAAAACCTTGCTCATCTGCTTTACACCCAGGAATGCTACTTTTTAAAAAAAGTTAATTGTCTGTTACTGTAACAGTGTCAGTAAACTGGTTTCCAGAAGAGAAAAAAAAACTACACTGTACTATAAGCTGCACTTCTAAGGTATTATTTTCTTCAGACTTTATTTCTTAACACAGCAACTTCTTGTCAGTCTTTAAAAACATCTTAAGTTCTTTCATTCCCTTAAAACATAGCACAAAATTCAGAGGAGTAAGTATGCATACCCACACACAAACATACATAGAGATAAGACACTGTTATCTCTTTTTAAAATTTGATACTAATATCTGGTAGCTCATTACTATCAGAAGGGCAACTGCTGGTAATTAACTCATTCTGAAAATATACAAAGACTGGAGATACTCCTATAATGTCTTAAGAGGATCTTTAGGTCTCATTCTAATTCTTGAGATCTGTAAAATCTTCCATATTTGAACACCATAGATATTTGCTTACTATGAAGAACTAGTCACACTAATAACTGCTTTAATATTGCAGATTATTTGCATTCTTATTGTGTGAAAATGCTTTCAATTTTATGCAAACTGACACTTAGCAATAGTACTTGAACAGTTCCGCATTTGTGAACATCTCAGATCAGTCAGTCTCAGCAGCATTGGGCAAGACATCATATTGGAACAATTTTGACTTGTTTATTATTCTAATGTAAGTCAAAGAAATATCCATTGTCAATCCAATAATCAAAATAGACCATGAAAACTTCATAAAACTCCCACTTTGGTGTATATTGCACTGTAACTCATATTTCTTTCATGTCACAGTTTTTGCTCCGAGTGACAGTTAATTTTGCAATTATATTTGCTTTTTTTATTATGAACCAAGCCCTGCAAAGAGGTGTCTTCAACTTAGATTGACTTCTAGGGAATAATTCCTTATAGACTGCTATGGTTTCTTAGAAACACAAAGATGATTACTATTTGTTTGCTCTGTTTTCCAAACACTATGCTGCTGGCTTTATGACCTATAATCTTCTGGAAGAATTTGCTGTCTAGGACTTCTAGACTTTAATGACACTGTTCTTTGTAATAAAATATAAAATATCCTCTTTCCTTTTAATTTTTTTAGAATTTTTATTTTTATTTTTACAATTCCAAAAGTAAGGCTGAGACAAATTTGAGGGAGGAGAAATTGATATTTATTGATGCATACAAGTGAATGTCTTGAGGAATCATGTTCTGGACCAAACAAAACAATGGTTTCTGTGTGGCCATGGTTAAATAAATTCTGTGGGCATGCAAGGTTGGCATTAAATTAGAAGAAGGACACAGGTAAACTGGAATAAATTTAGATTAAGTGGAGATGATAACTATTGAAAAGATTTCTATGGAGACACAAGTGAAGACAGATTGCTCAGTGCTGTAGGAAAACTTGCAAAGTTTTCTATGAAAAAAAAGAATAGAAAAACATCAATTTTAGGATAAACATTAAGCTTTTTATAACAGTGTTAAAAAAATGGAGGTCTTTTATTAAGTTGCTTTAGTGGAACTCATTAAAAACAGCTTAGAATCCGATGTAAATGTCTGCTTTCTGTCTAGTAAATCTCTCAGTTGAGTGGATTCTATACAGAGTTTTAGAAATATTTTTTAAGTAATTGTTTAGAAAAAAAATTGGAATACCTTTTTATGTTGTATTTCTGGAACAAAAATAAAATTAATAGGTTAATGTTGTCCAGCATTATGGGTGAAAAGGAAAATTTAGATGAAAACTGTATTAAAATATAATTGCTCTAAAATATAAACATGCATAACAGGTGACACAATTTTAGAGTGATGCTTTAATAAAAAAGACAGCAAATAGCCTTTCCTGAAATGCAGAAATCTGACTTGACTTCTTAACCACATCATAATTAGGTCACTTAACTTTTTTTGCTTTCACTCAACTTATAAATTCACATGGGTGAGTCTACTACCTGCAAATCTTTGCTTTAAACATTTAGATGCCAAGAGGACGCTGCTTAGTTTCCTTTAAGGCAGATCAGAGTCCAAAAGCTCTCGGTGGTATTAGCACTTCTAATTACAGGATGTGAATCAATTAAAATTTTCTCCTTGATCATGTTAGCTATGTGGAATATTCAGGTTTGATGCAGTACTGCTTATTACTAGACATGAAGTAATCTGGATTAGAGTTCGGAATGAGAGAACTGAGAGTGTAATGTTGATTTGTTTGTTGACCCCACAGACAGTGAACAGATTGGTAACTCTGTAGGTCTACCAGAGGTGTGAAACAAACCAGACTTCTTTGCAGACTATGTGACACCATTTTATCAGCACAGCATATTGATCTGTAAAACATAGAATTGGTTTGAATAAAGGGGAATACTGTGCTGTGACCAAGGGTGTCGTACTCAGACACGAAAGAACCACGCAGACACCGTTTTGTTAGGATAGGAGCCAGGGCCAAGAGAGAGCAAAGAAGGGCCAAAGTAGGGCAAAGAAGGGGCAAAGAAGAAGGCCCGGCTCTTTATTTAGTCAGTTATGTATCTTTTTAGAGACAACCATGGATTGGAGGATGGGGTTACCACCTCTCAATGACACTGGTCAGACCAAAAGTCTATCATATTTCTCCGCCTTACAAAAAGAATGATAATAATAAGGACCGGTAGGTAAACATGCCTTATGTTTATAGAAAAGTGCCTGAGAAATTCTACTACAGGAATGAAAACATAGAAAGACTGCAAAACTCAGGGCAACACAAGGGTATGCGAAAAGGACTAAATCATTTGCATGTTTCAAATTCCATAAATTCATTGAACCTGATAAATCCTGTGTGATATTTTTTCTTGAAGAGAATAAAAAATCCTGTAGCATGCATAATGACTTGAATCTTCCAAGTTTGGAATCAATTTCAAGATACTTTCTGTTGTACTAGCTCTGATAAGGCCATTCTTATTAGCCATAGTAATATTTTAACGAATGGAAGGGGCACTTTATGGGGGATTCATGCGATGTTATCCCCTCCATGTGTGTTACCCCTGAAATTAAAACAATACAAAACAAAACAAAATTTGGAAAAAAATGAATTAAAGTGAAGGGATTAAAAACCATATAAAACTGAAAATAAAAGGGGAAATTCATTTTTCTTGGGCATGCTGTACGAAGAGTTCTTGATTACTGAAGGTCCTGTTCTGTCATAGTCTCTAAATATAGCATTTATATACAGTGCATTGGTAAGTCTACACACCACATTTAGAGAAAGATAAAAACTGTAACATATAAAAAATGTCTGGAGTTTTCCATACAACTTTGATATCTAGCCTTGCATCCTGTATCCAGCAATGGCTATATAAATCAATTCTCAGGGAAATGTATCA
This sequence comes from Machaerirhynchus nigripectus, assembly GCA_013397975.1. Classification (NCBI taxonomy): domain Eukaryota; kingdom Metazoa; phylum Chordata; class Aves; order Passeriformes; family Dicruridae; genus Machaerirhynchus; species Machaerirhynchus nigripectus. Next base: position 580,428 of record VZRQ01004973.1, read on the forward strand.
TTTTAGAATAATAGAATGGTTGGAAGGGACACCTTCCACAGGACCAGACGGGTCAGAGCCCCACCCAACCTGACCTTGAACACTTCCAGTGATGGGCAGCCACTTCTGGACATGTTTCAGTGTCTCGCCACCTGTAAAGGGTTTCTTCCTAATATTTAATCTAAACCTACTCCCTTTCAGTTTAAAGCCATTCCCTCTTGGCCTATCACTGTACTCCATGATAAAGAGCCCTTTGCCATCTTTACTCTAACCCCTTTTAGGTACTGGAAAGCTGCTCTAAGATGTCCCTGGACTCTTCTCCACACTGAACAGATCCAGATTTCTCACCCACTCTTCACAGAAGATCTGCTTACTCTAGCCTCTGATCATCTTCATGACCTTCCTCTGGACATACTTCAACAGGTTCACATTTCTTATGCTGGGGGCTTCAGAGATGGATGCAGAATTCCAGGTGGGGGTCTCATGAGAGCAGCATACAGGGAGAATGGCATCCCCCCAGCCTGCTGTCCAAGATGCTTTTGATGCAGCCCAGGATGTGGTTGGCTTTCTGGGCTGTGAGCACACATTGCAGGCTCATACTCAATTTTTCATTTGCCAATGTCCTCAAGTTCTTCTGCTCAAGGCTGCTCTCAATTTAGTTTTTACCCAGCCTGAATCCATGTTTGGATCTGTCCAGAGTCAGATGCAGGACTTGGGCTTCTGGCCTTCAGAAACTTTGTGAGGTTCACACAGGCCCGTCTCTCAAGCCTGTCAAAGTCGCTCAGGATGGCATTCCTTCCCTCTGGAGTATAACCACAGCATACAACCTGGTCTCATCCCCTGTTCCAGTTAGTGGAAACTTCACCAGTTTGTCATAACTTTCCAAACCTGAAGGAAAGTGGCTTAGCCTTTGGCAGTTTTCTCAGGACCCTTACATAGCTCTTACCAGATCCCATGGACTTGTGCTGCTTCCAGGTCCTTAGGCATTCTTGAACCTGGTCTTCTACAGCAGGCAGTACTTTATTCTCCCTGTCCCTGCCTTTTAATTCTGTGAATTGGGTAGTGTGGCTGGAGCAGCTGCTGGTGAAGACTGAAGCAAAAGAGTTATGGAGTACCTGTGTCCTTTTTTCCCTGACCTCGTAGGGTACAGCTTCTCACATCTTCCTTTGTTGTCCTATGTACCTAAAGAAACCCTTGTTATTTTTCACATTCCTTGGCTTACTGATCCCCATCCCTGCACTCTAGAGCTGAATCACTTTAATATTCCCGGGGTGTATATCTCTGCCTCCATTGCCCATATTTTAGTTTCGTGTTTTAGTTTGACTAAGAGGTCTTAGGCAAGATGGCCTCCTGTGATGAACTGACCTTTGCTTGGATGAGCTGGCTGAACACTGCTGGCCTGGGACTGATGACTTTTAAAAGATGTTTTTGCAGCAGATAAAGGAGAAGGCAGATAAGAAGCAGATACTGTGGAAATAGGGCAATGCTTTTTATTATGCAAATTTCCTCTGTCCTGGTAAACAAAACCTCTTCCCCAAGGAAGGTATCGCGACATTCATACATAAGCCTGAAGGTATTGGTATTCCTTCCTTCCTTCCTTGAAAACAAGTGAAATAAGTATTTTTTACAATGTTATGCCCTCCAAATGCAAACACTAGAGATCCATTAAACTCCATGACTATTTTACATGTCATGACTGTGAACTGCTATTACTAGACAAGTACAACACTCTTATGGGAGAGGTTAACTGTTTAATGATTTATCTGACCATTGTTGCTGGTTATCTTGTTTGAACCCAGTGAGCTAAAATGGCAGGTAGGATCCTGATGTGATACAGACCCTGCACGGCATCAAATCTCACCATAAAAAAGAAAAACAAGCAAATATGTAACAAAGGCTTGATGATAAATGCGTATGTCTTGGACATTCAGAATCCAAAGAAACGCAATCGCTCACATATGTGTGGTCTGCCAAAAAACATGATGATATGAAACACTGACCAGCAAATATTCTTCATGAGTACTGATAACATGCAATTCTCAGAAATATGTCAGAAAGATTAACACAGAAAAGTGAAGTTCCTAAAGAAAGCCCTACAAGAATAATTATTTTAAATTAAAATTAATTAATTGATCAATTCTTTCAAGCTCTTAAAAACAAATTGGTGGTAATAGAACTGAGAGAAAAACACAACATATATTTGCAAAAGAAAGATATAAAATGAGGGATGCATCAAAAAAGCGCAACAACACCAGAGTAATTCATGAAATAAGTGTTGTTGCCAAGTTTGCAACTAAAGATAATTACACTTAGACTTGTGCATTCAGCTATGAAGTCATTAAAATTAACTCAATTCCCACCCTGCTTCAGCAGTTATCACCTTAGCCACACTGCCATAAGATGACATTAATCCCTTTGAGGAGCTCTGAACTCTCAGCAGATAGCACACTTCCCCTGAAAATAGGACGCTTGGATGCAAACCATGTTTCTTCTCTCCCATGAGAGCTACTTTAAACCTCAGGTCACAGAAGAGACTGGGCTGTAAACAGTAAAGGAAGAAAGAAGAAACTCTAAGCCCCCCTTTCTTACCTTGTGATATTGTTTGGAAAGAAATACCTATTCATGGGTTCAAGATGTGATGGAGAATGGTTTTATTGACTTTGTAAAAAAATTTACAAAGTTTGGGAAGGTCAGTGGCTTGATGCTGATCTGAAAGACATTTCTGAATCTTATCCATTAACTCTTACAGAAAAAGGGTCTCCACAATGTTCATGAATTCAAAATGTAGATGGCAAGATTCACTGTGGAAAGAGCAGATCCTGTAGAGATATGGTGGATAATTTAGTGATACACTACTGAATTTGAGTTCTGAGGGTTTTTAAGTAGCACTGTGTCAATCTTCTGGAGCCTAAGTGAATTTGATAGAAGTCAGATAGCAAGTTCCTGAGATTGTGAAAGTGGTTGAAAATGTAGAGATACAACCATTGAGGATTCCTAGGTCAAACTGGAAGATGTCTTTAAGTGTTTGGAATATTATGACTAGGTGTCAGCCTAGTACTTTATTGACGTTTTACTTTATTGATGTTCTTATAGCTTTTGAAACAGTGATTCTTCTATGAAAAATACACAATCTCAAGAGATTGAGTTGGATGCAGCCTAAAGTAGAAATAATGACCAAATACTCAAATATATATTCTCTACAATAAAATGAAATATGTAGGTTCTGAACATTAACTGTGTTTTTTAATTGAAATCTGTTACAAGGAAGCAACAACAACTGAACAGTAATGATAAATAGTATGAGTGATATTTTAAAAATTGAGAAGGTTAAATTAATGCAGTTAATCTCATAAAGTATGCTATATGTAAACATATACACATGTGTATGAAGCAGATGCAGCTATAATGTATGGATCCACACAGCCTAGTTGTTGCTCTGGTAAACTGTTGCATGTAAACTACAAGACAGAACCAAGCCAGAAAATGAAGGGTGTAAGTAATAGTTCCACAAAGAAATCAAGATGTGAAAAAGAAGACATGGATGGGGATGTCTAGAAATCTGCATGAATATAATCATTGTTTCATTGAAAGACAAAGATTCACTGTATTGTTTTTTTCTTTGTGTTCACTTGTCATTACAAGTGTAATTTACAGGTGAACCGTGAGCATCTGAAACAAAATGTTAGAAAAATATATAAATATGGATTTTAGAAGAAGAAGAAACATTAAATTAGACTTGCTTTATATTTTTAATAGTTTGGGTTCAGCTGTTTTGGGAGTAGAAAAAGAAAAGAGGATGTAACTTTTTCACAACGAAGTTTGGTTTCAAAGCATTTGGGGCAAATTATTTCTTTCTAATTTGTAACTAACTTTAATTGGTTTGGTTTGGTTTCCCTCTCTTTTTATAGCAATGGTTTTTAATTATGCAGAAAGTCAGGATTTACAGAAAGATAACATGACAATCACAATGCAATCAAGAGCAGCTCCTGATAGAAGCTTCTCCACCTTTGATGAGGATTCTCTACTGCTTGCAAAATATAAGTTTAAAAACAGATTTCTTAATTCACTATTTGACTTTCATTATGTGAACACTGCATAAGAGCAGTAGGATACCAATTTCAAGGTGATTAAAATTAGCCATTATTTCACATTTTTAGTCTTCGCAAAGAGAGACACGCAGTGGTGTAATAAAGCTACAGGCTCTATGGTTTCAACAATTGTATGATTTTGTCTTCTGGAGAAAAATTTACAACTTAAAATTGCATCCTATTAGAAGAATCTGGTGCTGCAGATCCTTGATTACACAGTTAATCACTTCCACATAAGTTTTGGGGGGAAAAAAAAAAAATTAATCTATTGGTGTAGAATTCATATGGTAAATTAGCATAGGTGGAAATGGGGTTATATTTGTTGAAGTTTTTAAAGCTTACGCTCACCAGAAGGCCCTGTGGGACAGGCCCAGCTGCAGGCTGGACGGCTGGAAGCCAGCTGAGGGGTGAGAGGCAGCTGCGAGTGAGGAGAGAGTCGGCTGGGTGACAGTTGGAAGGGAGATTGTGATTGGCTGGAGGAACGCGTGGACAGCAAACGAACAGGAAGCTGATTGGGTGATAGGCCGCGTGGACAGCAGCCCTGCAGCTGTGCCAGCCAATGGGTGCCCTTCTGCTGTTGAGGGCTGTTAGGCTTCGGCCTGGTTTTGGTTGTGTCCCGTGGAAATCTAGGGTATAAAGAGGGCATGATTTCTGGCAATAAACAGATCTTCTTTGGACATACAAGGGGGTCTGTTGGCTTTGTTCCCCATTGCTACAAGTATATAACCATGCCCTCCAGGTATTGAATTTGTTTCCTTTTAGCAGTTTTTAATTTCACTTTCAGTGAAGCTATGTGAAAGAACATATGATATACCAGGATGGTAAATGTAAGGTCTGTCATACCCATTACCTTGTTGTCTAAGCATACAAAAAATTAAGATAATATTTTCCCCAACATTTTACGGTTTACCTTATAAACACATCCTTAGCTAAACAAAATAATATGGCACTTGTTAAATTTACTTTAGTTGTTCCATAGCAGTCATGGGTAGATGGTTTTGCTGTGTAGAATGTGTACCACAGAAGGCATGTCTTAAAAAAAAAAGTCTGGAATTCTCACCTGACATTGCATGGGGAAGTGTCACAGTGAGCTGCAAAAGTTAGGTTTAAAACTATTGGAAAGCATTAAAAATGAGACTGAAAACTGTCAGTAGGAATTTATTTGGAAAAGGTGATTATACAACCCAAAATCTTGGCTAGAAAGTCAGAAACTGACCTTGTAGATCTTTAGCTTACAAATATGATCTCAATACTGACAAACTTTTCTTTACTAGAACTAACTAGGCAGCCAAATATTACTGGATTTTTCTTTGAGTATTAATAGCTGTTATGTTTCTTTTCTGTAGAACCTGATATTTGACTAGTTTCTAACCACACTGTGCAGAACACTGGAAAAATTTCCATCAGTACCTGCACTTTTTCTATTTAACTGATTGCATAGCCAGACAGCTCTTAAGAAAATTCTCATTATTTCTACTGTCAATTAAAAAAAAATATTTTGTATGTTCCATGTTTGCTAGTTATCCAGACCAAGAACATGGAGTGAAACCTCTTGGAAGAGGCACAAGGAGGTTACACCAGCACTGGTTTCTGTTGTACCAGGTAATAACCATCTGATCATATGGTTTGTTTGGGCACTTGAGTTCCTTTACATTTTACAAGCAGTAATTGAGGTGAACTACTAATGGAGTTGAACTGCACACTGTAAATGAACAAGAAATGCTTACTTTCCAGGTGGTAGTGTTTAAGCTTTGTTTTAACATCTGCTGTATATGGTCATGGGCACATTTTAGAACGTGTTTCATCAACTGATCAAACCAGGACCAAGAAAGTGAAAATTCTGAAATATCTGACTTGAGCTGCTTTCTATGTTTAGTTAGGTTGTTGGTATTGTGGTCATTTTCAGCAACAAATACATCTTTTCATTTCTGATGATAAACTGTTCTTCCTAACAGGATGTTTTTTACAACTTTAACAGGAATCAGAATAATAAAACAGTCAATCCTTTCTGAATGAAGCCTACTGACAGATGAAGTTGGCAACCCTCAGTGCTTAAATGAGTGTTTCACCAGTATTCTAAATGGAAGCAGATGGCAACTTCCCGGAGAATGTGCACATTCCCCAGGGGAGAGGAGAAACATTACAGCACTCCACCACTGCACTGAAGCAGATAATTAGGCAATTAGATCTATTAAAAGCTGACAAACGGAAAAATATAGATGAACCTTCTCCTTAGGCTTCAGTATGGCAGCACTTGTAATAGCCTAGAAAAATTCACAGTGAGCACATGATTTATGAATTTTAAGACTGATTTATTGCAAATTACATATGTATAATCCCATGCACACAATATATACAGGTATATTTTACATATATCTATACATGTTTACATATGTAATACATGTGTGATTACAAATAATTGTCTTTTTTCGGACGGTGGTGAACTTGTTAAAAGTCCGAGGCAAAAGTAGTCTATGCTCTAATTTTTCCCCATGGACTTGATTCCACTCAGATCTGTTTCAGGATGCCAAAATGTGAAGACTGGAAAGTATTCTGTCCCTCATGGAAGCTAGTTTTCTTTTCCAGTGCATCTGGGAGAGACAAATGTTTGCAGTATCATGAGTGGAGAGAGAGCTTCTCCACTTCTTGAGCAATATATTTACTAGGAAATGAAGAGATCTTCAGCATGGACTCTGGGTGTGTCTGCACACATCCTTCAGCAGTAGTCAGATAAACCCAGCTTAAACACTCATGCCACAGAAAGACTGTTGTGAAATAAAGATTTAGTAAGATTTATTAGTTTTGGGATGTGGCAGAAAGCTGCTTAAAAACCTGTGAAAATAAATAGATTTTAGGAAAGGGGATCCTTGTCAATGACATGTAGGATGAATCCCACAAGTAAGATCTGATCTATGAGACAGTTATGTCATCAATTTCCTGTTCATATGATTTTGGAGTTAATAGAAAGATTGGTGGAACTGATACCAAATTCACTCTCATATTTGTTGGTTTAAATGCTTAGACTATAAATAGTACAAAATAATTGTATCAGTTAGACGTGCTTATTTTTGGTGTATGAGAACAAATTTCACAATTTGTTTCTTGTGTGTTTCTTCTGGTAGAGGGGAAAAAGGCATATTTAAACGCCCTTCCCAGTCTGCTCTTTTATTAGCTGAAAAATGAAGGTGCAACTATGAATTTCTCTGTCTCTTTCCATAAATTCAGGTATACATAGACATTTTATTTAAAATATATTGTTAATTAGATAATAATACATTCTCTATGCTTTAAATAGATTATTTATTAATAATATATTATTAATATTATAGTTTATATGTTATGTTATGCCCTGATTCAGGAGTCAGTTGTTGTGCCAGGTACTATGCAAACAAAAAAAAGTGGATTAATCCACACTTTAAAAAATATATACTGCACAGTATTTTAAGACATATACATAGTTATAGGAACAAGAATAATAAATTAATTATGGGTCATATAATAAAGTAAATTCACATCAAATAAATTAGATCCTGATCACAAGGAAATTGAAAGAACCCAAAATTAAACTGACATCAGGCAGAATATACCTTTTAATATCTGATGCAGTGTGGCACAGAAGGAAGAAATTAAAATACAAGAAATAACACAAAACCTTAGAAATATAAATAATAAAAATAAATAATAAAACTATCAAGCAATACTAGAGTAAGAGATACCAAACAGTCGCTAGGAGACAAAGCTATGGATAGGCAATACCATCAGCTTCTTAAGACATTTCAAAACTAAGTTAATTTAAAATAAATTTTCTTCCTTAGAGGCCTATAGCTTTTATGTTGCTTGAGTACTTGGCTTATTCTACATCAACATTTTCCCTCTTGAGTTGTTCCTCTGCAAGTGAAAAATTCCTTAGGTTATTTCTCTGCAAAAAAGGAGATCTTTTTTTCTAAATTACTTTGCAGTTTTATTTACTTTTTAAAACATGGCATCCTTGAACTATTCCTTACTTGTTCTGAAAAGTGACAGTTTTACATTCTCTTCCAGTAATTTCTGGATAGTTTCCTATTTCTGTCACTTATTTGTGAGGCCGAGAACGTAAGTGTTCTCTCACCACTGCATTGTGATTCTAATGCCCAGCTTTTTGCAGGTTTCAGAGAGATAGTTCACATGCATGAGCACACAAGTGGGTTTTAGATATATACGGTTATCTTTGAGGAAAGAAACTAGGACGGTCTCACTGTCCTCCTTGTCCTCCTCCCTTCTTCAGTGAAAACTGTTCAGTGCATTGGCAATGCCATCTTTAATGCAGGAAATCTAATGTGTCTGTACTCCCTCAGAGTGCCTTTTGAGAGTTTGATTTCCTTTCAAGCAAGGAGACTAGATTGACCTTCATCAGATCAAGCTAGCATCTTTGAAGTTACCTTATATGACTTCTCATGGGAAAAAACAAAAGTGATAAAAACTCTTAGCTAAAACAACTAGTTGGTCTTTATACAGATTACCTAAGAAAAAAATTAAACAGTAGTTCAGGCCACATAACCGAATGATTCCTTCTGGTATTTAATTCAATGTACCTGTGACTTACTCTTTAACTATTTCTCCTTTCTGCCTAAGCATTATGAATATATTACTGAACAACTGAAAAGGCACAAATGGAGTGAAAAATCTGTGTAAAATGCAACTAGTTCAGATGTTGCTTTAGTATAATTAATACATACTTCTTGGAACTTGTACCAAGGTTATAAAAGTTGTCTATTATATGGAGGGCAGTCTACGAAATTTTTGGTAAAAGGTTGTTATATTTGAGATGCTGTAAGAGACATAATGGATTTTGAAGCCAAGAAATCAAGATAAAGAGACTTGCAATCAGGTTGAAATGAAATAATGTGGTAGCTAGTGTAAAGTATAACACTAAAATTTTGATTATTTATAGAAAGTCAGGCAGTTTTAAGTTACAGAGTAATGTGAGTGGCTTAAAATACTATAAACAATTAAATTAAGACTTTTGTATCAAGTTTAAATGTAATGTTCTTTGAATGAGAAGAATTCATGTTAGTTTTGCAAGCTGCTACTCAGTTAAAAAAGCTACATAAATAAAATAAATAAATTCAATTAATTTTTAAAATAGACACTACTTCTATGATCATATAGAAGCTTGGTTTGGAATGGTTCTTTAATGCTACTAGAATATTTCTTTTTCTGTAGTTTTATTCGGTTCATAGAATGTCTGGAATGGAAGGGAGATCATGAAGGTATCTAACTCAGTTTCTGTTTAAGTATCTAAAAGTAATTTTTGGCAGATGTTCTTTCTACTCTGTTTTAAACAGTGGTGGTGGAGGCTTCACAGCCCTGACAATCTAGTTCAGTACTGTTCTATCCTTACCACCAGATGTCTCATCTCTTTAATTTCTTGGCTATGATTATTATTGATGCTACACATGCATACACAGAAAGAAGGAAAACTGAAAAATATGGTCAGTGTAATTACTTGTTCCAAATATTTTTCAATGAACATTTATTAGCCGGGTATATCTAAATCTAGTAATTACTCTTTTCGGATTTTATAAAAAATAGCGATCATAAAGCTTTACCCAGTCTTTCCGAATCTCAACAAGTTTCCCTGAATTCCAAAGAGATAAATGACTTAGACTTTGAGATTTCATTACCCAAAGTCTGTTTTTATATGAAATTAACTTATAAAAGGAAAATGTGTGAATTAACCTGAGCACTTTTAAAGTTCTTTCTTGCTTAATCCTGACTAAGGTTTTCTTTCTCATTGTAATTGCCATTCCTGTGTTCATTAAGTTAGTATATATGATTTACTTCATTTTTGTGGCATTAGTAGAAATTTCAAAGTTTCCATCTTGCTGTTAACCTAGTTGTAGAATAACTGCTTGTGTAACTTTGTTCCTTAGTATATTTAATTTGTGAAGTGGCTTTTCTGATTTTGTTCAGGTCAGCTTATGATTAGTACCTTGTCCTAGGCTTCAGTTTTTCTACATAATCTCTTCTGTGTTTGAGGTTCATGAGGAAAGATCCATATTTAGCCAACCTGATTTTTTTAAAAATATGCCCAAGTTTTCCTGCAGTAGGACTGTTTATACATGTCTTTGCAATACCCTATCATTAAAAAAAAAGCAATATTGTAAAACTTCTTTAGCACTTTTTGACCTATTTCGTAGGATGTTTTACAGGCTTTCAGAGTTTGAGTTCAACCAGTAAAATGATACAACATTAAACTACAAATTATTTATATTTCCATAGTTCTAATAAAATAATGTAATAGAAACAAAAATACTTAAGTCTTTCATACAGTACTTTTTTTTTTTTTAATGATCTAATGAAGATTTTTTTTTCCCCTGAGCCAGTTCAGCTGATAAGCACTAACCACTCATGCACTCGGAATTGGGAAGGCAAAATCCTACCCTACATGACATGCTGTACTACCTCTCACAGTACCATAACAGGTAGCTAAAGCATCCCAACACCAATAATACTAACCCTTCACATGATTCTGACAGTTTATTAAAAAAAGATGTATCTTCTCACCCTTCTAGAATTGGCAGTGAAATCTTGCTCTACCATAATTTATTAATTTTCTTCTCAAATATCTATTGTTCTATATTTAACATTCCAGATGACATGTATTTGGCTTCAACATACCAGGCAAACGCTAGTTATTTATGAAGTCATCAAGGTCCATGCTTGACCCAGTAACAGACCTCTTCATCACCGCTATTTTTGGTGAACTTTTCTTTATACTTCCTTAGGCTTTTGTCAACACTATTTTGTTACTTACATAAAAGAAAAAGTATAATTGTACGCTGTCCTTCCATCATTATTTCATAGGAATGCTGATTTTCTGCCTCCTTCTCTCATATGAATGATTATGTATGTCATCTCCTCCATAACTTCATTTCTTCTGTATTGTATTTCCTCATTCAAAACTCCTTTTCATCTCACTTTTATCATGACAGCTTTCTTCCAGCTTGCTTAGCTTTCCTAAAGCCAAAAGGTATAAAAATGTAATGGCTGAATGCATTACTACCTGGCTACGTCTCTTACTTTGTGTTTAATATATATGCATAAACATATAAAGCTTAAAGTATTTTATCATTTCATATATATTATATTATTTTATAGTTTTAAAATGTATGTGTATATATGTATGTGTGTGTATATATATATATATATATGTGTGTGTGTATCTTTACACATGCATACATACACACATGCTTTTGGCCTTACCTGGCTTTTTTTTCTTGTTTTTCAAAAATTTCATACCTTATTCATTCATTCTTTCATATTTTAAAATTTGGATTTCATGAACAAGCCATTCTATGCCTCTTTTAGACAGTGAAAAGAGTGAGAATGAATTGGAAATTCACATTACTTTTCCCATAAACCTGTTTACTCTTAAATATTGTGAATGAAATCTAGTTTATTAATTAAATATTTTCACGCACCTCTGAAATAAAACCTAGTCTGATTTCAGGAAAATAATACACAGTAATTCAGAAATAAGCCTCCATCCTGAGGCAATGATTCAATTAATGGTAAAAATTGAAGTTGTTTAGTTTGATGCCACTTAGGACATTAATGTTCAGAAGTTATCAGAGGTGTTAATTTAAGTGGGAAAGTCAAAGACACAAGAATTTTTCTTACTTTAAGTATAATTCTTTTATTTTCAAGTTAAAACTGAAGCTGTCAAAGCTCTAATATGCCACGGCATGCAGGGGTAGTGAGGTGCCATGACTTCCCAAAAGTGTCCCCAGTTAGGCGGGAGCCGCTTTGGCGCTGGGGCCAGATGGAGGCACAGGCACACACACGCTGGTGCAGGCACACACACGCGATCCGGACAGCGGCAATCAACAGCACAGAGGCGAGAAGGGTCTTTTGTATGGGGTTCCAGCCACGAAGGTTTATTGAGGGTCCACCTGCGGAGGGGTCCAGGGACAAAAGACAATATGGAGGGAGTGGTACAAACTTTATATCCAGAACTGATAGGGGAGGGCAGAGCATCAGGGCCAATTGTCTGAGGGCAGGGAGGTGGAGTGAAGGTGGGGTCATCATACAAAAACCAATAAAGGAACGGGAGGGGTGGAGCAGGGGGACAGGAGCCAATGAGAAAACCCAGAGAGAAGAACTTTCCAGAAAGGGCCCAAACAAAGCACAAAGGGGAGGGGGCCAACAGGCCAATCCAAAGCACAGAAACAGCATACATTAACATAATAAGCAATGCATCACAGCCTTGGGGGTAGTTCTGGGCCCAAGGACTGTCCCACCAATGGGCCTGCTTTACTTTGGGGCCTATCGGCCCATCGGTCCTGACCAGTGAAGTTTCACATTCCACAACAATCGTAAATCATGACTTAAGCTGTGCCCTCAAGGATCTTTTGACAAAAGCTTACTAGGTATTGTCTGAAGATCTCTAATCTAAAATTAGACATTTTGAATATATTTTCACAAATTATTCACCAAAAACTCCTAGAAAAAGTGCTGTCTTTTACAAATACTGATTCATCTATAACAACATTTTTAAAACAAATATAGGTTACTTTCCTGAAAAGTGGGAACTATCTCAGTTTTTAGGGCAGACATTATTTTTTTTCCTGCTAATAGGTTTCTAGAACTGTTCTTTTCCTAAAGAAAAATGCATTCTCTCAGTTAAGTCTGTGTCCTAATCCGTCATCACAGGTGCCTTAACAAATTGCTATAGAAAAAGAAAACATTAAACAGAATGCAAAGGAGATGTTACTGTCTTTCATGCACTGGCTTCAAAATGTGAATAAGGCATATGATAAAAGCCTTATATTGGCATGTTCTACCAATGCTTCTGTTAGCAACTTACAGGAGGTAAAGCACTTTCATCCATATAGCACGAAAATGCTTCATTTTCCCTAACTTGTCACAGTACATTAATCGACTCAATATTTATTTGCTGGCCTCATTTGTTAGTTCCTGACATTTAAACTGAGAATTTTTAGCAGAGAATTCTGTATTAAACTAGAGTTTGTTTACTGTATAACTTGATATTTGGATTTTATGACATAAGTGAATTGTTTATCTAAGTATATACAAATATCCCTTGATCAAATTATATTATTTACTTAAATCTGAAAATGTAATATCAGCCAGTATATCTACAAGCATGTACATGTATATGCACATATACCTGTGATGACTTTAAACATCAAAATTCTATTCTTTAAGTTCTTAACTTTACAAATTGAGCCCTCAAAACTTAGAAAACAAAACAGTTTTTATTGCTTTCATTTTTTTCACTTATTTAATTCTTTAATTTGCTTACATCTATTCTTTGCAATGCCATTTTAATGAGATCATAAATGTATGTTTTCTACAAGACCTCTGTCTTTTTGCCTGCAGAAATAGAATTGTTCAGTATGTGAATCTTGATAGTACCTATTATTTGGAAGAACACAGTGTCTCTTTGTTACTGAATCTTAAATTAAGTGGTTAGAGCCAGGACAGTATAGTACTAAAAACTAATTTTTATAGTTAGTCGAATATTATTTTGGAACTCCATATTAAACCTGAATTTGAGACACATTTTGCACAAAATGCTGGACAAAAGAGCCATAAAATATTATTATTTGTGTTCGAAATTTTGTGAACAAGTTTGTGAAAACCTATAAGAGAAGACAGCCGATGTATTTGTTGAAATACTATATTCACAGCTTCCTCTGAAGTCTAGAGAACTGCCTACATTGCTAAAAATATACTAAATTAAACATAGAAGCATAAAATTTTTACAGCTGGAAAAGATCTCCAAGATCACAGATCACTGAGTCAAACCAGTGAAATACCATCGCCACCTTCACCAATAAACCATGTCCCCAAATGCCACATATTTTGAACATTTCCAGGGATGGTGATTCCACCATATACCTCAGCATCTTGTTCCAATGCCTGACCACCCTTTTGGTGAAGAAATTTTTCCTACTATCCAATCTAAACTTCCCCTGAAACAACTTGAGGCCATTTCTTCTCATCCTAATGCTTGTTACTTAGGAGAAGAGACTAACACCCACCACGCTTTAACTTCCTTTCAGGCTGTTGTAAGAGAGGGAAGGTCCTCCCAACCCTGCTTTACTCAGGCTAGACAACCCCAGCTCTCTCAGGTGCTCTTTATGAAATCTGTGCTCCAGTCCCTTCACCAGCTTCATTGCCCTTCTCTGGACACCTTCCAGCCCCTCAACATCTTGTTTGTATTGAGAAGCTCAAAACAGAACACCGGATTTGAGGTGCAGCCTCACCAGTGCTGAGTACAGGAGGATGATCTCTGCCTTCATTCTGCTGGCCAAACTATTTTTGATACCAGCCAGGATGCCATTGGCCATCTTGGCCACCTGGGCACATATTGGCTCATGTTCAGCCACTGTTGACAAGCACACCCAGGTCCCTCTCTCCTGAGAAGCTTTCCAGACATTCTTCCCTCAGCCTGTAGCACTCACTGTTGTGACCCAAGTGCAGAATCCAGCACTTTGCCTTGTTGAACCTCATACAATTGGCCTTGGCCTACGAATCTAGCCTCTCCAGGTAAGAGCCTTTCTATTATCCAGTAGGTCAAGACTCCTACTCAGCTTGGTGTCATCTGCAAACTTACTGAGGATGCATTTAATCCTCTCACTCAGGAATAGAGATATTAAATAGGACTTGCCCCAATACTGAGCCCTGGGGAACTTGTGACCAGCCACCAACTGGATTTAACTCCATTCACCACCACTTTCTAGACCCCATCATCCAGACAGTTTTTTTACAAATGAACATTGTACCTGTCCTAGCCATGAGCAGCCAGACTTTCCAGAAGAATGCTGTGGGAGACAGTGTCAAAGGCTTCACTAAAATCTAGGTAGCCAACGTTCACAGCCTTTCCCTCATCCACCAAGTGGATCACTTTTTCCTAGAAGTAGATCAGGCAGGTCAAGCACGACCTCTTTCATATCCCATTTTATCTTTCATAAACCCATACTCCCTGGGCCTGATCCCATGGTTGTCTTGTACAACCTATGTGATGGCACTCAAGATGATCTGCTCCAGGATCTTCCCTTGCACCAAGGTTAGACTGATAGGCCTGTAGCTGCCAAGATCCTCCTGCCTGACTGTCTTGCAGATGGGTATCATATTTGCTAATTTACAGTCACCTGGGACCTCCTCAGCCAGGACTGCTGGTAAATGATTGAAACTGGCCCAGTGAGCAGTTCCATCAGCTCTCTCAGTATTCTTCGGTGAACTCACCCAGCCCTATAGACTTCTGTGTGTTTAAGTGGTGCAGCATATCTCTGATTGTTTCCTCCTTGTTCTATGGGGGTTTCATTCTGCTCCCTGTATTCCAGCTCATGGGGCTGGGCAACCTGAGGACAACTTGTGCTATTAAAGACTGAGGCAAAGAAGACATGAGGTATGTCAGACATTTTCTCATCCCTTGTTACTATAATTTCCCCCCTCAACATGTGAAGCATGGAGATTCTCCGTAGCACTCCTTGTGTTGCTGATATATTTCTAAAAGCATTTTGTTGTTTTTCACAGCTTTAACCAGATTAAGTTCTAGTTGGGTTTTGGCCATTTTAATTTTTTCCCTGCATAACCTCATGATACCCTTCTGAGTTCTGACTCATGATAGTCCTCCTGAGCTGCTTGCCTGTTCTTCCGAAAGTGATAAAATAATGAAGACAAGAAATATTTCCAGACACTGGAGCTTGATGTCTTTAAGTTGGGAGAATTTTCCCACTTATAATACGGACTAGAAACTTGCACTTTAACTCTGATTTGGATTTGCAAAACCTTTCTCAGATAAACCCCAAGTGAGGCTCATAGGTTACCACTGGTTAGAGATAATTTCTAAAAGGCAGTTTTGACATGATAAAATGCTATTCAGAGAAATAAGATGAGGTAATTTAGATAATGGATGTTCTCCAGTGAAAGAGAATAGTCTAAGGTGAGTGTAATTTTCTGTTGTAGATACAGCATATAGGGCCTTTATATTTACAATTTCTTGTTCTAGAAGAAGCGGTCCAAAGCACACTTAAAGTTGAAAGATATTTTTGGTCATGAAAGAAAATGAATACTTACAGTCACAGAATACAACTTTTTTTTAAAATCTAGACTGGCATATGTTTCTTTCTTTCTTTTGGATACGATAAGAAGAATATAAAATTCTCTAAGGAAAGCCTTTCTAAAAAACTCAGTCTTCATGGTCTGGTCCAGCTGCTTGACAGGAGGTTCACTATCAGCGTCAATATTGTCCTGCTGTTTTTATCTCCCTTATTTCCAAGAGTAAAAAGATGAGGGACTCAGCAAAGTTAAGAACACTACAATGAAAAAGAAAACCATTCCACAATAGCCAGCCTCACAGTCAGAAACTAGTGTCAGGTATATTGAATTTAGAAGTATGGATATAGATACATGCTGCCTAATAACGCAAAATACTTTTCCCCAACACTGGGTCTTCAAGCCTTCAGACCATAAAGTAAAAGATACTTTTAGTGTTAATCAGCAAGTGCATATATACAGAAAAGGACTTGTTCAGGCCTTAAATAAAATAAAAGCTGAGCGCTCCTTCTGCTCAGTAGGCCCATGCACTGAAATTACCTAAATGTCACTGTTCCCTGCTTCTAGACATCTGATCTTCTTTAGAGCATATATATCTCAGCAGATGCAGGCTATCTGCATCCAGCCTGAGTTTCAGAAAAAGGTAATAAACAGCTAAGCAGTGGAAAATGGATTATCTCAGATACCCAGTTTTTTAAGATGTTATTAGAAGAAATATACATCATGCCAGAAGATTCAGAACATTTCAGAGATGAATTCAGTATTGTAATTGCTTGTAAATGCAGCTCATTGTAGAGGAGGAAAAAGAGACACTTTTTGTAGTGTCCCAGTGACCCAACGTTTAGACTCTCTGTTCAAGAATTAGGAGAGTAGAAAATTCAGTGCCCTTCCTGGCTTCAGACCTGTCTGGTTTCTTAAAACATTTTTCAAACACTTTAACAAGGGCAAGTGCTGGATTCTGCACCTCAGACAGGAAAATCCTGGTTCTATGCATAGACTGGGGAACAAGAAGCTGGAGAGCAGCACTACAGAAGGGGACCTCGGGGTCCTCATTGATGGCACATTTAACATGAGTTATCAGTGCCCTGGCAGCCAGGAGGGCCAGCCTTGTCTTCGGGGGCATCAAGTACAGCATCACCAGCTGGACAAGGGAGGGGATTGTCCTGCTCTGCTCTGCACTGGGGTGGCCTCACCTCTATTGCTTGGGGCAGTGTTGGGTGCCACAATATAAAAAAGACGTGAAGCTATTAGAGAATATCCAAAGGAGGGCAGCGGAGATGGTGAAGGGTCTGGAGGGGAAGACATATGAGGAGTGACTGAGGTCATTTGGTCTGTTCAGGCTGGAGGAGACTGAGGGGAGACCTCATTGAGATCTTCAACATGCTCACAAGGGGAAGCAGAAGGTACCGACCTCTTGACTGTCATGACCAGTGACTGGACTTGAGGAAATCAAGCCATGAAGCTGAATCAGGGTAGGTTTAGTTTAGATATCAGGAAAATGTTTTTCACCCAAAGAGTTGTTGAGCACTGGATCAGGCTTCCCAGGGAAGTGGTCATAGCACCAAGCCTGTCTGAGTTCAAGAAGCATTTGGACAATGCTCTTGGGCACATTATGTGATTTTTGAGTTTTCCTGCACTAGGCTGGGAGTTTGACTTGATGATCCATTAACAAACCAATATATTTTGCAATACATTCTTTTGCAAACACTAAATTTTCAATAAGACGAAAAATGACCATAGGCACAATCAATGTAAATGTAGCTGATTCTTTACATTACTGTGAGTTTTTTACAAGATAGATTTTTATAATAAAATCTGTAGAAAAAAATACTAGGAATATAGGATGCATATTAATGAAAATAGGTGAATTCATCAGAGAACCTGCTTCGAAGATTTAAAAGTCAACAACCAGATTTTCATTGATATCAGTGGATTTTGGATACCATTAGAAACACTGTTTCTCTCTTTGTCATGCTTCTTCCCTTCTATGCTCTCAGACATCAAAACATTTATCTGTCCCAATGTGTGTGGCTCCACATACACATATTGGAGATATGCAGATCAAGAGGGAGTATAATACATTCTAGGTCAGAAGCCAGTAGATAGTTTATTTTCTAATCAAGTTAGCTACTATGACTGAGAACCAAATAAGAACTTAGGTGTGTAAGGTTAGCCCAGTTTATTTGTTAGTATCTGAATCTTTAGGAAAGTTTCCTTAAAAAAGGTTCAGATCTAAGATATAAACCAAAGAAACATGTAGAATGCAATATCATGTAAAATGTCATTTATTTAAACTTAGTTGGGGCATAAAATTCTCTTTATTGTTAGTTTTAAGCAATACCATGCTTTGATATTAAGTAGGGTGTATTGGCATCAGCAACTGAGGTGGTTCTCTGGCCAACTCATCAGAGAATGTTGGTAGTACTGGATGCTGCAAAAAGTAATGTGGCTGCTCTAAAATTTCGCAGTGTACTTACAGAGGATGCTTCAGTTTCAAATCTAGGCAAGAAAAATCCCGTCTTCTATAGCACTGCTTGAAGCACATCACAGACCCTTTCCCTTGTTTAAATTCTATTGCTGTGCATGAAAGTCATCTTACATGTTCTAACAGTAAAAAGTCATTGTAAAGCAACGTACGACTATAAACTACCTGAAGCAAGTCTCTGCCTCCTACTCCTGTAACTCTCTGGACAGCCTACTGGAATACCAGATATTCTCTGCCTCTCTGTCTTTAATTATGACATGGAAATGTAACTACTGCCATGTTAATGAGATGATAGAAGAGAGCTTTATAACTTTACAATAAGTAAAGAATCTATGAAGAGATATGAAAACTGGCTCAGAGTTCCTGCAGGGGCAGAAGCAAACAAAATACTTACTCAGGGTGTAACTGCTCTGTAAAATCCATCTCACAGTACCTTGAAGAAAAAGAGAGTTAGTAATTATTTCAAAATTTGGTGCAGGTGTATGTAATTAGAAGATGGAATGAAATATGAATATGGGAGTATACGACTAGGATGCTGATGTGTTTAACTCTTCCCTCTACATTGTTTAGGTAGCTGACTCATGGTTTTGAAATCAAATAAGGACGTTGGCTTCTAGTGAAATCATATTTTTACAATTTCAGCCTTATTTTCTTTTACCTTTAAAAACCATCTTCCTAAGATTTTGTTCATAGAAGCTGTTGGAAAAAATTAAAATCATCATGAATGCATTGCATATCCAAAGATCCAAGGGAACTTATCCACTATCAAACTATTAAAAATACCAGGTTAGTAATTCATTTCTTTCTCCATACGGCAGATGATTTACTTGCAATTACTTAATATCATACTTGCAAAATTGTTTAATGAACCAGCACACATATGTTATTATATGATCAAGAGTATTAATAATGCTGATTGAAAATTTTTGTGAATACTCACATTTCATAGCATGATTTGGTGAAGTTTTTTCAGGACCAAAAAGAGCGAAGCTGCAATTTATGCTATGAAAAATTTAAGAAGCCAAATCAGTCCGTTGATTTCCATTGTATTTTTAAACTTACTTTGTGTCACCTGGTAGTCCTCCTGATGTAGTAGGCAGTCAGCAAAGAGCACAGAAGGAGAAATGGCATCAATTAGAATAGTGTACAGCAGAAAAACAGATGTCATGACCTGGCCCTTTATAAAGAATGATGAGTAGCTACAGATACTTTAGAAGCTGTGCTTCTTTCAATATGTTATGTATAGGTCTTACACATTTTGGGCTGAGGCCAATAATCTTATCTTTTTTGTAATGTTTTTGTGTTCTTCACATGATAGTGAATGTAGACAATAAAATATGGATTCTATATTTTTCTGTCTGAGAAGTAGCAAGACTATACTGTTTCAAATTAAAAATAAATATAAAAAAGGTAACCTTTATAAAAGCAAATAATGGAAAAAAAAGATGAGTAGCTTGTTTTGTAAGGTGGTACAGACACATCCAATTACATCATATATTAGCTGCTGATGTCATTCCAAAAAAACAAAGTATAAGCCACAGGAGTAACTGCAAGTTCTGTGTTTTAGTCTCTAGCCTAATCATACAGTATAGTATTGCTAGAAGCAGTCTATGAACTATATACCAAGATTGCAAGAATAAGGACTAGGGTTGGCCAGGCTTGCTCTAAGTAAATCCACCAGTATCCCCAAAGTCCTCCTTCGTAGGGCTGCTCTCAACATATTCACTGCCCAGTCTATATTGATACTGGGGATTGATTTCCCTGATCTAGATGTAGGATCTTGCACTTGGCCTTTTTGAACTTCATGAGGTCCACATTTCCCACTGCTTAAGCTTGTTCAGGTCCAGCTGGATGCTAAACCACAAGAATATTGACTGAACCACTCAGCTTGGTGTCATCTGCAAACTTGAGGGCTGAGCATGCCCTCAATCCCATCATCTCTGTGAGGAACTAAGATATTAAAGAGTATTGGACCCAGTATGGACACTTGAGGAACACCACTGAGTGTTTTCCATTTGGACATTGAGCTGTTGAGTGTATCCATACAGCCAATTTCTTCTCCATCAAATAGTTCATTCTTCAAATCCGTATCTCTCCACTGTAGATGTAAGCATGTTGTGGACCGCCAGTACCAAGACAGATGACACCAGTTGCTCTTCCCTTGTCTACTGATGTTATTCATTCCACTGTAGAAGTGATGTACGGGAGAGAAATACAGGCCTGATAGGAAGCAGACTCCTTGAAAAGTGTGGAAACAGGATATTAGAGTACAGGCATGGGACTTTGGCTTTTCATTAGACAACCCTTGGCTGTAAAAAACTTACCCAGGAGCAGTTACAGAAACTGATTCTGAGGGTAACAAAGAAAGCAGACAACATGTACTAACATACCAGCACATATAGACAATTTGGAGGTAGTCTGGAGATGCAAGACACTGAAGAGAGATCATGCTACCAAACATGAAAATGACTCCTTGGGAAGTGTAGAGAAAAAACTGTGTAGAAGAAACTATTAACATGAACATCATATCTTTCTGTCTTGGCAATATACTTCAGATATTAAAAATTCCCAGTAACACGGCATCACACACACCAACACCAGAAAAAAAACTTAGAACATAGGAGTAGGGGGAGGATAAACATAACACCGGGAGAAGTAGTAATAGCTGAGAAATGTGTATTTAACAATTTTAAGTGTATTAGTATTTTTTATTATTCTGTAGTAATTATCTGGCCAACAATTACTAGATTTCAGTTATAACAACACTATTTGCTTTATATGTACATAAAGTGACCTTTTTCTTTGCCCATAAAAAAGATTTTGAGTTTAACAACCCATGCAATTCTCATCCTGGCATTAAAATTCTTCGGGATATTTTTAGATAACTTTTTCAGCATGTACATTCCTTAAAAGGGACCCAGACACAGTAGAAAATCTGGGAGCGGGAGAATGACTGGATGAATCAGGAACATGGGAAAGAATAGCTATGTTATTTGCAGGAGGAAGAACCAACACATGTGCTGTAGAGATGTTGGATAGCTATATAAGGGATAATTTGACACGTACCTCCATGCCAGAAAAGACTCTTTAGCAAGTTCAGAGCATTTAATTCAGTGAATTTCTTTCTGAACTGAGGGTAGCTTCATAGTATGACGCTCCAGTGCCTGGACTGGAGTTACTCTTGATTTACACTGTGGTAACTGTGATTACAATTTGCTCTACTGCTTAAAACAAACATTTAAGAGGAGCTGATCATGCAGGAATAGATACAAGTGACAGCCAAAATATCATCCGTGTTATGCAACTGGAAAAAGCAACAGTTAACAAGCCCAGTGAAGCAATAACAAACTGGGACTTGACATTCCTCCCTTGTCTCCAGGCTGTTGGCTTGTGCAGTAAAAAGCACTAACTGTCCATTCACTGAATTTTGTCAGTCTGATTATCTTTTTTTACCTGCAGGGACTATCCAGTGTAACAAGGCCTTAGAAAAAGATCATCGTTCTTTTAGCCTTTTAGAGTAATTGAAGAGACAGCTTCTAGATGGTTTAACCCCACTGCCCTTTTGCAACATGAATATGTGGATGCCAGTGGGTCTCTGGAGTTTGTTGCTCTTTTATTCTGTAGCTATATTATAACTCAAAGATGAAGCTCCCTAAATAATCATTACTACATTGTTCTTTTTACTAACAGTAATTTTAGTGCTCTTTTTATTCTCTTCAGTACCTGTTCCTCTCTACACAACATGGAAATTATAAACACGAAACAACACTTCCCAGTCATCATCTAGTATGGAACATTTATATTTGTTAAACTACACAGTGTCTGTGTCCTGCAATCATACTCTGAAATCTAGGCTGTGGATCTGATCATAATTATCTTGATAGATAAAGCATTTGCCTAAAGGCCGTATTAGAATGGCCTTATCAGTTTCCATTTAATGGTGATTCATCCAAGGTTCCCCAAAGGACATAGCTTTAGTCTAGTTTTGGTCTCAGTGAATATCTAGTTAACAAGTAATATCTACCTTGAAGCTTATGAAGTAATTTATTCACTTGTATTTTTATGCTGTTGCTTACCAGGAGCTTGGCCTCTCGATCTCCTGCCTACATTTTCCCCTATCTTATTTTTCTGTTGATAACTTGTTGGTTATTAAGCTGAAGATGATCACCAAAAAGAAACTGAGCAGTTTATAGGTAATAGATTCCCAGGCTTGTGTTATATTTTCATATGCTAAACACTGTCACCTGTCCTATAGGTGATTTCTAAAGAACTATAACATTTCATAGGACAATAAGGTAGTTAAAATGAACATTAGAAAATATGATGCCATGCTGTCAGTTCTTTGTAAGCCTTTCCATTACTTTCAACAGTGCTGCAGAATGTATTAATTGGGACGCAAATTGTGGATTTATAATAATTATCTATCCTGTTCTCTTCAAATAACTTAATATTTGCCTTATTAATTGACACTGAAAAACTGATGTTTACATGAATAATGTAGTAATAGCTATTATATCCCCAAAGGTTCCCTTCTCATTATTAATGATCACGTTATTTAAATATATATATTGATTAGTTCATTCATAAACAGAGAATCATAGAATCACAATATCATAGAACAGTTTGGACTGGAAAGGACATTTCTTATAAGCCACCTTTCTGGACCCAGTACTCCTCCTGGGATTTAATGTGAGAGGAGTGAGGGGGAGCATCACCTCCCTCGACCTGCTGGCCACACTACTTTTGATACAGCCCAGTATACTGTTGATATTCTGGGTTGCCAGTTCTTACGCCATTTTTCATTCACAGTATCCACCTGTCTGAGTAGTGATCAGAGACATCAATGTCTCCTTTAAGTGATAAATCTAATTAATCTTTTCCTGGACTCACGAGCGGCAACTTTGAAATTTTCGAGCCTGCTAAACATATATGAATGAACAGTGCCATCTTTGTCTTTTTACCTTCTGCATCAGAAAAAGTTCTTCATAATCCTTAGCAATCAAAGTTGTGCCTCTTGAGTGTCCTTTTGCAGATCATCCTGGATAGCATTCAAATCATTTAGTTTCAGGAAAATTATACTGAATGCCTCTTGGCATTTTAAGGATGAAAAAGGCCTGCAAAAGTTAATAACACTAGTTTTCACCAGCAACTTCTCTAGAAAAACTGAAATTTTACAGGTAATTTCACTTGGTGAAGATGTGAACATGTGCCTTCAAGGTGTCGCAAGAGCCTTGTATAACATATATTTTGCAATGGTTGACAAAACAGGTAAACTATGGTCATGGACTCTGCAGGATAGGTGTGCTTCAGCAATATTTACAATTTGTAATTTTTCTCTACATTCCCCTCTTCTGCTTAACCTCAAATGCTGAAAAGTACTCTGCTCTATTAGCAAATCTATTTCAGGATTGCATCCATATAAAATGCCTAATCCATCAAACCTAAGATATTCCCAGGTATTTTTTTCACTATTTGGATAATTAATGGGACTGAAGTATTTTATGGTGCTGCTGTATGATCAAAGATCTGAATAAATCCTTATCTCATCATCACTCTCACACTATACACATTTATTTCTGCTTGCCTGGAGTCAGTAGTCAGAATAAGTTATGAGCATAAAATTAATTGCTGGAAAAATGCGTATTAGTTTTAACATAATTTAATCTCATCAAGATAAACTGGACTGAATATGAAGGAATTCAGATACAAAACCCCCTTAAATTTTATATTTTTAGTCTATTGAAATGTGAAATTCACCTTCTGAGCTAGATTTGTTTAAAAGTGTTCAGGGTGTTACTCTACCCATAATCACTCAATGAGCAAATGTCTGAAAAATCTTAAATAGTTTTCAAATTTTAAATGCAATGACCATATAGAAGTTGATTGATTACTGATATTCTGCTTAGGAGACCATAACTCAAATCTTTGGGACCTCCACCAATTTCATAGCTCTGACTATATTTTAATAAATAATCTAACTGTCCAGGATGTTAACCATTCCCTGTGATTCACAATCATCCTCTTCCTCCTTTCTCAACGGCAACTCATTTTTTTATTACACTGTAACATAATATTTGAAACTTTTTAATGCTATAAGTACTTAAACAATACTGTTGCTCTCTCAAAACACTGTCAAGGCCAAAGGAGGAAACTGCCATAAGATAAACCAACACAGCAGGAACTTGAGATAAACACAGGAGACATTTACAACAGGAAGGTACTAATGTCAAGCCTGGTGAGGCACATCTGGTTAGTACATCATGGTTAATGCACCCAGACAAAAATTCCTACTTTGGCAAACTGGGAAAGGAGGCGACTGCTTATACACATATCACCAGTCAAAAAAAGATCACCCCAAGTTATGGTAACAGTCTCTACATAAACCTGGAACAGCCTGGGAACAGCATCTTTGGATATCTGAAACTTGGACTGTATAAAAGTGGTACCCCAAGAAGAACTCTGGGACCCTCACCACCTAGAAGCCCAAGGCGAAGGAAGACCAAAGAGATCCCACTGGATCCATGGGTGCTGACTATCTTCTTCTCTCTCTCTCATTCTGTCTCTCTCCCTTTCCTGAACCCTCTCTTTTCTATTGCTTTCTATTTCTCTACCTCACATTTACTTTTAAATAGAATCCACATTATTGACTTCAGCATATGAAAAAGTCCTTCATAATCTTTAGCAATCTAAGTTTTGTCACTTGAGTGTCCTTTTGCAGACCATCCTGGAAGCATTCAAGTCTTATCGTTTCAGGAAAACTATGCTGATTGCCTTTTGGTATTTTAAGTGTGAAAAAGGCCTGCAAAAGTGATTGACAATATAACAATATTATTCATGGGCAACTTCACTGAGGAACACTGAAATTTTACCTTAATTCAGGCAGAGGCACCTCTCACTAATTGGATCATAACAAATGTAAGTTTTTTCCTAGCTGCAAGTAACATTTTAGACAAGATTCCAGTGACAAGTATTTTGAAAAATAAATGTATTTATTCCTTATGTCTTTTAACTTAAGGAACGCAATGTAATGCCTCATAAAAATTCTAAATAAAGTCAATGACAAATTTAATCTAATANACAGTCTCTACATAAACCTGGAACAGCCTGGGAACAGCATCTTTGGATATCTGAAACTTGGACTGTATAAAAGTGGTACCCCAAGAAGAACTCTGGGACCCTCACCACCTAGAAGCCCAAGGCGAAGGAAGACCAAAGAGATCCCACTGGATCCATGGGTGCTGACTATCTTCTTCTCTCTCTCTCATTCTGTCTCTCTCCCTTTCCTGAACCCTCTCTTTTCTATTGCTTTCTATTTCTCTACCTCACATTTACTTTTAAATAGAATCCACATTATTGACTTCAGCATATGAAAAAGTCCTTCATAATCTTTAGCAATCTAAGTTTTGTCACTTGAGTGTCCTTTTGCAGACCATCCTGGAAGCATTCAAGTCTTATCGTTTCAGGAAAACTATGCTGATTGCCTTTTGGTATTTTAAGTGTGAAAAAGGCCTGCAAAAGTGATTGACAATATAACAATATTATTCATGGGCAACTTCACTGAGGAACACTGAAATTTTACCTTAATTCAGGCAGAGGCACCTCTCACTAATTGGATCATAACAAATGTAAGTTTTTTCCTAGCTGCAAGTAACATTTTAGACAAGATTCCAGTGACAAGTATTTTGAAAAATAAATGTATTTATTCCTTATGTCTTTTAACTTAAGGAACGCAATGTAATGCCTCATAAAAATTCTAAATAAAGTCAATGACAAATTTAATCTAATAACTTTAATCATATGCCACTATTGTAAGGCAGTGTCATGGATTAACTTCAGTCAGTACCTAAGCACAAAACAGCTACTCATTCACTCCCCCCTGGCTAGGATGGGGGAAAGAATTGGAAGAATAAAAGTGAAAAAACTTGTGAGTTGATGTCCTGGTTTTGTCTGCAATAGTTTTTTTTTTCTAGTAGCAGCTACAGTGCTTTTTGGTTTACTAAAAGAATGATGCTAATAATAGACTGATGTTTTAGTTGTTGTTGAGCAGTGCTTGCACTGAGTCAAAGACTTTTCATTTTCCCATTCTATAACAGAGGGGAGTTGCACCAGAAGCTGGGCTGGAGTATGGCCAGCACAGCTGACCCAAAGTGGATAAAGGGCTATTCCATAACATGCGACCATCCATAAATTAGTGGGAGCTGGCCAGGACTGCCTGATCAGTGCTTGGGGAAAGGCTGGGCTTTGGCAAGCAGGTGGTGAGTAATTGTATGGTGTATCACTTGTTTTTCCTGTGTTTTGTTTCTCTATCTCTTTTTTATTATTATTATTATTTCTTCTTTTAGATTACTGGTATTATTTTTATTCTGCTTATTCTTCTTATTATTAAACTGTTCTTAATGCTCATGGGTTTGACTTTTCTTCTCTGTCTCATCAGGGATGTAGGGGGGACATGGGTGAGTGGCTGCAGTGGTTTAGTCACTGGATGGGTTTAAACCATGGTGGTTGAGATAAAGAGAGCTAATAGGTAAAGGAAAAGCCAAGCATACTAGCAAAGTAAACCAAAGAATTAATTCACCACTCCCTGTGGACAAGCAGATATTCAGCGACCCCCAGGAAAGCAGGGCTCCATCACACAGAATGATGACTTGGGAAGACAAAAGTCATCACCCTGAATGTCTCCCCCTCCCTTCTTCTTCCAGCTTCATATAAAATGCTAAGCACAACACCATATGGCCTGGATTGTCCCTTTGGTCAGTTGGGGTCAGCTGTCCTGGCTGTGTCTCCTTCCAATTCCTTGTGCACCCCCAGCCTCCTTGCTTGTGTGGTGGGGTGAGAAGCAAAAAAGACCTTGACACTGTTCAAACACGGCTCAGAAACAACCAAAACATACCTGTGTTATCAACACCATTTCCAGCAAAAGTCCAATACATAGCCCCATACTATCTAGAATAAAGAAAATTAACTCTGAAGCAGCCAAAATCAGCCCAGGCAACAATTTACTGCCTAGAAAATTAGTCCCTATCCTACAGTTTTTCTTGTAAATCTGCTCACTTATGAAAACAGCGTATTATACAGTTATGACAGTCTTGCGAAAGGAAGTATGACTTTTATTTGGGGAATCAGTGTTACATGGCATAATTAAATTATTATAACTGATAGTAATTGCATATAGAAATTCTACATGGACTATCAGAAGATAACTAAAAAGAAAAAATTTGAGTCACGACAATTGTTTTAAGAGCAAGAGGTTTGTCATACACTAATGCAATATGCCATATCGTGCTCTTTATGCTGAGTGTGACACAGTTGTTGAATATGTACATTACACATCATTCTCTGGAATAAGTGACTTTGTAAAATCTTTGTACAAATTATTACTCATTCTGTCTCTCTTGGCAATAAATGCTTACAACAAAAAGTGATGAGTACTATCACATACTGTTTTCTTGTAATTTTTTTAACTTGTGTTGGTTTAACAAAACCTGGTTTGTGCTCAAAACTTCTATGACCGGCACAGAGCCAATCGCTGGAGGCTCTGACAATGGGCAGATTACTAGCCCAATTAGACAAGGTGGTAACACCTCTGTGATGACATAATAAAGAGAGGAATAACCGCGAGACGCTCTCTTTCTCTTCCTTCTCCTGAGGGGTAGTGAGGCAGCCAACGGAGCCCATCCCAGCAGTGGGGGGGGGGCCGCTGGGGCCCATCCCACTGGGACCCATTGGGGGCAGCTCAGCTGGGCCCCTCCAGAGGTCAGGCCCCTCCTGAGGCCAGAGCCTCCTGTGCAGTGCCGGTAAGGACCACATAGCAGCAAGAAATGTGGCGAGCAATTCCCCAAGGTGGAGCCCAGACAAGATCAACCTCTCAACTGCAACTTAGAGACACCAACTTTCTTCATAGTCAGAGGAAAAGGAAAAGTGAGGACATGTGAGAAAAAACCAACATGGCAGCACCGAGGTCAGGAAAGAAAAGGAGAGGGAGGAGGTGCTCCAAGCACCAGAGCTGAGATTCTCCTACAAGCCATGGTGAGGACTATAATACAACAAACTGTTTCCCTATAATTCATGAGGTGCATGGGGGCGCTCAGATATCCACGCGCAGCCCATGAAGAAGAGTGTTCACGCTGTAGCACGTGGATACTGAAAATCTAGTGAAGAATTTGAACAGAGAGAGATGACCCTTCCTTTTAGAGCTAGAGGGCCTTTGCTTCAAAACTAGAACAGCTCATCCCTAAAAGACTAAACCCCATGAGCTAAAATGACCCATGCTAGGGAGTTGTGGGAAGACTGCTTGGCCTGTGGGAGGGACTCACACTGCAGCAAGTTCGGGCTGGCTGTTGGTTGTGAAAGTTAAAACCACGCTAGAAAATTTCACACAGAACTATATCCTGTGGGAAGGATCCCACGGCACAGCAGGAAAAACTCTTTTCCTTAGACATATTGAAGAAAGACTTTTAAGAAGTGAAATACTGACCTAAACTCCATATTTTGTTTCCTTGTGCGGTCAGTAGAAAGAGGGAGGGACTCAGAAAGAAAAGTGTTCTAAAGGTTTGCTTTGATTCTCATTGCTCTCTTTACTTTTAATTCTGTCAATAATAAATCTTCTTTATACTATTTAAGTTTTGAACCTGTTTTGCCTTAAAGCTTCTTTCCAATAATCCTTATCTCAACTCATGAAGTTTTCAATTTCCTGTCCTCTGCTTAGCTATAGCAGAAGAAAATGAGTGAATAGCTTTTTTCGTGGGTGCCTGGCATGTAACCAGTGTCAAACCACGACACTTGTTGATACATTATTTTTGTGATTTCGAGTATGTACTCAAATAACTTTGGATTTAGACCGTTTAATAAATTTTGGAATAACTTTTTATAATATATCTAGAAACCACAATCATAGACTACTCAACAGTAATTGAATTAAAACCTATATTGTTAAAAGGTCAGATATAGCATTCCATTTTTATAATACTCTGATATTCTTTACATTCAGAAAAACACAATAAATGTTTTGCAATGAGGTTAGCTAGAACTCTAGTCATTGGTTGGCATGCACATTATACCATTTTACTTTCCCAGTACCACTGAATGCATGGGACACTGTGTAGGCTCTAGGCAGTATGATAATATTGTACATGCTATTTTCACTGACACTAGTTTATCATTTGAAGCCAGAAGCTGTGATGTAAAACTGGGTATTATCTACTATAGAGCAAGAAACTGGCATTTACATTTTTACATAGTCTGTGAAAGACAGTCTCTTTTAACACTGAAGTGTTGCATTGCCTGCATCTGTCTTCTCAGCAAGACAAGTCATTATTTTCAAGAATTCAGTATATTGAGCATGATAGCATTCATTTAACATGCTTCATTGTCTTTAATTTTGAAGTTTCAATGAATTTGGATTAGCTTCTTAAAGAAGACTAGTCTGATACACTAAATTCAATAACGTAAGTTCTGGAAACTAAAGGTTTCTTTTCTTACATACCTTTCTTTGTGAGCACTGTACATGCTTTGTAAGCAGTGACTTTTTTCTAGTTTAGATTATACTGTAGAATATTATTCATGTTTTATCACACCTTTCTGACACCTATTTTGAGATCTTAATAATAAGTTTTCATTTTTATTGCTACCAAAAAGAGTTGAGCCAGACTTTTTTCTATCCCCCTTAAGATTTTGAGGTTTCTTATCTTGCATTCAGAAAATAAGTCAGAAAGATAACAAGAAATAGTCCAGAGGCAGACAGACAGACAGTATGACACATCAGCGATGAAGATGTTTATGGGGAAAGTAACTGTTGCAGTGTGTTGGTTCCCTGTGGTGGCATGGCAAGACACAGCCTTCCAGGAGAGCACTGTGGGGGTCTGTTAAAGAAAGCAGCTGCGCTGCATCCCGTAGCCTCTTCCCGGCTGCCCCTCACTTGCTCCGGCTAGCTGTGACTCTGCAACGTGATAATGATAACGGAAGTGCGGAGGCTTTCCACACGGGGACTGGAGAAGGTTTTATTCCATGTTTTCTCCCAGGACTCTATATCCAGCACATGTGCTGGCTCCCAAAGGCTGAGAGCCAGCACATGGCATGGTTAGCCCAGGCAGAGAGAGCTGGTGCCCCAAAGCAGAGAGGTGAACACATGGCATGGTGCCTCAGTTTATCTGGGCATGAGGGGGGCGGAGAGAGCACATGGACTAATGGTCTCAGAGCATAGGGGTGGTACATGGGTGAAGTTGGGGTAAAGGGACCAATAGGAAAAACCCGAGGGAGTGGTTAGGACTAGGGGCAGGGAAGGGAGGAGTCACATAGAAAGGGCGGGTAATTTAGTAAGAACATGAGTGGGGAAATACAACACCACATCTCCCCCTTTCTTACTAAATTGAAGAGGGAGGGTTTTTCTTTTTTTCCCAAGGAATATTACAGCTAATTTTTATACAACAGAAAAATGGCAAAACAATGCAAAATGATGATGTGGCTGGTTGGTGTTGATGTTTGAGATCAGTGTTGACTGAGTTCTCACACTGCAGCTGCTTTTGTAGATTCTTCTGCTGGGGCTGCTAAGATGGCATCCTTTCCAGTTGCTATTCGCCTCACCACCGGTCCCAGAGCATGGGACCTGGAGGAGAGGGAAGGCTGTGCCTCCGCACCAGCGTTGTGCCGTGTGCGGGGCCGCAGCTGCGTGCCAACATCCCTGGGGCAGGTCGGCCTGCGTTTTCCTGCAGGTCTGGTGCCGCTCCATGGGGCTGGGGCTGCTCTGCGGGGCAAGCGCCGGGGCCGGGCCTCTCCCGCACCGCCGCCGCCGCTCCCGTCTTCGGCAGCGTGGGAACCGCGGTAAGTAACATTAAAAAAATTCTGTATTTCTGCTTCATGCTAGTGATTTGCATATCAGTGCCAATCATCTAACAGAAGCATAGCAGCTGTTGATGCAGAATGATGTGGAATAGGAAAGGCCATTGCCTTTGCAACAGAGGAAAGACAAATTATCTTGTTACTTTCTTAACCTCTGATCTACAGCAATATAGTGTTTTGACTTTCTAAAAGAAATAGAAGAGATTCAGAGCCTTTTTAAAACCTGTGGAACAGCTTCTGTGTGAACTTGATTATTTCTTTTTTTTGGTAATGCCATCAAAAATAAAAAATAGTCTGTTTTCTCATTACCTATAGAAATGTTGACGCTACACGGGAACTCAGGATAAATCTGTAGAAAGATATATATCTATTCGTTTGTAATTTTTAGTATATTGTGCTTTTGTAGTGGTTTAGATTAGGAGGTTTTAATTTATTTTAAATTAATACATTTTACTTAGAAATGCATTTAAATGTTTTGAGATTTCTCATTAAATTAGAGTAATGGATTAACTTCGTAAAAGGCTTTATATGGTTCACAAGTTTTGTAGAATCTTCCTTTGCAAAGCTGATCATTTGCCAGGGCTGTGAGTGTTTCTCCTCAAGAGAGGCTTTGGTGGTCTGGGCTGATGGCCACCTCAGACAGGTGCAAGAGGAAGTCTTTGTGATGCTTAGCAGAGTTCCATACCTCTTCTGCTTGGGACTTACTTTAAAATTCAAAATCTTCTCTGACCAACTTGGCAGCTTTTCCTTGAAAGTGGTCTCATATCTCTGACCTGGCCACCAGACATTCCTTTCTGTCTTGAGCCTGAACCTGCCCTGCACAAAGGGTGTGTAGGTAAAACTGGACTCTTGTCTGCCCTAGCTGCTGCTCCCAGAGCTGCCCTGCTGTCATGGTTTGATGCTGGCCCAACACCAGGCACCCATGAGAGTCGCTAGCTCCCCCTCCCCTACCACTACTGGGCAAAAGGAGGGAAAAGAGGAAAAAGGTTTAATGGAGGCTTCTTGGGTGAGATAAGGAGAATGGGAGAAATATTTCAAGGGAAAAACAGGCTCAGCCTTGGTTGCTAAGTGAAATGTATTACTAACAGAATCAGAAGAGGGCAATGAGAAGTAAAATAAGCCCTTAAAACACCTTCCTCTCCCAGGCCCTCCCTCCTTCCCACGGACAACACAGGGAGGCAGGGCAGGGGGGTTTTGGTCAGTCCATCACCAAGATTTTCTTTTGCTACTTAGGGAGAAGAGTCCTTCCCTGTGAGGCCGTGGGGGCCCTCCCACGGGAGACAGTTCTCTGTGAANCCCACGGGCTGTGGGAGGATCTCTCCATTCCCCGTGGGCCCATGGGCTTGCAGGGGGACAGCTGCTTCACCATGGTCTCTTCACCACGGCCTGCAGAGGAATCTCAGCTGCAGCTCCTGGAGCACCTCCTCCCCCTCCTTCTCCACTGACCTTGGTGTCACCATGTTGTTTCCCTCACATGTTCTCACCTCCTCCTCTTTTCTGACTAGAAGCAAAATCCCCTGACTTTGTTTTGATTTTCTTCTTAAATACATCATCACAGAGGCGTTAGTAGCCTCTCTCATTGGCCCAGTTCTGGCCAGCAGCATGTCCATCTTCAGAGCCATCAGCCATTGGCTCTGCTGGACATGGTGGGAAGCTTCCAGCAGCTTCTCACAGGAGCCATCTTTGCAGCGCCCCGGCTGCTCAAAACCACGCTGTGCCAAACCAATGCACCTGCTTGCTCACCTTGTTCAGCCACACAGGACAGTGCCTTGCTGGCCTCAAGCTTTCCCTCTCTGTCCCATTGTGAGTCTCACTCCTCAGTCTCCTGGGTTTGCAGGGCCACTTAGCTCTGCTGCTCCTTGATGGAGCTGTGGGGAAGTAGAAACAAGCATGTGACTATGAAAATAAAAGGCCAAATTTCTAGATTTTTCTCTGTCCACTTTTAAAACCCCCAAAACCTTTGTGCAGATAGTGTATGCCCGTAACATCAAACTATGTGAGGAGGGAAGAAGGTACTGTCAGAAATACTATTTTGTAAAATACTGCACCTATACATGCACTTTGTTTTTCAGCACTGGATGTTAAGGCAATTTACAAGCATTAATAATCTGAACACTGGCAAAATAAGACTACATCAGTAATGTCGTCTATCACTAGAACTCTATTGATATAGCTTATTCTTATTACTGTTTGCTTCCAAACATACATTTCTCCTAATAGTTGTGTGCATTGTGATTAGTTACAAAGTGCAGTTACATTTTTTTGAAACAATAATGCAGATTATGAAAATGAAAAAAGCATTCAATTGTAATCAGTCATGCAAATGGTGTACAGTACAAGAATTACAATCTTGCTAAATGTGATCTTTTATTCCCATCTCTGTTAGCAGGTCTATATTTTTTTAAGGGTTTGTTATTTTTTTACATAATTCCAGCTGGCTTAACTAAATTTTAGCAGCTTTATTTTGAAAATTGAAATATGTTTTTAGGGTTTTCTGGTTTAGGATAATCTTCAGCATAAATCTTTTACCTAACAAACAAAACTGATGTACTTCTGTGAAAGATGCATCAGCTAGGATCTGGTTAGCTTCCACTACTGCCTTTATCAATAAAGGCTGAAGGAGCTATCTGTAGTCTCAGTCTTCCCATGGAATTACCCTGAAGATTTATTACCTTTTTTTAAGGTTTTTTTAATAGGTTTCTTTAAGCATAAAGTCAAGAAAATAGGTCATTCTCATTTTTATATTTTAATTTTAAATTATGTCAGATAGTTTAAAATCCAGGTGTATTTACTTGAAATTAATAGTGGTTTAGTGAAAAATACTAATTCAAGAAAACTATCTGACATATAGTTAGTATCAGTCCTATAGGAATAATCAACATTTAACACCATTCCACATGTTTCTGTTTTATTTTGAATATTAATACTGTAATATAAATAGCCATTTGTATTTTTAGATAAAGGTTTTACAAAGTTTGTTTTTATTATTAGTCCAATTAGTCACTGTGGCACAAAAGTTGGTAGTGTAGTGATGAAGTCTGCTGACAGCACTGAGTTGAGATATTATCAATACAGAGAAACAGGATATCACAGAAGAGGAAAAACTGGAGAATGAGAGGATAAAAACAGGAAAAAATTGTATTAGAAATGCAGATTTACAGTCCCAGGTTCTATTAAAAATGCTATAAGTTGTCTTGTTAATTAATTGGAAATAATTGAATTGTGGGTAAGCTTTTTGAGGAAAGGGGGTTATACAGCTAGAATACTCCAAGACAGATACTTACATCAGGAACAGATGAGTACTACCTTTTTAATATATGTATTATGTGTATATATATATATATGTATATATATATTTTTATATGTATTATCTATTTTTATAAGTGGGACCACTGAGAATTCATTTGAAATTCCGTATACAGCTCTGGTTCTTTGTTGTGATGAAGATGAACTGAACTGGAACAAGTGGAGAGAAAGATAGGCAGGATGACTAGGAAAATAAAACACCCACCTTATGAGATAACACTGCCAAAAAAAAAAGTCTAAGAAGGCACAGAATATATACTATATATAATTAGTCATTACCTTATTAAGGCAGGAACAAATTTTATTACCTAAAACCCATATTAGAAACCTTAGGGAGTGACTTACAAAATGCTCTATTTCAAACATCATCTGCCTGTGATTATAGCTTAGATCTTCTACATTTTTTTATTATTCTACATAGCTGGCTATAATGTCATACATGATGGTAATATTGCTAAAATATAATGTATCTATATATTTCCTCGGTCTCCTAAACCATTTTTACAATCTTGTTTAGAAAACAGAAAGAGGTAAAACTGTCTGAATCCAAGCTTGAGGATATAATTTCTGATTTGCTGTAACTGATGGTCAAAGACCAGTATTATGAGAAAATAAACATCATTAAAAGCCCTACATTCTCTACCTGCTTCAACCCATCAAAATGAGTTATTCAGGTGCAAATCCTCTACATTTGAAGCTTTAAAGTTTCATTGTCCCTCATTTTAAAGATATGGCATGAAATAAAGCTTTTCTAAAGGTAGCCATATCACAATCAAAACCAAGGGCAGTCAGTGGTTACAAGTCAATTTTTTCACCAGACATTACTGTCTAATTAATAGTATTGCACTGACTTAAAATTTTTATGAACTCCCAAAATTGGGATTAAATTTCTTTATATTTTCAGGAATGGAAGGTCTCATCCCATCAATATTTTACCCATTTTCTTGCCAGTTCTTAAATTGCAGTTTACATTTCAATTAAAGGATTATTTTTTAATAAGTAATCTGTCAGTACTCAAAAATGTTGGTAATGTCAGGCCAAATCTGGGATTTAGGGGAGCTCTTATCCCCAGTCTGTTTGCTGCAGTTCCTCTTTGGATGATCCTATTTCAGCAAACCTAAGCATGTCCAAAAATGTAGATAGACACACACACAGTACAGAGATACAGCTGTATGCATTGACACAGAGAGCAATGATCTTCCCAGCACCCATATAAACCCCATCAGCACTCCCAGCTGTGAAAAACTCAGCCAGATCTTCTTCCTTTTCTCCACTTCATCAGGTCAAGAGTTCCCCCATTATCACTTCCCCCACCCCCAACACTCCCTTGATCTACTGACACATGCACATCTGCTGGTCTCTTAAATCCTGAGTGGCCTGTGCCAACCATATCTTCCCAGAGTCCCAGCCCATGTGTTGGGCTCTGTTTGTCCAGCCTTCAATCCTGACCCCAGCTTTTTCAGACTCTGAACAGCATTGACTTACTGGGCAGTTCAGCTTGAGGAAAAAGAGCAAACCGCATACACAAATAGAATTCATATATGCAAACACGTGCACTCAGAACAGAGATGGTTGAATCTCTGCATGTCTGTGCTGTACCATTTCTTTAAAGTCCCAACTGTTAGTGCCCTAAGCTCTAGGCCACTAAGCCCAAGAACTATATTTTCTTAAAAAGACACTTTACATTATGGTTTCTGTATCAGGGCTTTTTTAATTTATTGGGTTTGCCTTTATTGTGAATAACTGTCACCAAGATGTACTTATAAACCATACTCTTACAGATATATTGCTGGGTACATATTTTGGCTTAAAAGTGTTCATCATAGCGAAGTAAGTTTCTGGATGATTTTTGAGGGCAAATAAGACACTCAGGATGCAGTGACAAGTTTTCATCAACTGAAAAAAGGTAGAAACAGAAACTTGGAATCCAAATGGCTACTAGAGCAGATGATTTTCTGTATGTCTGAGGACTGGCTGAAGTCATGACTTGTTTTGAAAAAGTAAACCCCGTCAGCAGCTGATTGCTACTGATTTATTTTAAAAGCATTACAAAATAATTAAAATATCAGCCTGACCAGCAGGTTTTGGACATCTTTTCCTTGTTGGTAATTGTACAAGAAAGAAAGGACTGCTGATAGTGAAAATCATACAGAAAAGTCTCAGAGGATAATAGTCTGTTAGGTGGTTGATCTTGTTTCCCAGAAAAAGACTTTGAATTCACTGCACAAAGAGAAACGCTTTAGTCTAACAAAAGAATTTTCTAACTTGCAAAATCACTAAGAACTTGTATATCTTAGACTAGAGCACATGCTTACACTTGAGTGAAATTTTTATATTAGCCCCCTGAAGTTCCTCTGGAAAAATAGAAAATCAGTTTCGTTTTCTTCAGTGTATCAACTAGTGAGTTTGTAAATTCTTGTTTTGATGGAAGACTAGAGGGCATTTAGACAATCTAATGTTTTTTTATGCATGCAGAGCTACTCTGTGTAGTGACACCCATCTTCTCCCTGAATTTTATATAGTCACAAGTAAAATTTTTCCAGTCAATCGGCAAGATTTTTCCTTGGATGCTAGCAGTGGCAGAATTTCACCCAGGAATCATTATTTGTTTTAAAATGATCTTCAGTTCTGAGATTTGACACTTTTTTCCCCCTTTGGTCCTATAAACTGGGCTCTGTGTCATTTACCTTTGATATTTTTAAGCTGGTCTGTTATTGTGCAAAGTTACATAAATTACAACATCTTTGTGATTCGTTAAGCACAAAATACCTTCCACAATTGAAGGAACCACATATGTGACAAATACCAATTAATAGATATGGGAGAGAAATATCAACTGAGAACTATACTCTAGGGTTTTATGAGACATAACACTCATTGAATCTTCCTTGTGTTTAGAGAATGATAAAACTCTCCTGTGAGCTTGATGATGTCCAGTAAAAAAGGACTTTACACTGAAATAAAAAATCTGTAAGAATACCAACAAAGAGTTTCTGGACAAGAAGGCAAAATACAATTTTTTGCATTCCACAAAGTTGCTAGTCTGAATCTACTTGCAAATTCTCAAAGTTTGCATGAACATGAGAACCAGATCTTGAACACTAGCAAACTTAAATGGCATCAAAACATGCAAAGCAAAGAAAGAGTAGGAGGTAGAAGATTCCGGAAGACAAGAAAAAATAGTAACAAGGAAAGAAAGAAGGAGGTAGAATAAGCTGGAAGTGATGTACAGACTTCTGTAATGGGTGGGGAACTACAGTTACCAGATAGAATAGCTGTGAGAGACATACAGATTCAGTAGTATCATTGACAGAAAATATGCCACTATGGCTGAAAAAAGTTGCCGTTTTCAAAAGTTTTCAACACTATCATTTGTCTACGAGTAAGAAGGGTAATCAGACAGTTTTTTCCCCCTGGTACTTGTGAGAGCTGTTTCAATAATGCAGTATTTGTTATATTTGCATCTGTACATCTCTC
Source organism: Machaerirhynchus nigripectus (assembly GCA_013397975.1). Taxonomy (NCBI): domain Eukaryota; kingdom Metazoa; phylum Chordata; class Aves; order Passeriformes; family Dicruridae; genus Machaerirhynchus; species Machaerirhynchus nigripectus. Next base: position 618,666 of record VZRQ01004973.1, read on the forward strand.
TATGATCTTTTTATTTTTCCAAATTTTTTTCAGTAAACATAGGTAAGATATTATGTAACATTAAAGTGTTGAATTTTCTTTATGTTTTCAATATTATATTTGATGTAGTAGTATCTTGTAAAACATTGTTATATCTTAATATACCATCATATTTACAACTTCCACAACATTATGTTCTTCAAGAGGACATACAGGCAACATGAAATTTACCATCAAATGTTTATGTTCAAAGTAAGTATATTATGACATTTATTGAATTTATTTTAAACCCTTAGTCACATAGATTTAGATTACACTTCTTTTTAAACATTCGTAATTGTTGATAATTAACTTTTCCAATAGGAGCTCTACTCAGGATTTGCAGTAATAGATCAGTGTGTGTTCCACACAGAATAAGATAACCTACAAAGCTGAAGGACTTGGGTTTAGAAAGAATAAACCATCCCTAAGTTTTCAGAAGTTAACAGATTATCTTAGTCTCCACGGTGTAAACACTTTCCTGGTCGCATTACTATGGGATTTTCTACGATTGCTTTCTTTTTGCACAGAAACATTATTTTTATCTGTTTGTTCCACACATAGCAGGAAGGATCTTCAGTCCATTACTTCAAGCCTTGTAGCTGTTGTTAGAACACACTAAATAAAGCAACATCAATTGACAATAACACCTAACCAAAGATGAGAGGTCAACAGACTAGGGGAGATGTCTCCAGTTGCATATTGTTGCTATGGTGGCTTTGTTGTCAGGCAGTTTGATTCAAATTGCTGTAACTCTAAACATTTATTTGCATTAAATCATTTAAAGCAATTTGTTCTTACATGCGGTTGATCTCCCATGTTTTTAGAATAAATCATATCTGTCTCACTCAAAAGATGCATGCAACTGGGACAAGCTTCAGCTTAATTAGTGCCAGAACTGATCTTTTCCTCCAAGCTATTAGGAAAACCAAATTCAACTAAAACCTCCAAACAGAACAAAATAAAATAGTCTGTTTGACAAAACAACTCAAAGTAGTGCTACAATCAAAAGATTTCCTTAAAATAGTGTAGAAACTCATGTTATGGAAAGGGAGATGTCTCTTTTGCATGGACTGGGAGGCATGAAATAATGCATTATTCATTTTCACCTAGACAGGAATGCAGCCATAGATGTCTACAGATTTAAAAAAAACAAACTAACCAACCAACCAACCACACAAACAAAAAACCCGGAAAATAAATCTGAGAAACTGCTCACATAAAGAAGCAGATAGATATCATATCCATTCTCATGTATTTCTGATCATGTCTCAATGCACATCTTTTCTAACTAACACCTACTCTAGAACTGCTAACACCCCCGCACCTTAGATACTCCATAATACATCAATCTACAGCTCTTAAAAGAAAAGCAAAAAAAAAGATACACAAAAACAAATGCTACTTCTCATTATCACAAGTTCATCATTGTATAAATACTTCAAATACTTTACGATCTTTTGATATGCTTCAGTAGCAGTGTCTTTTTGTGGTTATTCTGCTAGGATTGGATCTTTCATTTCAGTTTACAGAGGAAGACTTATGTTATTTTAAGAGAACCAGGACCTAATGTAAAACACACCACAACTGGAAAAGAAAGCCTGAAATGTGTAGTATGTCAATAATGAGGAGAATCTAGTCATTCAAGTTCCAGTATTTTGATATTGTCATAGTAGAAACTGATGAAAATCTCCTGACCAATCTTTTATTCTTGAAGCTGTGGATATTGCACTCATCTGTTACAGTCCATTTATAAAACCTCTCTTCATACGTCTTCTGTTAAAATGATTTCACCAGATTCTTTCAAAATGAAAAAACCCCACCGTCTTTCAGTAGTACCTTCCTTTCTTTTTCTGGCACACATAAAAGATGTAATTTTGCACCTACAAGTTTCCAACAACAGAGCTGCATTTTCTCTGTGATATTTTGAGCACAAATGACTGTTACCTCACCATAGTTCTTCTAGCACCAGCAAACCTCCATTTTATTTTTTTCTCTAATAGTGTGAATTTCTCATTATTTATATCCACAAATCACTATGAAATCCTACAGTTAAGAAGGCTTTTCACCTACACCACTGAATGGCTTAAACTGCATGCTAATAGAGTAGCAAAGAGCATTGGAAAATCAAATATGACCAAATAATCCTGGGATTTTAACTCAGTTTACTAAGCCTAACTATATTTTTGCTATAAAAGAATAACTGACATTAAAAGGGTTTTTTTTACTGAAAATGTTGATAATACTTGCATCAGTCACGAAAAATAAAGAATGATGTAGAATTAATCATGGTATTAATGATGTTTAGGTAAGGAAAAAAGTAAAGAAATGCAGTTAAGAAATGGAAAATTGAACCTGAGTGCTAATAGAATTCCAACTAGAAACATCTATGTCTGAGAAAGTATCTCAAGAGAATCACTAGATTTCAGTCAGTTAAGGTACACAGGGCTAGAATCTCTAAACAAAGCACTCAAAAAATGCTGAGCAAAACCTTACTCAAAGAAATATGACAAGAATCTGGTTTACATATTTTTTAAATTCACTTTTATCACTTAAATGAATACTGGTACACTGCTTTATCACTAAATTCTGTATGGTAATTAGATAAAGGATCCACTGCAGTGGCTACATGGTAGATGGCAGAGCTAGCCATACAACTTTTTCTTTCTTTAGCACATATGGATAATGTGTAAGTAGGAGGAATTGCTATTGTTTTTTAAACAAGTCTGTGAGAGACTGAAATATCAGAGTTCATAATTTAAACATTTACATGAAGGACTTACAGCAAAACTGTATTACAAAAGCTGCAGAGAAAACTACCACAGCCTGAATGAGGCTCTGAGAGGCCCTGGACTGCTCACTGATGAAGATAAGATAAAGTAACAACTCAGGGCTGGGGACATTCACAAAGCACAAGCTTAACAGCTTCAGGGTGGAGACCACAGCCCCGGGGCTATCAGGAGCTGCCAGGCTCACACCAAAGGGTGGGGGAAGAGAGGCTTTGGGTGTGTGTTGGAAAAATCTCTGGTCAGAGGCACAGTGACTGCCCAGTTTCCACCACGCAGAGGAGCCCAGCTGAGGGGCCCTTCACCCCAGGGAAAAGTCTCATCCATGTGAAGGAAAGCAGAGGGGGTTTCATGGCCCATCAAAGGTCCCCCCCAAAGGGGTCCTCAGACCCTGCACTGGAGATGATGCAACAGACCCTCAGTGTTGCAAGGGACAGTGTCAAACTGGCCCCCTGCAAGGGAGGCACGTGGGTGTTCCCACCTGGCGCAAAGCATATATTAATCCACAGGATTCTATACTCTTTGGCATGTGGCAGTGTGTGGCAGTGTGACGGCAGCGACATGGGATCCTCACCACCCAGAGGACCAGATGGAGGGGAGCAACGAGACATCATTGGGACCCCTGGAAGTGTGATATGCTTCCACCTAACCCCTGTTCCTCTCTCCCTGTCCCTCCACCCCCCACGTACATTTATCTAGTTCTTTCTTTCTTCCGTTTCTCTTTCTTTCTCTTTGCCTCTTGTACTATTAAATAAAAAACATCAATTTTTTGGCACCAACATCTAACCTCATTTGGTATCATCTCGTTTTTGCGTATATTTTGAACCTTCTAAGTTCTTTCCAGTTTATACACATAGACCTAATTTTCTTTGTTTTTCTGGGTTTAAACTAGATCGTAACAAAGCCTCAACACATATATTTCATAGTCATAGTCAGTGATCTGGATTTAAGTAATGTTTGGGTAAAATAGCTTGTCCATTACTCTAATTCTTTTCTTTTCATTTTTTAGAAATATTGCTGGACAAATAGACTCAGCTCTGCTGATTGATTTTCAACAGAAAGTTGCTTCTGCTCTGGAAATCTGTGAGATTTATTAAGGGATTCTTTTCACGTGCTATTCACATGCATCTAGCATGCAACAGCTAAATTTTATGTTATTGTGGTGGTTTGAACCTGAGTTGATGGACAGTTGTTTAGACCAATAACGCTTCTCGAAATTTGCATATTTAAACCGCGTGGAGACACGGGAACTTCCCTTTTGGTGTTTGAGCCTCCCACGAGGAGTGGGGGGAAATGGGACCCCCAGGCTCCATCTCTTGGAGCAGCCCCAGGGGGGCTCCCGCCCCTGGCCCCGGGGCATGGGCCCCGGGTAGCTGCAGGAGAACCCCNAGAATCCAATAGACCTTTTTGCAACCAACGTAGCTAAAGTCGAGCTGAGAAGCCAGCCGCATAAAGAGGAAGAGGCTTTGTCTCCAACATAAAGCCCAAAGAAGATCATGGCAACTTCAAGGTCAGAAGGAAAGAGAAAGTAAGTTATGAGAGACAGAGCTGAAGATGGTGACAGGAAATGAGGGCAGAGTCGCGCCCAGCGCAAACCATAAAAATATTTTTTGCAGGCTGTGGTGAAAACTGTAATATCACAAACTGTCCTTTTTTCTTTAATCCACTTAAAGACACAGGGGGATGAGAATTTTGTGTGCAGCCTGCGGAAAAAGAAACGTGATCACTCCAAGTCACCTTGGAGCTATAAGAGACTTTTAGAGATTTTGTGAAGAAGAGAGCAGTTGCTTTTAAGCTGTAATTTGCCTATCCTTAAAAAAGAAACAGCCCATGTGTGGCCCATGCTGGCAGTTACGGGAAGACTGCAAGACTCAAGGGAGAGATGCTGTTCATGGCAGCAGAATTTCTGGGCGGGTCTGTTGCCTTTTGAGCAGTTTGGAAACCAAGTGAAGCAAAAGAAAACCTTTTTTTCTTAAACAGTGGAAAGACTTTTAAGAACTGTAATACTTACCAAAATCATAGTTTGTTATCCTTTTTTTGAGTTGGGTAAAAAGGGGAAGTGCTGAAGGAAAAGGGGGTTTTGCTTTAATATCTTATTATTTCTTTTTACTTTTAATTCTGTTAGTAATAAACGTCTTCATATTCTCAAAATTTAGAGTGCTTTGCATTTCTCCTAATTCTTATCTCACAGAAGGTAAAAGATGTGAACAAAACCACTACAGTTATTTAACTTGAGCCATCCAAAAGCCATCCACTGCTCTCCCTTCATACACCAAGTCATGCATCCCATTCTAGTGAGTTATATGGTTTGTTAACCACAAATTCACCTTTGTAATTCTTGATCACCTTCTTGTGTTTAATGTGCTTAGAAATGGTGTCAAGGAAGATTTACTCCACCACCTCCCATGGCACTGATGTGAGGCTCACCAACTTGTAGTTCACTGACCATCTCCCCCCACAATGTCATTTCTTGAAGATAGGAATGATATTTTGTTAATATAAACTGTTTTCACACTACATGCAAAATATCAAGAGAAGAAAAACTATAACAGAATTATAATATTTTAGAACCAGAGGATATCAGTAATTCCAGGGATGGAAAACCTTTGTGCTCTGCTCAGGTTGCTTCTAACATTATAGCTACAGTGTCAAATTAATATTAAGGGAAACTTTGTCATGGCAAATGGATCAGATCAGCATAAATTAAAGCAGTCCTGAATTTTTTTGATAGTTCTAAATGGCAAAAGTCAGGCTTTTTATTTCCAGTGAAATCAGCGCATTAAGATGGGACTTCTTGCAAATCTTAATAGTGAGTCATTACCTATTGAGAGAACTTCTTAGAAAATCTGGTGTATTTTCTGTCACTTGAAGCACTTTACAGAATCACAGAACCACAGAATGTGTAAGGTTGACCAGTGGGTCATCTGGTCCAACCTCCCTGCTCAAAGACGGTCATCCTAGAGCACATGCCCCAGGATTGCATCCAAACAGTTCTTGAATATCTCCAGTGAAGAAGACTCCATGTCTCTGGTTCCAGTGGTCAGCCACCCACACAGTAAAGAAATTCTTCCTCATGTTCAGGTGGAACTTCCTGTCCATCAGTTTCTGTCCATTGCCCCTTGTCCTTTTGCTTGGCACCACTAAGAAGAGCCTGGTACTTCCTCTTGACACCCTCCGTTCAGATACTGATAGACATTGATAAGGTCCCCTCTCAGTCATCTTTCAAGACTGAACAGGCACAGTTTCCTCAGCCTGTCCTTGTAAGGAAGATGCTCCAGTCCTTTAATCCTTTAATCTTCGTAGCCCACTCTGGGAGTTCCATGTCTCTCCTGTACTGAGGAGCCCAGAACTGGACACAGCACTCCAGATGTGCCTCACAAGGGCTGAGCAGACAGGCAGAATCCCATCCCTCGATGTTCTGGCAATGGCCTTCCTAATGCACCCCAGGATTCCTTTGACCTTCTTGGCCACACAGGCACACTGCTGGGCTTGTGGACAGTTTGTTGTCTACCAGAACCCCCAGGTCTTTCTCCACAGAGCTGCTTCCCAGCAGGGCAGCCCCCAGCCTGTCCTGGCCCATGGGGTTGTTCCTCCCCACGTGCAGGATCCTGCACTTGCCTTTGTTGAATTTCAGACAGTTCTCTGCCATGTCTCAAATCTGTCAAGGTCCTTCTGAAGGAACTCTGCTCACAGCACTCTGGGGTGTCAGCCACTCCTCCCAACTTTCTGTCATCAGTGAACCTCCCGAGGAGGCATCTGCTCCTTCATCCAAGCCACCAATGAATAAGTTAAACAATACTGGGCCCAGTATGGAACTTTGGGGAACTCCACTAGTGACAGGCCTCTAAATGAGACACCGTGCCACTGACTATGACCCTCCAGGATCTGATGTTCAGCCAGATCTCCATCCACCTCATTGCCCACTCATCCAGTCCACACTTCCTGAGTTTGCCTATGAGGATTTTGTGGCAGTGTTGAAAGTCTTGCTGAAGTTAAGGTAGACAATATCCACTGTTCTCCTCTTGTACATCCTGATAGTTGTTTCATTGTAGAAGACAATCAGGTTGGTGAAACATAATTTATTTTTAACCCATGCAGACTATTCCTGATCTCCATAGAAATGGCTTCCCCAATCAGGTGCTCCACCACATTTCCAGGGATTGAAGTGAGACTGACTGGCTGGTAGTTCCTAGGTCCTCCTTCTTTCCCCTTTTGAAGACTGGGGTAACATTTGTTTTCTTCCAGTCCCCAGGTACCTCTCCTGATTGCCACGACCTTTCAAAGATGATCATGCAGGTATGGAATGTCCTCACTGAATATATTTGATGACGAAACTACTCAATGTGAATTTTTGCTGCATACTCTATAGAAGGCTGGATCATATGATCACATTAGAACTTTTCAACCCAAATGTCATTATTTTAGTTGTTTTGAATTACACTTAAGAAAATTACACAAAACATTGCAGTATCTTGGACGAACTCTTGGAAATATATAACAACACTAATCTAAAGTTATTTAAATTCTCCAGCTGTTGTAGACATATTTGCCCCAAAATCACTTGTTCCTTTCCATGCTCCACTGCAACAGCTGTCCCTTTTTTCCACCAAAGCTATCCAGTTGTTCCTGAGCAGTTCTTTCTCCTTTGAAGTTACAGGATCGTCTATGAATCTTTAATAGTTCCTTACTAAAATGAATTGGCTAGTGTAGAATTTAGATATAAATTTTAGACTAAAATAGTGTAGGTCAGAATTGTCCAGTGAACTTTTTAATAACTGAGGTCATAACCTAACTTTTATAAGTAGTATTAGCATTTTAAGTTCTAGGGGTGGAGGAAAATAAACAATTCCAAGACATTTTCTCTAAACCTAATTTTCACTAATATTCTTACTTCAAAGTTCATGTTCTCTGACCCACCAACAAATGCCTGAATCTGGTAAGAGGCATGATCAGCCCAACTGTTTTCTAGAATAATGTAACAGAAAGAGTCCCTCAGCTTTTCCTTCTATTCTTAATTCAGCTACTAACATGTCTAAAAAAGTGCTACACATGTTAATAACATCGAAAACAATAGCAATGATAACAACAACAATAACAACAGAAACAATAACATATATATTAACCAGCATTACAGTGTGAATGTAATTTGAGAGTTATACTTGGTACACTAAAAGTTGTATAGAGACTAATTAGCACCTTTGGCCTTAAAATTTAATGCTCTAGAGTATGGTTATTGCTTCATAAACAAGAAAAAACCCTCAAATTACCATAATCAACTCTCCCACTTACCATGAGTAGAATGCTAAAATCTCTAGACTGGTTCAAAGTAAAATTAAGCATCAATTCATTCCTTTTGTGGTTTGGATTGTGCTTTTTGTATGTCTAAAGAGAAAAATCTGTGTACCAACCACCAATTTATTGGAGCATTGCTAATTTGCATATCTAATTTCAGGCTGTACTAATTGCTTTTGAAAATGCCAAGCTTGTTTATTAGCCATTTCTTACTTTCCTGAAGGAAGAGTTTATTTACCCAGAAGCATTAGCCATAACTGGAAAATCATTATCCTGGGACCTAAGGAAAAAAAAATAAACCAACATTTCAAATGTGTCATGGCTAGGTACAGCTCTTTTGTCTTACATAATGAAATTTTACAATTAAGCTAGTAGATGCCTTTAGGCATGTCAGCTGGGGCATTATTTCTATTAAGTGTTTCATCTACTTTAAGTATCATAAATTTGAATATTTCGATTGCTTTGCAAGCAGCACATAAATATTTTCCTTTTTTTTTAATATGTGTCTCATTTAATGGTATAGGTCCAGACAAAAAGCATTATGAAGTTTAATTCATGTGTGCTTATTCCATTTAAAAATAAATTGCATAATTACTAAGATGTCTCAGTCATGAAATGAATTTCCATAGCTGCCCTCTCTGGTTTAACAGAATTCCTTTAGTCATTTACTTACTAAAAAGCCCAACCATAATAAAGTCAGTTTTACTATGTCTCCAGTGGAAATAATTACATGTTTAATGTTTAAGGTTTTTTTTTTTTCTGTGATAAGAAGATATAAACTGTTAAATTTAGTACTGTTGTTATTATATTAGAGACTAATATGAAAATAGAAGCAAGTGGGATAATAAGGAAGTAAAACATTTAATAGACAACATTTTTCTTTCTAATCAAACTTGAGTAATTGTAATGGCAATATTTTAGGAGAATCTAGAAAGCTTAATCCTACACTATGCCTCTGGATGGAAAACTTGAAGATACACTTTCTAATTGTTATAAGAGTATAAAATAGAAAATTTTGTCCATGTTCTTGAAATGGTGAAAACCAAGAAGCAAAATGAGAACAGTTTTTGTAGAGAATGTTGATATTACCTTTACATAAAATTCAGAACAGATACAGAAGCCCATCCTAATTCACCATTTCTCACTATTAGCACAAGATAAATTAACAAGGTGGTAGCAACTGGTTTTAGTTGGGTTATTACTCCTCAATCTTAAAGCAGGATATTCACCGTTTCTCATTTTCCCACTCACGTGCCCAGAAGAGAGGGAAGAGAGGGAAGAGAGGGAAGAGAGGGAGGGAGGGAGGAAGGAAGGAAGGAAGGGT
>VZRQ01004973.1:628171-673851 GCA_013397975.1 Machaerirhynchus nigripectus
CATGTTCTCATTCATAATATGAAGGTGATAGAGTTAAGAACTCAGATTCAAAAAACTGCAAAAGTTAGGTTTTATGGAATCATAGAAGGTTGAATCATTAAGGTTGGAAAACAATTCCAAGATCACCAAGTCAAACCATCAACTTAGCACCACCACTGTTCACCACTAAACTAAACTGAAGTGCATTATCCACATGGCAGAATACACTCACTCACAAAACTGATGGTTGAGATAAGTGCAACAAAAAGAAAAAGCATAGCAGAGACAGTTCTTGCCAAAAGACAAATACATAATTGTCTTGATATGTAAATACAAGCAACCTTAAAATTTTGTCTTGGTGTGATTTTATGATAATACTCTATTCCTCTATCATGTGCTTTATGCTCAGAAATGGGTCCCACAGCTTTACGCTGGGTCCGAGGAAAGGTGGGGAAGTAAGCTGGGGGAATTCCTTGGTGCAGTGTGAGCTCACCTCCCCCATGGTGCTCAGCTCTGCTTGCAGCGGGAGAGAGTTGATTCCTGCTTTTATCTAGCCTGTTAGCTGAGGCAAGAGGTTTTTCCCAGGACTCCATACCGAAATCATCCAGTAACAACTTCTTTTTCTGGAACTGTTTGGCTTAGCTGTGATCCTAAGATCATCCTAGAAAGGGAACCAGATCATCAGACCCCATGGACAAACAGGGAGGCTGCTGGGATACTGCATACTGGCCTCAGACCTTGGGATTGGCCGAGCCAGCTACAGAAAAGAACTCTGAGTCCACCAGCTTTCTCTGCAGCAAGAAGGTTTTATTATCTAACATTACTAATTTTTCTCCTGTGCCCTGCTGGCATTCTGTTTGTTAAATAAATAGCTTTTCACTTTCATGCAAGAAAGTCCTTTTGTGTCGGTGGAGTAGTGAGTGCTGAGACCTGTCTTCTGTGGAGGAGACGGTCATTCCATAGAGTCTTCCTCCTAAACTTGTCTCAAACTGAGACATGATTGAAACTTAGTCTTTTTTTATGGATTATAAGGGCTAGCATTAAAATTTCATTATTCACAATCTATTGTGATTGTGATCTCAGTCCTTTGCTCTGCAATATCAGAATCACAAGAACTCATGGAGATGTGTGAGTTTGTGAAATGTAATCTTTTAATGGCATCCAGTAAATTTTGTCTTTAAAACCATACAAGTGATACAAAGGGTACAAAAAATACCCTTAGGATGACTGAAACATATTGCAATTTGCCACCTAAAGTTTATGGTTTGAAACTTAGTCTGTACATATACTTTTGTACAAGAAACAGAAGGCTCACAGTTTACAGTCATAGTTTATCTGTGATCATGGACATGGCACATAAAAATAGCAGCAGCAGTGGTCAGGTTTATGCAATTTTAATAACTTTACAGTAAAAATAAACTGTGAGAAGGAGCATAAATAAATTGGGGGGGGGAGCAAGCCAAACATAAAATGAAAATATAACTGAGTACTTGCATCTGAGTCAGTGCTACAGAGTAAGAAGCATTTGTAGTGAATATGGCTAAAGAAATACCTCACCCAACTGAACGTAGGTAGCTCTGTGCTGTTATCAAAAGCTCACTTACGACTTTTTATTTTCCCAAAGCTGAGCTAGAAATCTCAGGACAGTAGAGCTTTACCTAACTTTCTATTGCATCACAGCCATTGAAGGTAATATACATGTGTAATATTTACTTTTGACAGATTTTTTTCACAACAGTCTAGATAAATTAAATGTTTCTGGAATGGCTATATTGTTTAAATACATTTAATCATGCCATGATAATCATGATAACATATTGTGACACATCATATTTGTTATAAGAATCTTTTGAACTTTCCTGACACAAATTTAACATTTTGCCACCTTTGGTGCATTCCAAGAAAAATACTTCATCTTTTTTTTTTTTCTTAAATGTTGTTTTTTTAGATGTCTTAGGAATAGCTTTGGTTCAGTAATAATTAGTAAATGGCGTGGTCTTTCCATTCCTATAAGAAAAAATGCTTACAGCTATTACATGAATTTTTAAATTAGTAATTTGAACCAGTTGAGAGATGTTCAAGTTTTTTCAATTCTCTGAAGAAAAAAAATTATTTCTTCAAGTGAAAGATCATTGGAAATGTGGAATTTCGCATCAAGAACTGACAAGTTAACCACTTTTAAAATAAATATTTATCAGTGTCCTTGAGATCTGATTGGAAAAAAATTGTTTCACCCTGCACTCGTTAGTCTACAAAATTCTGCTTAGGATAATTTTTTTTTTTTCTGTAGAATCATAGAACCATTTAGATGGGAAAAGACCTTTAAAATCATTGGGTCCAATGTAAATCTAACACTGCCAAGTCACTGCTAAAACGTGTCCCTAAGTGCCACATTTGCATATCTCTTAAATACCTTCAGGAATGGTGACTTAACTACTTCCCTGGACATCTTGTTCCAATGCCTCAAAAGCTTTTTAGTGAAGGTTTTTGTCTTAGTATGCAGTCTAAACCATCTCTGTGACAGCTTGAGGCCATTTCCTCTTGTCCTCTCACTTGTAACCTGGGGGGAGAGGCTGACCCCCACTCGGCTACAAGCTGCTTTCAGGTATTTACGATGTGGTCTCCCCTGAGCCTCCTTTTTTCCAGGCTAAACAACCCAAGATCCTTCAGCTCTTCCTCATAAGTCTTGTGCTCCAGGTCTTTAATTATCTTTGTTGCCCTTTGGACATGTTCCAGTCATTGTCTTTCTTGTAGTGAGGGGCCCAAAATTGAACACAGGATTTGACATCTTTCATTCATTCCAAAGTATCTTTCACATGCTGTTTATTAAGCTAAGTTTTTTTTAGATTGTGTTAATTAAGCACTACTGAGGACATTGCCTAATATATTACCCAGGAAATTTGTTGCTTTAATGAGTTCATGATTTGGTATTTTGATCTTTATTGCCTGACTGAATTTAAGAGTGTCTGGAAAAGGGTAGTACTACTGCTATGAGTAAAATTTGCATGGTATTTCGTGCTACACAACAAATGCTTACAGTTTGTTTGCAGTAAAAAAAAAAACCCAAAACAATGCCATCTTCTTGCCCAAAAGAGCATAAGTAAATTCTAGTTAATTCTGAATCTCTTCAGGAATGAGATACCTTTTCAATTGTATTTTTCTGAGCTTTAACATCTTTAAAGATAGATGTTTTCAAGAAAGAAAATGGCACATAGACACAAAACTCGAGGCAGATAGATGTAAAGTGTTAAATGCATTCATATTTTATCTTGTTTATCAATTTTATTTTATCTTTTCTATATTTACCATATTTTACAATATTCAGAATGGACTATATTTCAGAAATATTAAGTGTTCAATTCCAGTGTATAATAACTATCTTTGTAGAATAAAATGTCTTAAGAGTTCACATCTTTATGTGATACAATTTCATCTGGAATCTGTCAGTGGAGCAGAAATGGGAGGACCCTGTCTGTCACTTCAAGAAATATGATCACTTTCTTATTATTCACTGTCATACCATACATAGTGCCAATCAGCACCATGTTCTTGTAATGTAAGGTTATGCACAATGAAAGAAACATCTGTTATTTCTGTTACCTTCTGAAACTGTTTCAGTTACAAAATAATTCGTAATACTGATTATTTGACTACATGTGCTGGTTTTGGCTGGGGCAGTGTTAATTTTCTTCACAGTGGCTGGTATGGGGCTGCGTTATGGATTTATGCTGAACACAGTGGTGATAATACAGAAATGTTTTTGTTATTGCTGAGCAGAGCTTGCACAGAGCCAAGGCCTTTTGTGCTTTTTGTACTGCCACACTGGTGAGACTGGTATTGCATGAGTAACTGAGAGGAGACACAACCGTGACAGGTGACCCAAATGGACCAAAGGGATATTCCAGACTATATGAGATCATGCTCAGGATATAAAGTGGGGCAAGAAGTAGGAAGAGGAGGACATTTAGAGTGATGGCGTTTGTCTTTCCAAGTCACTGTAATGCATGATGGAGCCCTGCTCTCCCACAGATGTTTGAACACCTGCCTGCCTATTGTGGTGTGTGAGGCCACTGCCGTAGAGCCAGTAAACCCAGGGACAAAGAAAGTCTCCTTGTGGGACAGCCCCAAGGTTGGTACATCCCTTTATGTTAGGGTGAGTTCCCAGGATTCATTGTCTTTATTATTTAAATGTATGTTTTTTCTACACTTTGGATTGGCCCGTTGGCCTTGTCCCCTTTACCCCTTCCTTAGTCACTACATAGAAAATTCCTTTTGCCTAGTTCCCCCATTGGTCTCTACCCCTCTGCTCCTCCCCTCCTGNCACAGATGTTTGAACACCTGCCTGCCTATTGTGGTGTGTGAGGCCACTGCCGTAGAGCCAGTAAACCCAGGGACAAAGAAAGTCTCCTTGTGGGACAGCCCCAAGGTTGGTACATCCCTTTATGTTAGGGTGAGTTCCCAGGATTCATTGTCTTTATTATTTAAATGTATGTTTTTTCTACACTTTGGATTGGCCCGTTGGCCTTGTCCCCTTTACCCCTTCCTTAGTCACTACATAGAAAATTCCTTTTGCCTAGTTCCCCCATTGGTCTCTACCCCTCTGCTCCTCCCCTCCTGCCTCCCCATTGGACATTGTGCCCTTTCCCTGCCCCCGTGCCCTCACATGGTTGGGTCTGATGCTCTGCCCGCCCTCCTTTTTCCATATATAAGCTTGTACCCTTGTCCTCCATTTTGTCTTCTTTCCCTGGATCACTTTGTACCTGGACCCTCAATAAACCCTGTCACTGGAACCCCATACAGAACACCCTTCCTGCCTCTTTGCTGCCGATTGCCGCTCCCTGTGTGTGTGCGTGTGCCCCCGCTCCATTGGGAGTGTGTGTGTGCCCGCATCTTCGTTGGGCCCCCAGCACCGAAGCGGCTCCTCCTCGCAGGGGACACTTCTGGAAGGCTGTGGCACCACCCCACGGCACCTGCCCATGGGAAGAGGTGAATTATTTTCTTGCTTTGCCTTGCTTGTGTGCACAGCTTTTGCTTTTTCGTTTCAGCTGTCTTTATCTCAACTCATGAGTTTTCTGGGTTTTTTTTCTTCCAATTTTGTCCCCAGTCCTGCTGGTGGAGGAGTGAGCAAGCAGGTGCATGGTGCTAGGATGCTGGCAAGGGTTAAACCATGACAGTATGTCAACTATGGTTCAAAATTTCATAAATAACTAGTTATTATTCTTTTTCCCTTTGAGAACTGCTCTGTTACTGTATACTTGTAGTAAGGTATGCATACGTATTCATCTTGAAAATAGCAACTGTTCTGATGAGTTAACACAAATACAAGGAGTTGATTTTGTCCTCTGGTCAACAGAGACACCGACTCGTATGTGCAACAGTATCAGCTGAGTTAGAAGAGTTTTTTATCCCGCTAGGTAAGGTGGCCGTGTTTCAAGACATGAAGTTTGTAAGTATTAGTCCAGGTGCTACCTAGGTGTGGTTGCTTATGTTTTTTCTATGTCTGAAACTGTGAACTAATTAAATTATATAACATACTTGACATTTTTGCAGTATTCTTGAGAGTGTAAATATTGATGCAATTGGGATATTAAAAAAATTCTTCTACTGCAATCAAATACACAAATACCTATTATGATTATTCTATTGTCTACTGCAATAATTAAACATGTCTTTAAAAAGGCCTGAATTGCTTATTTGGAGTGCTAGACAAATTATAATGTTAGCATTTGGCAATACATGAGCACTGGGAATGCTGTAGACCAACAGTAAAAAAAACCTGATTCATTAGTAAAAACAACAGTCATTCAAACATAAATGTAGTAAGTTATATGTTTTTTGGTTTTTTTGCTTCCTGCTAGGCATAAATATTTTCATGCTTAATTTAACTTACGTGGTAGTGAAACTTGAAGAGACTTATTTTTCATGGTAACGTTGTCTAGATGATAAAATGCCTTTAGTTAAAAATGTGATAATTGGCCTGAATGAGACAGTCTGTTTTCATAATTGCAAAAAAAAAAAAAAAAAAGATATGCACAAAATTCACTTTGGTTAAGCTACTTGCTTGATTCTTCATTCTGTAGGTAGGTATTGAAAATAGTAAGGAATTTATATTATGTGGGTTTTTTACTAAAATGTAACACATCCTTTATAAAAAAGCCCTCAAGCCTATCACACCAAATTATCATTATAGCCATAATATATCAGCTTTGAGACCATATCATGCATACTAAGTGAATCCTATGCATCAGTCTTTCCCCATGTGTCTGCTCAGGTTCTTAGAGGAACATCCTAGAATAACAGGTTAGAATAATTAATAACATTTCAAAGTAACTAGGATTCTAGAGTGTCTTAATCTATTTGCATCATTCCCGAGACAACTTAACAAGGGGCTAATATTCTGAGAAGGATTGCACCATACTTTCTTTATTCATCACTTCTGATTATCTTGACCTTCATTTATTTATCCCTAACTAGTTTTTTACTGGATAGCCTGCTTCAAAATTTCCCTTTCTCAAAATTTGCTTACAAAATAAATTCATTATCTTACCTGTCTTCTAAAGCATAGTGCAAGATACATAATCACTTTGGGTAATGCAGGGAGAAAGGGTTTGAAAATGGAAGATTGGCTGAGAAGAGAAAGAATAAAAGTTGTTTTCACTCAAAGATGACCTTGCAGCTGGAAGATGTTAAGAATATTTGGTGTGGGAATTTTCACATGTTGTGGTTACCTTGAGTTGTTTTTTGTCTGCCTTGGGGAGTAGAATTTCTGCAGAAGATAACAGGATGTTGTAAAAAAGACCTTAAAAAACATTCTTCACAGGCCTAGGCCTCCCAGGGGGGAGGGAGAAGTGAGATACAAAGCTTGTAGGTTGTAAAAACACAGTCTTGTGAAGGAATGTACATGTGCCAACCCCTATGATATGTTAAAGCAGGGAATAAGCATGCACTTTTTGTCCTTGCTAAAAGGAATAAGCTTAACAGCCCATTTTGCCAGTATGATGATGGAATAAATCTACTCTTTAAGCACTTCATCTGTGGTCTTTGGCCATATTGGTTATCTGCATATATTCGGTTCTCACAGGTATCTTCTTGTAGTTTTTATCAGAAATAATCCTATCTGCAGAAAAATGTGCCATTTCCCAAAAATATTCTTTTAGTGTGAACACTATTTACTGTAAAGTCTATTTCTATTTTCCAAGTTTATCTTTTAAATGTTGTTGCAGAGTATATTTGAAACGTCTATTGCAATAATTGCAAGTGACCATGTTCCCAATATTTGCACATCAAAAATTCAAAGGAAGAAAGTTTTTAAGGAGGATGTCTCACTCCAAATATCTAAATGTCATGGAGTATTGTGTCAAAAATTATTAAATCCCATGTTCATTAATGCAAACCAGATCACATTTAAGAAGGAAGAAGGAAAGAATAGGCTATATTTCTGTATTAAATATAACATTTGTGATGGCTCACCTTTTTGTCCTCCTCAATGTAGTCACCAATGGTAACTTTTCATTATGTATCACTTTACTCTGGGGATAAGTTTAGACTCTGACCTTTTGTACATAACATACACTTTGGAGTGTTCTTCCCCCCAGTCCCCCCAGGAGCTCCTGTATGTTAGAAGTTCATCTGTGAATTTACTAAGTTTTCTGCTCTTCAGGAGTAAATAATGCTGTTAAAAAAATCATCTACACACTCACAGAATGTCAATTATTTTTTAAAAATGTACTGTGTATAGCATCTCTACATTAATTAAATATTTCTATCCTTAGTTGAAAAGAGAGTTTCCTTAAAAAATTATGATGAAACTAAATCATAGTATGGTTTCACTGAAAGGGACCTGTAAAGTTCATCTAGTCCAACCTCCAGTAAATGAAGCCTAGATGGATGGGTGATAGACTTAGCTCTTCCTGTTTGCTCTTACATGAATGATTAGCAGTGGATAGCATCTCTGTGGGTAATGAATACAAGGTTCTGATGCAATGAACTATGTCAAACTCATAAAATTAGTAACACTATACTGCACTACAGCAAAACATATGCACTGACCCATATTCCCACAAAACTAGAAAAGAGAAAAGAGAAAAGCAACTTTCATTTTGATGCTGCTTTCTACATTTGTAACATTTTCCAGAGTCTAGCAAGCACTTTCAAATTATTAGTTCTAAAATGGCAGCCTGTATTTCCAAAGATTTCTTTTGGTGTGAATAGGTTATAAAGTCCTCACACAATTTTTTTTCTGACATCTGGTTCACTGACTTTGGATTACAATAAAGTAAGGATCCTATCTTTGTGTATTTTATGTTAATTTAAATCAGTCTGTCCAAGAAAGAAGCCACATATTCAATTATAAGTTGGACTGAAATAAAATAATTTTTATATGGAAGATAATCTCTACTTAGGAATTTTTCCTGACATACATTAGCATTGAACTTGGTGTTCTAGTAATGACATTTTCTTTAAACTCCATACTGGTAATAAAATATTGTCTGTATTGACACCTCTTAAGCTGTTACTAAAAGACAACTTCAAATGTCAAACAATCTACACAAGATCTAACTCTCTGTAGTGTAAAGAATTGCAAAAAGATCACTTGAGATAACCTCAATAATTGGTTTCAGAACTGTATATGCATTTTAGATATATATTATAAGGAAAGTAAATCCAGGGCAGATGGATGAAGCAAAATTTTCATTTCTTGTTCACAGGAAGGTACATCCTCCCTCTCCCTTAAAAGTCAGGTGGAAATGTATATAATGCTGATAAAAAATAGCATACATAAAAGACTGTATTATTATTGGTCACTAGTTCTTTTAAGGTTCTGTTTTTCTATTTTTTTTTTCTTTTTTCCTTTCTATACCAGAGAAGTGACCCAGCTTGATGTCATCATCTTGAGGTGATGCCTCTGGTTCATAGGTTACAGGCACTTACATTGCTCAACAGCTGACAAGGTACCATCTGAAAAAGATGGAAACAGTTTTCTTCTTTGACTGTTTTAAATGAAAAACGCATATTTCTCCCAATATCTCTCAAAGATTGAATGCTATATTCCTATGCACTTATTAATTCTTTTTTTGTCCTAAACTAAAATATTTTTAGTTTTTGCTGCAGGTAGTAATATACATTTTATTTGTCCCTTTTTGTTCAAATGAACATATAGTATATATACATATATATATATTACACATATATTACATATATATATATAGTATTACACATATTATATATATGTATATATATTACTGGTTCCATCCCATACCATTATTAGTCTACACTTTTGCTTATTTACACTTACAGTATTTATATTTGTCTCCCTCAAGAATTTTTTTTTCTTGCTTATATTGTCTAATAGTCATCTAGAATGGCTCACCCAGGTTAATTAGTTCTGTTAAACCAGATTCTGGACTGCTAGAATTAACTTGACATCTCAGTTGAATGACTTTTCATACAAGTTGTCACAATATTTTTACCATATCCTGCACAATCCAGGATGTCAGGACAAGGGACTTCCTTCTTTACTTTTTATATTTTGGTAAATATAAACTGAAATTCTTCTTCCTCCATAGAGTGGTTAGTAGAACTTCTTAAAGTTATTTCTTAATGAGTAAGCTAGGTGTGCTCTTAATCAGAAATATTAGTTTTAGTCTGGATTATTTTCTATCTGCACACCTTATAAAAAGAAAGGGAGAAAACTTGGTCAATTACACCCATTCCTCCCATTTCTTAACAGACTTCAGCTCAGCTATCAGGCTTCTAATCTTTCATTTAATTTAGAACAAAACAGCAAAATCTACATTTCAGCATTTATTACTCAACTAACACAGAGAGTCATAAATACCTCATTTATAAATAATGTTTATAATATGCTAAAAGATTTTCTAGAACTATTTTAATATTTCTGGAAAAGTATGCCTTTTTTTTTTAAATCTTTTTATCAGAGAAACCCTAATTTTTGGCAGGCTAGAATAACTTCCTAATTTCCTATCTATTTACCAAGCTCTTCTTTCCATCTATTTGCATTAGTAAAAACACCTTTCTGATTGTAGAGACACTAAGCCATAATCTATTACAGCAACCACTAAGCCACAAAGCTAACATTTGACAGGTCTAAGTACCTACTTACCAGAATAGAAATATCATGTTACCTGTCCAAGTTGATTCTTGTTTTGCTCTTGCCATTTCTTATTCTCACACACATTTTTGCCTTGATGTTCCTTGAGGGTTTTTTTGTCGTGAAAGCAACAGTCTGGTTTCTTTTGCTTCACAGGATATGAGGATTCTTCTTGTGTGAGCATTTCAGGCAAAATATCCAGTAGAAGAGTAAATAGTGAAGTGTACTCAGAAGTGAAATAAATTATATTTGCAGAGGTTTTCTGGACAATAATGAATCTGTGCTAATTCAAGAACAGCCGTGGGACCTCAGAGAAAAGTTCAGACCACTCCATGTCATCTGAAGGAAAAAATGAGAGCACTGGTGGGAACCACAGCACCAGACAGATGAAAAGAACGCCGGTGCTAGAATCTCTCATTGCTAATATCTGAATGTAAGCTTGTATCTAGAACAGAATGTTATATTGCATATTTTAATATAATAGAAATATGTTTTCTTCCAAGGTGATGAACATTCAGTATATGGTATCAACTTTTAACATTTTGTTAAATGAGGTAACATCAGACTGGTCACCTGTCACTACTGGGGTTCCACAGGGAACCATCTTAGATCCTGTGCTCTTCAACATTTTCACAAATGACTTGGACGCAGGACTGGAAGGGATACAGAGCAAGGTCTCAGGTGATAGAATTCTGGGAGAAGCTGTTGACTCCTGTGAAGGCAGGGAGGCCCTGCAGAGAGATCTCGACAAATCAGAGGCCTGGGCAATCCCAAAAAATATGAAGTTCAATAGGGAAAGTGCTGGATTCTGCACCTGGGATGCAGCAACCCTGGATGTACAGACAGACTGGGGAATGAGATGCTGGAGAGCAGTGTTGTGGAAAGGGACCTGGGGGTCCCAGTCAATGGCAAGTTGAACATGAGTCAGCAGTGCCCTGGCAGCCAGGAGGACCAACCCTGTCCTGGGGGGCATCAGGGATAGCATAGACAGCCAGGCAAGGGAGGGGATTGTCCCGCTCTGCTCTGGGTCAGCCTCACCTTGAGTGCGGGGGGCAGTTTTGGTCACCACAGTATAAGAAATATACTAAACTATCACAGAGTGTACAAAGAAGAGCAACAAAGATGGTGAAGGGCCTTGAGGGCAAGTTGTATGAGGAGAAGATGAGATCACTTGGTCTGTTCAGCCTGGAGAAGAGGAGACTGAGGAGAGACCTCAGACACTGATCTCTCTTTGTGGTGATCCATGACAGGATCAGCAGAATGGCCTGAAGCTGTGTCAGGGAAGGTTTGGGTTGGATATTAGAAAAAGATTCTTCACCCAAAAGGTGATTGGGCACTGGAACAGGCTCCCCAGAGAAGTGGTCTCACCATCAAGCCTGACAGAGTTCAAGAAGAGTTTGGACAATGCTCTCAAGCACATTGTGTGACTCTTGGGGCTGGTCCTCTGAAGGGCCAGGAATTGGACTCAGCGATCCTCGTGGATCCCTTCCATCTCAGCATATTCTGTGATTCTGTGCTTTTCTAAGTATGATGCAGTAGTTGAAATTGTATTTGAATATTTCAGCATTAAAATTTTAGCTTATGTTAGAGAGCAAGAAAATTCCTTCTAAAGGGTAATTGTCATGGTTATGTTGACAGCCTAATACATTAATATTAGCCCATGTATACCAGTATTTCATGGTTTACTAAGTCCCATTGAAAGAGAAATCTGAGTAATTTTCATACATCCAGTCAATTTATCTTGGCACCACACCTACCTCTTTTCTTCAGATGTTCACTATGGTGACATGGTCAGTTAAAGCATGCTTATTCTGACAATATATTCCAGGACCACCTTCTTAACTCAAACTGCGTGTACTATTAAACTGTTCTTTTAATTCAAGTACACCTTGTCACAAGAAACATTCAGTGCTTGGGTTTTTTTCACCTAGCCTTTTGCTAGAACAACTACAAAAGAACCCAACCTTCACCCAAGAAACCCAAATAAACAAACAAAACCAAAACACAAACTACTAGCACTTAGAATGGAAGTCTTCTACCATCTTGCAGCATCCTATGTACATTATTGTTTATAAAGCATTCTATGTTTTTTAAATATTTAAGCAAAAAAAAAACCCCAAACCTAAAGAAAGGAAGGAGAGGGAGGGGAAGGAAAAGACGACGAGGAAAAGACGACGAGGAAAAGACAGACAAGTGCTTTGAAGTTGTGTCCTATACAACTATGCAGCCCAAGACAGTTCACAGTACTCTATAGATCAACAGTTGATGGCTGATTTAGCTACAGATAACACTGTCTCCTTGGGAAGAAATTTAAGAATATTTCAGAGCATAAGTTATAGAACAATTTTCCGTATAAATCATAGCTGATGAAAAATTAAAGATATATTCAGTCTGCTTTTGGAAGCAATTAATTTACTCCAACTGTGTTCATGATCATCAAGATCTTGATTGCAGGGTTACTAGAGACAGTGTGAAAAAAAGTTTTTATTCATAACAGCTTGATTCTAAGTCTTAAGTCCATTCAGTCACCAGATGATACAGTATAATTAATTCCGTGTCTTAATTTTAGTACAGAATGGCAATTAACTTAAAATGGTAAATGCAAAGGATTGTTCAAAGATGTTTAGTGGATGTTAATGAAATAATAGCAAACTTGATAAAATAGGGAACTTCACATATTAAGCAAATTATATTTGAAAAGCTGATGTAGATTTTTTAAAATTTGCTCAATAATGTTTGGGTTTTATAAATCCAGAAGTAAAAGTATTTTCATTTCATGTGTGGTTGTCTCTGGTTTGAATGTATGGGTTCTTGCTGTTTCACAATATATGCCTGGACTTACGCAAAATGCTTAAATGGGAGATCTTTTAAATAAGTAGTTACGATTTCTGTTGAAATTAGCAGAGTATCATGACTATATGTATAAATATCTGTAGTTATAAATTTATTTGGAGAATCTTAATTATTTAATAATCTTGATACATGATGGTGAGCATGAAATAAGGACAAAATCATAATTCTCTATTTAAAATTAGTCTGCTGTTAGCTGTTCTATACTCTTATTTTATTTCAGTACTAAAATCTTACTCCAAACTATATGATACATATATTTTACATTCAATATAACCTCAAAAGTCAATTATATGTAAAGTATTTTAATGTCTGTTTTAACCGCTATTACCTTTATATAATATTTGAACATACTGTTTGAATAGCTCTTGGTGGTATAATTCAGTGAAATCTGTCAGATGAGATTAAATCTCTATCAGTTTCCATATTAAGTGTATTATGAACTGCCTTTGTAGAAAAAGTAAATACAATAAAAGATGAAATATTATCTCTAGTTATGTGTGTCATACTGCCTAACACTGATTATTCTACAGATTAATTAGGGAAATTTATTAATAGCATTAAAGTAGTGATTTTTTAATGTAGCTAATTAGAAGCATCTTATATTTACTTACACAAATCATACCTTTGGTATTCCTAAAGCAACACATAGAATGACTACTTCTTAAGACTAATATTAGTAATTTGTGATTTGGACAGAATTAACACTTTTCAAAGCATTATATCCAAGGAAATGATTAATTTTCTACAGGAAGGAACAGTTTTCATATGCAAAAATACAAAAGCTCTTTTCCCCAGAGATCTCTAACTGTTCTTCATTCTTTGTTTGATTTTAATGAAAGATGCAACCATTTCTCAATCCAGAATGTAATGATAGCTTCAGAACTCCGAACTCCATCCTCTTTCCATGTGTTATGGGTGAGCATAGACAAGATTGGTCTGGGTAAGATGGTAGTGGGTGTCTCCTGTAGGTCACCCACCCAGGAACATCAGGCGGATCAGGCCCCCTCCACAGAGAGCTGGCAGCAGCCTCACGCTCACAGGCCCTGGCCCTCATGGGGGACTTGAGCCAACCTGATACCTGCTGGAGGGAAAACACAGCAGGGCATAAGCAAGCTTCCAGGAGGTTCCTGGAGAACTTTGATGACACCTTTTTGACTCAGCTATGAAAGGAGCTGAAAGAGAAGTATTTTTTTGGACTTTGTACTCACAAAAAAGAAGACGCTTATTGGGCGCATGAGGGTGGAAGGCAGCCTTGGCTGTAATGACCATGAGATGATGGAATTAAGGATCCTGAGAGGAGGAGGCACAGCAAAAAGCAAGATCAGTGTTGGACTTAGGAAGGCAGAATTTGGTCACTTCAAGGATATTTTTAGCATAGTCCCAGGGAATAAGGTCCTGGAGGGAAGAGGCACTTGAGAAAGCTGGTTAATATTCAGCAATAACCTGCTCCAAATTCAAGAGCACTCCATGACAGCAAGGAAGAAATCAATCAAAAAGTACCAAGCCTATAAGGATGAACAAGTAGCATCTATTTAAAGACACAAAGGAGGCGTTCAGAGGATGAATGCAAAGATGAGTAACCTGGGACTAAATGAAAAATTAAAAAGAAACTAAAATTATGCAAATATTCAGAAAGGATAGATAAGATGTTTTAAGTAATTCTAAAACTAATTAGCTTAGTACTTTATTTCAGGTATATTAATAGAAATCCTGATACAGAATCAAATAAGGTATTAAAGGAAAAGAATTAATAATAATTAATTCTAGACTGGCTTTCTAGATAGTATTTCTTCTAAAACTTGGCTCCTTTTTTCTGACAAAGACACAATTGTTTAGAACATTGGTGTGCGAGTTTGAAAGCAAACTAGTGGGAGACTCCAAGTCAGAAATACAATTTAATAGGAAAAATAAAAATAAAGGCAATAGTACAAAAAAACCACAACCCACTGACAATTTCAGAGTACAAACCTGACCCCCTGACAGTCAGGGGGTTGGTAGCAGTCCGATTAAATGGTGGCTGCAGTCCTCCGGAAGTGATGGTCCTGTTGAAGCAGTGATCCTGTAGGAGGGTCTGGTCTTCCTCTGAAGGTCCAGTGGTGGTGTAGAAGGCGCTGGTCTTCCTCTGGGAATCCAGTGGAAAAGGCTGCCTTAGGCAGTTCCAAGGCCAGGTTATATCCAAGCGGGAATGCTTGGCTCCTCCCTCCTGGACAGAGCATCTCACAATAGGATGAGATAAGTCCAGAGTCATGCAGTGGTTTCTTGATGGCCCATTGTCTGTTATCCGGGGTGGGTCATAGCAGGAGATAACAGCTAATGGCCCACAGCTGGTGGTAATAGAATACTTAAATACATCTATATTGTAACCTAGGACAATTGGTCAGCTCACAATTCAATGTCACAATTTTGACATTTTGATTTTAAAGACCTATTATGTTTTAAGAAAAGTAGGGTTGTGAAGATGATCAAGACAAGAGAAGAAGTTGAGAGAATCAAACCTTGGAAGAGGCTGACAAGAGGTTGTGCAAGTTATGGAGTCTCTTCTCACCTTGGTGATGTTCGAGACCCGATGATACACAGCCCTGAGTAAGGTGCTCTAGTTTCCCCCACTTTTAAGCAGGAGAGTTTGGACTATACGGTCTCCGAAAGTGTTTTCAAATATCATCCATTCTGGGATTTTGTAAATACTAGAAGTCATTAATTGAAATAAGCCTTATTGGACTGATGTATTTAAAAGCATAGTTGTCAGAGGGCAATCATATTTGAATAACTCTTTTTCTAGGGAAAGTCCTAACTGATTGATATTAAAACCAAACCTGTTAGCACTTTAATCTATTCTCTTGAAGTAAGTATCAGTTCAATGTTGATTACATTTGATGGATCAAAGATTGACAGAATGATAATTAATCATGAGGACAGAGTAATCATATAGCAAATTTTTGTATTGAAACGTGAACTCACCTCATTCAAAGAATAAAAAATAAAATAAATATTCTAAGAATAACATATGGGAATCATAACTGTAGATTAGGAAACAGTATCATGAAAATTGTGACTATAGCAGGCTCTAGGTGTGATGTGATATCCTGTGCAGCACTGCAGTAAACCAGGCTGATCTTTAGAAGAATAAATAGAATAATAAGTAAAATAAAAGTTAAGAGGAGATTTGTGACTAGAGTTTATTGTGCACATTTTTAATGACAGAAATAAAAGTGTTACTACGAACCACTATTCTAGGAAGGTTATAATACAAAATATATACTTGGTTGAAATTCACATCACTTTATTCATGTTAGTCTCTGTAGGATAAAGACCTTTATATAATCCAGTTTGACTTCCTGAATAACATGACTTACAGTAATTTACTTTATCAGTCTTATGTTACTGTTACAAACTGTTGGAGTAAAGTTTAAGCTTAAGCTTCAGAAAATGTTTCATTTTATTGTGACATTATTAAGAAATTGAGACCTCAGTGCAACACTTCCAATGTCATTTTTTCAGGCACATCAATATTGTATACTGTCTGTTTTCAGCTGGGATAGAGCTGGTTTTCTTCTGAGTAGCTGGTACTGTGCTATGTTTTGGATTTAGAATGAGAATAATTTTGATAAATACACTGAAGTTTTCATTGTTATTAAGCAGTGCTTACTCTGAGGACTTTCCAGGGTTACACACTGTGCCAGTGAGGAGCTGCACAGGAAACTGGGACCGAGCATAGCAAGGACAACTGACCCAAACTGATCAAATGCCCAGGACAAACTGGTTTATACTGCAACATAATCTCTTTAATAAATTAAACATAGCAAGGTTATCTTAAGGGCATTTTTACAGTTCTTGTCTTGAACTGTTATTTATTAGTTATACCATATTTATATGTACCAACCAGTAGAACCATATTTATTAGTTATTGCACCATCACTTTTACTGTCCTCAAATGTTCAGTGTTTTTGCTGGAGATATTAAAACTAAAAAGCTTAATATTAGTCTTCACATTTATCAACCTGCTCACTATTCTTATATTGATTCAACCAACCAAGATATGAATTACCAGTCTGTTACAGCATTAAACAGAGTCCTTATGGTTTCTTTATTGTCCAGCATGTCACCTAAATCACTTTCAGAGCCTCTGCTCTTCAGTGTAATGTTCAGTGTGCTGTTTAACAGGTTTCAATCATCTGATATATTATTCTAAAGCTTATTTTATATGTTATTCTAGAGTTTATCTGGTAGGCAGTTGCTGTTGCTGCAGAGATCTCCCTGACCAAAAGCACTAAGGGATCAAAGCCACATCTTTTACAGTACTGACTTCAATAGAATGATCTTAAAAGAATTAGACCTTCCTCTACCCACTATTTCTGAGTTACTGGGTATGCTGAAAAATTGTGAGCATAGAAGAGAATATGAGTTCAACTTTTTCCCAATAATTCTGGCAAATCTTGCAGTACCAAGGTGCATATTTGAAGTCTGCAGTGTTCACTGTTAAATAAATTATGATAAATTATTTTAATTCATAAATGTAATAAGTATAATTATGCATCATTACAAATTACTATCCTAATTCCACAGATGGTGAACAGAGGAAGAGAGATTAACATATAAAAAGAACCCACTGAGGAAAGAGTGAAAAAACTTGTTCATTATTTTTTTTTCATTCAGTTAAGAGAGTACTGTGGATTTTCAGCAGGTTCTCTGTCAGTAACAGCAATGTCTTCAGATCATCATTTTTGTTCCAACCTTGGGTAACTCAGCTTGTGCTTCTCCAGTCTGCCTTGACTCAGGATTTCTGACAGTCTTCCACCTTCATACACTGCCTGCACCCAGCTCAGCCCATCTCAGAAATCTGATTCCCATTCTAACAGATTAACAGTGCAGAGGAGACAAAACTCCTTCCACCTTTCCTTGTGCAAAATTTTCATTCTCTGAATGAAGAAAAGGTACTGCTCATTTCCAGGGCAGAGGCTGCTTAGGCTGCATGGCATCATGGCCAACTTATTTGTGATGTTCTATCAGGAACTAGCTGAAAACAAAGTTCAATTTTTCCCATCCACAGTTAAGATTTTTATAGAAAAAGAACAGGGAAAAACCCTTTCTTTCAAGTTTCAAATTGCAACTTTGAAATTCAGCATTGTTACAATTTATTAAAAATGATGAATAAATTGTGCATCAGGAAAGAAAAAAACACCAAACCAACACAAAACCACCAAACCCCCACATCCCTATAAATCTCCTAAAAAAATTCTATATCCTCATGGATTGGTTCTGAATTTTTAGAAATAAGTGTAGCTTACCTTGGCATAGAAATGCAGTGAAGCATTATATCCAAAAAAATGTTTAAAGAAAAGTTTGTAATACACAAAAAGAAAAATTGCAATACCTTTATTATATAAGCTTCATTATAGCTCCATTACAAATAAGATAGCTTCATTACAAAAAAGAGAAGTATCAGAAAAACTCAGCAATGAGCAATAGAAGTGATTTCAAATGATAGTAAGTCAAGAACATTGAGAACATAATTTACAATGCTATACTGGTATTACAGTATTATTAAGTAAATCATGAAATGCCACACAAGCTGTTTTCATGCTGAGACTATCTTTATAGTTACTGAATGAGTTAGTATTTCACTTCAATTATATAGGTGAAAATCTTTAATAATTGCTAGCAATGACAGGAGTGAACTTCAAATAGCTCTAAATAAAACATTAATGCTGCAATTATTCAGAAGCATAACAAAAGCACCTTTATAAAATTCTCACGGGATTTATGCTCATTATCATCAAACGTATGATTAACTAAAAATGCCACCACTATTAATTCATTATATGAAATACCTTATTTAAAAGTCTGACAAAAATTTTCAATTCGTATTTCATCCACAACCATCAGCCATAACTTTCTAGCATTTGTGCAGTTCTAAAATTACATTTTCAGGTGGTATAAGAAATATAGTTAGAACATCATGAAGTTCAAATTAATGATCTGAATATATAGTGATACATGTCCGTCTGTCTTTTTTCCAACTGCTTCCATGTAGAACAATTTTGTACATAGTATCAGGTAAATTATTCGGCAGAAGAAGAAAAACAAAGTGTATTTTATTATAAGCTGAATAATTCAATGAAAAAAAACATAATAGCAGCCATAGTAAGGAAAAGAGGTAGCTAGAAATGAGAATTAAAATAACTGAGCAGTTCCTCACTGTAGGTTTCAGACAGTTTCCTACCCCAGAAACCATTGTGACCAGCCCTGGGCTGCCTTCTCTTCAGCTCAAACCAGTATGTTCTTGTGCTCTTGACTTGAGCTTCAAGACATGTCAAAAGAAACAAACAACTCAACCTAAATCACAGAAAAGGGTTCACCACATGTAAAGGTTTTAAGCTTTTCTCTCTTTGTCTTTAGTAACAGTCTGGAAGATGAGTTTTCATCATTTCTGATGATTGTGTTAATCAATAGGGTCTGTGCTGTCAAAAGTATGTTTCATTTTGAAGTGGTTGTGGTTATTCCAATGAAAGTTGGGTTTTATCAAGTTTAAATTTATTAAGAACTTTACCAAGCACACTTCATAAAAAACTAGCCTGTTAGTTAAGGCAAAGTGTATAATTTTCTCACAGTGTCAGATGCACATTTTGAATTTATTAGTGCCAAAATAAGAGCTCAATCTAGAAGCATTTGAAGTTAAGTAAAAAACCCCGCTCCTTTCACCTCTGTCTCTGGGTTTTGGGCTTTTTTGTTTGTTATTGTCAATACTATTATTAGTAGTAGTATTAATAATGATAATTTTTATTATTAATTTTCCATCCGATTATAAACCACAATCTCTGACTTCCAATGGCTGCTTGAAGAGGTAAAGAAGAAAGTTCCATCATCTTGCCAGACCTCTATGAGACCTCTATGATTTGGCAAATTCCTGTCTTGCTTTTCTTATTGATCTCTTGTAAACTTTCAGCCTGAGATAGAACGCATTTTCTTTAGGGAGACTAAAATTAAAACATACATAAAGATAAATAAAGATAAAATGCAAAATAAAAAACATAAATTCACATAAATCTAGCACACGAGAGCAGCAGTAGGAAGCAATATACCCTACTCTCCTCCATCACACCTCTTTTCCGCTATTACTATTTCTGTTGCTGTTGAAGCAAGTGAAGAAAAATGTATTTTAAAAAAGGTGAGTTGTTCCAACTCCAGCATTTGCTGGATGGTGAATTGTTCCAACTCCAGCATTTTCAGATGCAATAGTCTGAGTCTGATGGAGACACTAAGGGAGCCAATACAAAAGGTTTTTGCAATTAAACACTTTTGAGGTATCGGTGTAAGATTTCTGTATGTCAGAAAAAGAATTTAAAAATGTTGATATAGGGTGTAAACCAGCAAAGAATAACAAGCAAAGATCAGTGAGAAGGAAATTATTAAAACAAATCTGTTAGTGGTTGAAATGTTTCTAGCGGGTTTCAGTTTTCTAAATGAAAATTTAGTTCACTTTATACGTATTTTACCTGGTATTTTACATTTCATAGTTTTAAATAGAAGGCAATTTCTGCATGCTAATAATTTCTAAACCAGCAGCACAGAATATATGAGTAGATAGTAATTCAGTATAAGGGAAAATTGACTCCTTAAATTTCAAGTTTTGAGAATAAAAATGTGATAAGCAAAGAGCTTGTTAAACTGATACTGTATAGCATGTCTTTAGAAAAGGTGCTCTACAGCCCCAGGCTATTTGAGTGAAAATTAAAAAATCACTGTAGCCACATGTTTTGCTGTGAATATGTATTAACTCAGTATAGGATAGTATCTTACATTTGTAATCGAAGTGTCAGATTATATTTGTCTCAAGCCCTTTAGCAGGTAGAATTAAATGAGCTTTTCCCACTCTGGATAAGAAAGACAACAATTCCAAATCCACTGGTATTTTATACTAAGTAACCCCATTTTTTATACTAGTTTTTTCCTTAGTGCATAGTTTTGTAAAAAGATTCCTAAAGTGTGCAGCATTAGTTCTGCAGAAGGATCTTTGCAAGATGTCAAGGAGACAAACATGTGCATCTAAGGCTGGGTAATGATAAAAAAAAATAATTAAAATAATCTCTTGTTAATATGACACTCCCATTTCACAAAAGAAAACATATGGAATTATGGCCAGAGGTGTAACTGCAGAGAATTGTCCTTCCTCTGTTCCCAGGATAAAAAAATATTTCATTTAGCAATGATTTTTATTGGCAATGGCTGGTAGACACAGACCTCCTGCTACCTACTTGACTCTAAGCTACTATGTCTCCTGTGTGCAAACTGTGTAGGCAAAAGAGGTGTGGAGATACAGGCTGATTTCCTAACGTCTATTAATTCACCCCAGAACTTGCCATTTTTTAAGACCTAAGCATCTCCACCCCACATTGTCCTGACTGCTCTGACAGAGAACTCTAGAAGAATAACGTGCTTAGCTTTGGGACATGGCCAGCCTGCAGAAGTAGCATAATTTAAATCTCCTAGAAGTTTTGGATTTGGGGATTTTTGAGTATGGATTTTAACGTGTAGTTAGTGTGCATTCTTCAAATACATTAGTAAGTATGTGTACATGGTTTAGATCAGTCAGTATACGTTGTTCAGATCTACAAAATGTTCATCTCAAGCTAGAGATGTATTTGTATTGGATATTATCTGTTAATGATGAAAGAAAATACTAACTGTACACAACTAGATGAGGGGCTAAGACTAGCAGGTTTCTCTGAAAACTGATGCTTGTTATGACACTGATTAGTGTTTTAAGTGACTTTTACAGATAATTACTAGACTTTGAAAAATCTGAAAGGTATTAACTAATATTAGCTGACATGAAAGCTCATTTTCTAAGACTAACCTTTTAAAGTAGACTGTAAACCTTCCTTCAGAGTTAAAACTGCCTGAGTATTACTATCAGAAATAAAAGAAAGTGTAACAAATCTTAGCTTGTGGGTTCCCTCAGGATTTTGGTATGTACTGGATATCAATCAGATCAGAAGATGAATTTGACAGATATAAATTAATAAACAGCTGTTGGATTTTTAATGTGTTGGATTTCTTTAGTAGCCTCTTGAGTAACAGCAGTGTGATACACAGAACAATGAAAGTGATGGAAAAATCACTGTGGGAAGTGACCATAGTTCCTGGAAACATTTGAAAATCAGCTGTATAACAAAAGTATCCTACAAATGATATATCTATTGATTTTGTTTTGTTTTGGTTTGTGTTTCTCCACATTAAGATGTAAGTGAGAAATCAGGATCCTAAGATCTGTGTGCCTTTTAGGACACACAGATTCAAGACATCCAGAGCTGCTGATTTTAAAATGTTTATTCCTGACAGACATCATCTAATAACCTTCTGTATTGCCAGAGGATTAGAGAAATGTTTTGGATGCAAGAGAAGCACTCATGTCATAATGCTACTTTTCAAAACCAATTTTTTTTAACATAATCCTTAGCATACTTTCTATTCCTTTCTAATATTTGACTAAGAGCATTGCTACAACTGCTGACCTGATAAAGGTCCGTCCTTTTCTTTTATCTAGTTAAAGTGTCATGCGTGAGTAAACCAGTGATCCACAGATTTTTCAAGCCCGGGGAAAATGATGTTGAACAAGTAAGATGCTGTAACAATACAATTTGCTTTTCCACAATAATCTTCCTTGATGTTTGTATTTTATGAAGATAGATAGATAGATAGATAGATAGATAGATAGATGTATTTATATATACTAAAATTAGAGAATCTCACAGGTCTACCACATCTGAAGAACCAGATGCATAAGCAGTCAAAACCAGTATCCATAAGGCTACACAGTCATATTTCTTTTCTCTCTGGCATAATGAATCACAAATACACTGCTAAAAGGTCAAATAAATACTCTAAGAAATAAAAAAAAAAATTAATCCTTTAAGCATAGAGAACATAAATTTCAAATCTTCCCCATCCCAGAAATTATTTTAACATGTTTTAATTTGCCGTGTTTTAAAAGTGATAGGCACTTCTCTTTGTAAACTTACTTTTACAAGAAAGTTTTGAAATAGCTACCCCATTCCTAATCAGTGGTATGTTTCTAAGGAAGGATGATGTACATGTTTCTCCTGTTGGTTGGCTTGGGTGTATTTCTGTACAGCTCCATGGCTATTGCAAACACCACTAAAATTTCCCCATGCACTTTGTGGAGACTACTTACATTTACTTTGGGGTGGGTTTGCTTTGGTTTTTTGTTTGTGTTTTTGTTGGTTTTAGTTTTGTTATTTTTGGGTTTTTTAATTGGTTAGTTGGTTTTGGTTTGGGGCTTTTTAGTGACTATAGACTTTAAAGACCAGTCCAGGGTTTAAATGGACCCTTAGATTAACTAAGCTGCAAGTTAGTTGAAGTATGACTTCTTTTGCTTAGGGATCTAAAGCTTTGAGAGGCACCTGCAGTCAAAGATATTGCTGAGCATTCATCTAATTCTTACCAAAGCCACACAAAATCCAAAAAGAAAAGGTAATCCAGCATTTAAAACCTCTTTTTTTTGGAAAGCTTAGTCAGACTCATGGAATAATATAGGGTGAAAGGCACAGCTGGAAGTCATCTAGTCTGTTTTCTTAGACTAAAGCTAGCTTTGAAGTTAGCGAAGGTTGCTCGGAGTCATATCTAGCTGAATTGTAAATATTTACAAGGGTAAAGATTCCACATACACCAGCCATCCTGTTGCAGGGCTGTTTGTATGATTTACTTTTCCTTATATCTAGCCAAAATTTTCAGTGTTGCAACTCGTTCCTTATATATTTTATATTAAACAAACAACATTAAACACCTTCTTTGGTAAACAGTGCTATTTTCTGGTCACCTTTCATCTCTATGAAATTTGACACCTGTTTTTGTAATGACCTAGCATCAGTGGGAAAGATTTAAACTACTTTTCTTTCTGATTACAAGGTCAGCTTCAAAGCACACATATGCTAGCCAATTGCATAAAGCAACAAAGTGCCAGAGGCCTGACAAGCAGCAATAACAACCCATTTAGGCCATTAGGCAAACCACTCTTTTAGATTAAAATAGCAAACAATGTGCCTAAGTCAATAACAGCATTTGAGATTCATTCCGTTTTCCAGAAAGGCACACAGCAAAATTGAGCAAGTCCTTTCTCTGTTGTTTTTTACAGGCTTTTTTAGCAGCTGACAGATACTGGAAATCACAGCCAAAACTTTCCCTCTTTTTTGCTGTTTTTTTCATGCAGAGTCTTATGCCAGCAACTTTTAATCAGGTTACTTAAATGCATTTGCTAAATCAGTAATTTTTTATTTAGTTTTGAGAAGGAAGGTTAAGACACATTTCAGGAGTACAGCTGAATATCACAAACATGACAAAACTAAGTGAACTGTTTTCTGCCTTTTTTCAGCTGACCATTTAATCTGCATTATTGAGTTGGTTTATTTTGCTTTCTACTTGCTGATGTGCATTACACAGCACATTTCTCGGACCAAATTTTTTGCCATTTACTTGACAGAATTCACTTTTTTACATCATAAAGTGAAATATTTTAACACATGTTCCCAAAAAGCAGTGTAGAGAACAGGCAGGAGGAATAGTTTGATTCTTCTCTCCACATGGTGATAAATAATTTCCTTCTTTATCCTGCCCTCACTCAATGAATTTTAATGGCTCGCATTTAAACCCTACAGAAACATAGCTCTTGCACTTTGACTTACTTTATTCTGCCTCCACTGGAAAGATTGCAATTGGGATAGGTAAAACCATGAAATAATTTTTTAAAATAATTTATCTTTTCTGCAAAAAGAATTGAAAAGGCTGACAGTAGAGAATCTGTACAGATCCCTGTCAATACCTGGTGAGAGAAGAAGAATACCTACCAGACTGCTGTATGATCATCTGGAAAATGCTGAGTGAAGAACAAGACTCACCAAGGGTATGTAT
Organism: Machaerirhynchus nigripectus; assembly: GCA_013397975.1. Taxonomy (NCBI): domain Eukaryota; kingdom Metazoa; phylum Chordata; class Aves; order Passeriformes; family Dicruridae; genus Machaerirhynchus; species Machaerirhynchus nigripectus. The sequence continues at coordinate 653,040 of VZRQ01004973.1, forward strand.
GTATAAGACTTGTTAATTTTGACTTGTGCTGCAAGATATTGCTGTGGCTTGGATTTCCTCTTTATTTTGTGGTGGAGGGTTTTTTTGTTTAGTTTAATTTTTTCTACAAGGAGTGTTTACAGGCATGATGATAACTTACATGTTAGGTAGTCAAGCGTTGAAACGGATTGCCCAGGAGGGTGGTGGAGTCACCATCCCAGGAGGAGTTTAAGAGGTGTTTGGATCTGTCACTGGTTGATCTGTTTCAGTCATTTAGGGGTTACAGTGGTAGGACTGGGTTTATGGACTGGGTTGGACTGGAATGACCTTCCTGTAGCATTTTTAAAGGTTTAAAAGAGCAGGAAACAGAGACATTACTTAATTTAAGTGCAGGATTGCTCATGAGTACAGTAATATTAATAAGAAACAGTTTTTGTTAATCTAAAGAAGCATTACTTCATGCTTCTGTCACATCTGTTTTTCATGTATTTCGAGGAACCTCCTTCCCAAAGTATATGATGGTAATCCTTAGTTAGTGTAGAATATTTTTCATAAGGAAATTTTCAGATATTTTTAAAGGGGATTTAGTTATTCTGAATTGAAAATACACATCTATTATTTTGGGCTGGATGTAAAACTTTTGAAAAGGCATATTACATCACGTATATGTCAGACCTTCTAGTTTGCAGTTAAAATTCTGATGAAATCTTAAGAAGAATGGCATGACAGGCATTAGGACATCCCAAAATATTCAGATATCATGCTGATCTTATAAACACTTTTAAAAATATGTTAATTATTGGAGTCTGAGAACAATTTACTTTCTTCTCTGGAATTAAAAATCAATTGGAGACAATCGAATTAAAAGGTACAATAATTCAATATTGTTAGAGAATACATTTTTTAATGTTGCATTCCCTTCCCTTTCCCAAGGGAAGGAGCAAAAACTAAATTTATCTACCTCAAGTATCCTGAATTTGCAGTTCATCCGGGACTGACCAACGCTGACAACACCACCTGATCCTGGACTAAAACAAAAACCCTTAGATCTACTAAAGATTTCACAAAAAAATAAGACCACAATTAGATGAGCACTGGTACACAAGACAGATGTAGAAGCAGTTTATAACTGTGAAGTTATATTGAAAAAGGATCACATTAATTAATGGTATTTTGTATAAGGAGAGTAGGCCAGATACTGGTTAATTTTATATCTATTGAGGCAAGCGCAATTTAATTTGGAAATAACAGATTTAAATTTAGAAGTAAATTCCTCAATTGACCTGACTGAAATTCCTAAGAAATAAAACAGCTGGAGACTCTGAAGGTACTTGAGATAGTTGTCAGAGGACAGACAGGTATTGAAGAACTGAGACCAGTTTTATGAGAAAAGAAAAGAAAAGAAAAGAAAAGAAAAGAAAAGAAAAGAAAAGAAAAGAAAAGAAAAGAAAAGAAAAGAAAAGAAAAGAAAAGAAAAGAAAAGAGAAAAAAGTTTTTCACCCGGGAGGGGTGTGCAATGATCATCTAATCCAATTGCTTGACTACTTCAGGGCTACCCAAAAGTTAAAGCATGTTTTCAAATGCCTTTTGAACACCAACAGGCTTGGGGCATCGAACACCTGTCTCAGGAAGTCTGTTCTACTGTTTGATGATCCTTTCAGTAAATAACTGCTTCCTAATGTCCAGTCTAAATCTCATCTGGTAAAGCTTTGAACCATCACTTGTCCCAGGAAGAAAAATTCAGCACCTCTGTCCCTCTGTCCCCTCTTCAGGAAGCTGTAGAGAGCAACGTGGTCTATCTTCAGCCTTCTTTTCTCCAAACCAGACAAACGCAGAGTCCTTAGCTGGTTGTCACAGGACTTGCCTTCCAGCCCTATCACCAGATGTGTTGCCCTTCTCTGCCCTCCTGGTTTTGTTCCAATTAATCATACTAACAAAAAAAATGTGAAGACAGATAAAAGACAGAACTTCATCACTGGAGGAAACATTTGGAATGGTCCAGCCTATAGAAGAGAAGGCTTGTGGGGAGATCTTATACATATATATAATTGCCTGAAGGGAAGGTGCAGAGGGGGTGGACCCAGACTCTTTTCAGCAGTGGGTAGTGACAGGACCAGCAGCAATGGGCACAAACTGAAAAAGAGAAAGTTCCCTCTGAACATCAGAAAACTGTTGTCCTTTGTGTGCCAGTAACAGAATGTGGCCCATAACTCCACCTGACACCAGCAATGCCAGACAATGACAAGTTCAGCATGGCAACACTCACTAAATCAGTCATTATGATTACGTAATTTTAAGAAGCTGTATTTGCCATATCATTTTATAAATTTGGTTAATATTTACTCATATCCTATTTTAGCCTATTATACTAATTACCTAGATGGTAAATACATGCTTCTAACAAATACTTAAAAGCCCCAAAAAACTAAAAACCCTCCAATTTAATAATGTTTTAATTTTCATTTTATTTTTAATTTATTTTGGCTTGAAGAAAATATTGGAGAAAATATGTAAGCATATCAGGGCTAACATTTATATGGGGTTTATATTTTCTGGTAGCTGATACTAAAATTGTTTACTTTAAGTAAAAGGTAGTTTATGACTTATGATGCATCTTCTCCTTACGCCTCACATCCACATGGGCTTCAGGCAAAATGTGGGATGAAAAATGGAAAGGTCACCAACTTTCTTGGTTCGGGATACTCAGTGATTCCTTTGATCCTTTCAGCAGGTTACAGAACCTGTGATAAACATTAAGACACAGGTCACATTACCATGCCTGCTTTGTGTTTTTCCTGTTGTGTTTGCCTAAGTGGATTACATTTTATTCCTCAATATTCCTAGCATTGAAGCTATGAGAGATTGGTTGATAAATACAAGTTTTATTTCTTTGAAAGTCTTGTTTTCCTTAGAACATCAACCACTGTTAGCTGTACATAGCCAATACTGTATAAATCAAGAGAGATATCACAGAGCACCGGAGTGATATTGTCATTAACAATCTACAAAAAATATTGCTACGTTAGATAACTTAATCATTTTTCTCTGTGTGCATTTACTGTACAATTAACTGTAATTCTGCTTATAATGAACTGATTTTATGATAAAATTCAAATAGAAATTTTCTGATACATACTTACACTCTATGTAATACGGGTAATACCAGTTCGTACAATAGGAATGGCACTGTGTGGCTTCATTAATAAATACACGCATCAAGGTGCTGAAGTGGAATCTGGTTTATTCACATCTCTATACAGACAATTAAACTGGGATGAGCTGGGATTAAACAGCTCATCTTCAATAGTTATAATGCACAGACTACACACTAGATAATTTCTAGCTCCAGGAAAAGTCAAAGACATGCTGACCAAGTAAACATGGAGAAATATAGGACTTTACTTTTCAGTTTGCATGATGTAACAGAAATATCTACTGCAAACCAGATTCCCAAGGTTTCTGGATATGCCTCATACAGTTATCTTTTGACAGAGAGATTTTTACTGATGCTATTATTCTGGTTATTGTCACCTACCAAATTTGCTTTAAAAGCTCATTAAATTTGATTAAAATTACAACTTTGCAGGAAATAAAATTAAAAAAAAAAAACAAAAACAAAAATACAAACCCAACAAAACCTAAATCAAACTCTAATGCAAACCAAAACTAGTAATTACAAGAATTGTATAAAGTAAATCGAATAAAGAAAGATATTAAAAAGGTAAATATTAGTTTTATTATTTGTCTTCATTTCACTCCTACTGATTTGAAAGTATATCGTTAAAATATACAGGTTCTGAAAATTAAGGGAGAGTTGACTACAAACCTAAGCCCACTTGTGTAATTTCTTTTTCAGAGTTTATATGCAAGTGCTATGCTACTATGATTAGCAGGTACTGTTTACAATGTGCTAAATTTTACTGAAAATTTTAAGTATGGCATCACAAGCCAGCCATTGAACACTGTTTTTATTCTTAGAAAACCTACTGCAAAATATGAAAGAGGAAGTTTTGTGATGAATGGAAGGAACATATAACAAAAAACCTTGACAACGTTGTTCTTCATATATCAAGATCTGAAAGAGAACTTTTAATTATTCTAAGTATACTTGGTGAGGGAAAAGAAAATTTTGTTTCTATGATAAATATAGCACATAAATACTAGGGATGTCAGGTTGCCATCACAATATATATTTCTGCATTTTGTTAAGAGAAGTAGCAAGCAGACATCTTATCTTTATTTAAAAACAAAGGATATTTGACAATGAGCAAAGAAAAGTGATAAATTTGTTGGTCACTTATGACTTCCCCTCAGCAAAATTTAATACAAGAGAAAGACCACTTATGATATTTAAGCGTATGTGACACGAATATACATTCCTAAGGCAGTCTGTTTGCAAGCAATCTGTGACAGACAAAAGTGCTATAAAATAAACTGAAGTTGACAGAGTCCATAAAACAAGCTGTGCAGTTGCCTGAAGATGTAAAGTATCAGACAAAGGTCTGTAAATGATGAAAGTCTAAATGCAGGGTGCTATGTCCTGTGCTTCTAAGGAGGCGTAGATACATATAGACAATTTTTTATATTTTCTGATGGAACAAAAATGGACTGTCTCCTTGATCAGAATGTAAGGTTAAGAGAAGAAAACAACAACAAAAAAACCCCTAAATACAACAGAAGTTCCAAACGCTACGAGGGTTTGGGGACATTGAGGCTTATTTAGTCAGTTCAGGCATCTTGACTCTCAATTAGAGAGAGTTTCAGTCATGTAGAAATGATTGCCCTCAGAAATTAGAGATTTCCGTAAGAGGTCTACTTTTCACAAGGCTTCTTTAAGCACTTTCTGAAAATCAGAACTTCAATATTTTCAAGTGAAGATACACATAGTTAGTTATAGAAAACACTCCTTTTTTTTCCCTCTCCAGCCTTAATTTTTGTGCATCTGGAAGAGACCCCAATTCAAGTGTTTCACCAGCCTAGACCCTGCTCAAAGAAAATTTTGTTGGAGATAAATAGATTATAATATTCTATCAGCAGGACTGATTATAGTCCATTTTTAACTGATATCTTCCTTTAGGCTTCTTTTGGATACTGCTCCTGCAGCTGTCCAAAATCCAAAAAGAAATAATTATTTTTGAATTTGTTCCTTTCCATTAGTGGTAGGAAAGACCACCATTTGGAATTTTGTCATAAAAACACAGAGGGAAATCTGGACTTTAAATCATGATAAGGCTCTGAGTTAGCACCATACTGGAAGCTAATAACAGGCTTGATGAACAAATCTATTCAGATCTGTTTGGTTTAACAAGTGTTTCTACTTTTGGTGGCTGTCACAATGTTTGAAGCAAATTTCATCTTTTAATGGATGGTGAAATAGTAAACTGGACACAGAGCAGCAGTCCTGGCACAGTCCTACCGTATGAGAACACTGTAAGATTCAAGACCATCTTGACATTTCCAGGAGGAAGCATTAACTATAAGCTGAGAAGAATGTATATCATAATTTCTTGGTATACATGAGAAACCCTGCTTGTTCCCATAATACTTCATTCAATGTTACTGCTTTTATTGACTTCCAAGTCTCATGTAATTTAAACATAATTGCTTTATAGGAGCTACATTCTCTTGTAATAAGTGACAGTGACAAATAAACTACTGCAATTTTTTATATAATCTGTCAAAGGGGGTTTTGATGAGTGAATGATGACCAGGACATCCTTTCTTGGAGAGAGATTAGTTACAAGAACTTCAGATTAAAAATACTAGCATGACTGTAATTTGAATAGCAATAAATTTTGAATAGACTATTAGCAATCCCATGAAACTATTAGTAAATTTCTAAATTGATGAGTGAGATATTTTCCTTTACCCTACGTAAGTGTCAGGTGTTTTTTGGTTCTAATTTAGATGCAATGGTTGCACTACTCTGGAGTTTTTTGGGGTTTTGCTTGTTTATTTCTCTGTTTTCCTATTTCATTTTTATGTAGTGAGTTGTTCAGCTGCTCAGTGTCCCATCTTCTGGAATAGTGCTAACAATGGATAAATAAGTTTAAGAAGGAAGTAAGGAAAAGAGAGACCATGGATGGTACTGATTGATGGATCAGCATTCAAGGATCTGTGGTAGTGGATCTTTGAGTGCAGTTAGGAAGGAAAAAAGATGAGTATTTTAAATTACCTTTCTTAAGAAAGCTAATGGATGGGCTCAACTACAAGGGCAGTTCTTTTTATGGAGTAATGGTTGGAGTTCTGTTGAACCTGTAACTAGGGAAGAGATGGTTTTATATCAAAGGAGGGTTGTATTTTTTTGGAAGATTATTCAAGCACAACTATCCCTCATCCCTTCAATCCCTCTTCTTTGACAGTATTCACATCATGCTGCTCTATTACTGTCTCCAACCTCAAAAGAGAAGAAAGAAAATAAATTAACAAAACCCACACCAAACCAAACACTCAAGGGATAAAAGTTTGTTACAAGGAAATGAAATTTGTAGGCAACCCTCTGTTAAAAAAAAATAAAGAGTTGCTTTATAAATAGGTCAGTAGCATCTTACAGTTATAGATATTCTTATGTTTTGATTTCACTATAAACCTAAAAAAGTGTTAAGAGTTCATTATTTCACAGTCTATTTTTTTGTGAGGGCCATTTTGTGCACTCCATTGATAGAGTTCTGTTTCCAGTCCATTTATTACCTCACATAATCTAGATATTTTAGCTCCATTTTTTGTCAGTTCTTTCCTCTCCATTACCTACTATCTAGCTTATTAGCACATAAACTTGCTTCTTCCCTCATGAAATGGATGTCCATCAGATCATTAGACGCATGGCTTCCTATTCTAAATGCCCATTTTTTCACTTCTATGAGATTAGTCTTCCAGCTGTTTTTTCAAAGTCGCATCCATTTTTACCTGGTGTGCATGTTAGACCAAATAACTGTTACAACACTGCCCATGTAGAGCACGAAGGAAAGATGCTGGGCAGCATTTTGGTGACAGCAGAGAAACTCATTTTATATACCACAACTCTGAAAACAGGATGCTTTGATGTGTAGAATTTAACAAAGCAAATGAAAGACTTGATGAAAGTAAGCCATACAGTAAAAAAAGCAGATTTCTACCCACAAGACTGAATGCTGAATTCATAATTCAGTTCTAAAAAAACCCAAACCCCCAAAAAACCAAGAAACCAAACAAAACCCCAAAACCCCAATCTCACAAAACTCTCAACAAAACAAAACAAAACTAAGCAAATCCTCAATAGAAATGTTGTCTCTTTCTTTTCAAAAAAATATTTCAGGGAATGAACCTTCTCTCTTGGTAAAACTGCTTTGGAGAGGAGATGATTTTATTTTCTTAAAAAGGGGTATTGATGGGTTTAGCACAGATGGAAAAGATGACAGATATTTATTTGCTGGGTGTGTTTACATATCAGGAACATGTTTTATGGAACAAGAAGCTTGAAGACAGTTTTACAAACCACATAACCCATGGTGCTCATATATTTTTTTTAGCTTTTTGTGACATTAGTGGAAGTTAGATATAAGAGGCAGTTTCTCCCTTGATTATAATCTTAGTTTGCAGAACTACCCTAGAAACTGAGAGTATCATTAACCAGCATTCCAAAATACTTTAAGAACGGTGACACATAGTTGTTCACTGAAAAGAAAAAAAATCAGAAGTAATAGAAAGGAATGTAATATGCTGCTAAAGATGTAGCCCGGCAAAGGAAAGTCAAAGAACTGATTACATAATCTCTTGACAAGTATCCATTATATCCCTCTCTTGCTGTCTGACCACAAAAGTTGGAACAAAGAGTAAGATGGTATCCCTCAAATATTTTTGGGGACCAACTTAGTTTAAAATTTCCATTACTGATATGACACAAAAGAGAAATAATCAATATCTTTAAAAAATCAACAAAAATAGTGTGTTTAAAACTGGGCTGGATTTTAGGAGATAAAGGAAATAGAATCAATACATTAGGTGCAGTTGTCTCACTTTTAAAGACAAGTAAGAATTTATCATATAAACTGAAATTTCACATTCTAAAATGTAAGCAGGACAAGAAATATGTGAACATTTTCACTGATCAGAAAATAACCATGATTCAATGATATTAGGCAGTTATGGAAAGGACAAATTTAATGAATGAATTCTAGTACCTATATTGAAGTATTCTGATTGCAATATATGATGTTTCCTGAGGCTTGTATTTTTAATAATTTTTTTTAGGAGCAATAACTGCCATTCAAAAGTGTAAGAAGCCATATGTGAAATGTGACGGCCCCTGCTCAAAACTCCCCTGCTCATTCTGCTCAAAACTAACTGATGAACACATTGACTGTGTGTCATTAAGATTATTCAATCTTCATAAGAAACTATTTTCTTTAGATTTTTTTTTTGCTCTTGTTTACTTCTTGCTATATTAGAGGCTTCAACTTGAATTCTTAATTGATATGCTTTAATTCTTATTATGTTCTCTACTGTATCATGGACTGGAGTGTATGTCATACAGTAGGATAAGTCAGCATATCTTCCCTGAATCATTTGTAATACATTTATCCCCAGAGTCGGTTATCCCCTCATCTTCTCAGTAATTGCTTTGTAACAATACTCCAAAAGGCCATGCTGTGTGGAGTAAGACTTCTGTTATCAAGACCAAAAGCCATCTTTTCTTTGTCTTTCTTTCTATGGTAGCACTGTAGTTCAGGCAAGAACAAAACCTCAATTCTCATAGAAATATTTAAAAGACAGAAGGAGCTTTCTTTTATCAAAGCCCTTTTAGCCCTGTAGTTATTAAATAAAGTACTGGTATTCACAATAACAGACTATTCCTTGTATTCAGCTAGCATCACATTCATCAGGCCTGGGCCTATCACAAGCATCTTGTCTTTGTTACAGCCTTCTTTTAGCATATTTATCTATAAAAGCACTCATGTAATAACCCTATAGCTGTTACTGAGCTTGCTTTAGTTTTGTTAAACTTGGAGTATAATATCCTTATATTTTGGGTGTAATGTTTAACTTGTGGTATAATATTTTTAGATTTTAACAAGCACCGTTAAAATTTTTTATGTAGACCGTAATAGCAAGTAGTTGTCCTTTGTGCTGGACCCTAAGACAAAGACAAGGCTAAGGGAATGAAGCCATACAGTGACAGTGGAAATTGTTAGCAGACGATGACACTGGAAGTCTATCAAAGTCCTCAGTAGCCATATATTGTCAGTAATGCAAATATAGGGGCTGGACAAAAATAGTTTTAGGTGCAATAAAAATTGAAACCCATCCTCTACCTAATATATGTAAAACATTCCAATGCTAGCAAAGTGAGATATAACTTGGTGTTTCAGTGAAGAAGACCACAAAAACAATCAAAACTCGGGAACACCTCTCCCATGAGGATAGGCTGAGAGACCTGAGGGTTTTCAGAGTGGAGAAGACAAGGCTAGAAAATTCTACTGACCTTTTCACAGTCTTTTAATACTTAAAATGGGCTGGTAAGAAAAATGGTGACAGGCTGGTTTTAAACTAAGAGAGTAGATCAGACTAGGTATAAGGAAGGAAGTTTCTACTATGAGAGTGGCGAATAGATTGCCCACCAAGGTGGTAGATGCCCCATGGAGGGAAACATTCAAGGTCAGGTTCAATGGGGCTCTGAGCAACCTGATCTGGTTAAAGATGCCCCTGCTCACTGCAAAAGTTTGGACTGGATTACTTTTAAAGGTCCCTTCCAAGTCAAACTATTCTATCATTCTGATTCTAAGAAAGAAGGTGTGAAACACACAAATCAAACAATAGAAATGATCCTAAGCAAACCCTAAGGTGAGGAAGAGAAAAAACTTGAATATTAATGTCTTCTTCCTACTACCAAAAGGGAACGAACTTACCTCTGTACACATGATGCTTCGGATGCCAACAACTTGTTGCAATTGTCTCCTCCCTGCAGAACTCTTGACATTAAGATCCAGAAGAGCAGTGAAAAGCTCAGAGCACAATGCCAACAAAAAAGGTGATGATATTAGATATTATATTTTTTGTATAAGAACTTGAAATTTTAGTATTGTTAATAAAATTTATTCAGATTAATAATTTGGATAGCGAGTGTTTGCATCATTGTAACTGGGTTAATACAACTGCCTGTTGTATTTTGGTTACATTAGTAACTATTGCTTAAAAACTAGTAATAAATTTTTGGCTTCACTTAAAAGTGAAGTATTTACCTTTTTGCACATCACTGTTTAAACAAAGGGAGTACAAGGAACTATAGAACCAAAGTGAGCCAAATGCACATATCAAATACATCCAAGAAGTTATCTTAATCTTCTTTAAAAATTCTCTGAGAGGCAATATATTAGAGATGATGAGGGATTAGCTGAATTAGAAAACTGGAAGGAAGAGTAAAAATGATAATGAAAAAATTCATCTGTCTTTGAGACAGAATGCTGCCACTAAAACCTCTTAAAACAGTCTGATGACACCTGTGATTAAAGTCTCTTACACAAAAAGCATTTTCCATTCCTCCTGCAAACTTCAGGGTCTACTTGACAATTTCTAAAATTTAATTCTAATTCCATGGGAAGCAATATCCCTGTATTTGTGGGTTTTGCTTTCACAATAGTGTTGCTATGCATTGCCATGGTCACCCATTTAGAAGTATCAGAAATATCAAATTTGTGTACATATGTAGCAAAGCTGGAACTGATGGAAAAAATAAAAGCTAAAAACTTGAGTATGGCACCCATCACACAGGCATTCTGCTTTTCAATTCATCTCCTCCTTCCTAAATCTCTTCCTCTGGTTCTTCCTCCCTTGCCACTCTCATCCCCTACCAAGTAAATGCTTTCATTCTCCAACATGGGCCCAGTCTCACAAGCAGCAATTCTCCCAAAACTGCTGCAGTGTGGGTCTCTCTTCCACAGGGTGCAGTCCTCCACGGACAGGCTGTTCCAGCCTAGAAGCAAGGGCCCTCTCTCGCCACTGGGTCTCCCACTGGATCACAGCCTCCTCCAGGCACCCACCCACTCTGGCGTGGGCACCTCCCCCATGGGCTGCGGGTGGATCTCTGCATTCCCTGTGGATCCCCATGGGCTGCAGGGGCACAGCTGCTTCACCACAACCTGCAGAGGAATCTTGGCTCTGGCACCTGGAGCACCTCCTCCCCCTCCTTCTCCACTGACCTTGGTATCTCCATGTTGTGTCCTTCAGATGCTCTCACCTCTTCCTCTTCTCTGGCTGAAATTAGAACTGCACCACTACCTTTGTTTTGATTTCTTCTTAAATATGTTGTCACAGAGGCATTACCATTATCTCTAATTGGCCCAGCCTCGGCCAGCGGTACATCCATCTTCAGAGCCATCAGGGACTGGCTCTGCCAGACAAGGTGGAAGCTTCTAGCAGCTTGTCACAGAAACCATCTTTGTGCCCCCCCGCTACCAAAACCCAGCCCCTGCAAAACCAACACATATTGTAATAGAAAGAAATTGTTTCCAAATATCACCCATACAAAAGAGAGAATACATTTTTCTAAATTTGAAAGTTAATGGACCTTAAGAGAAAGTTACAGGAAGTAACTGGTTACTGGAAGTAACTGTAAGAGAAAGTTACTGGTTACTGGAAGTAGAATCACAGAATAAGTTAGGTTGGAAAGGACCTTTAAGGTCATTGAGTCCAACCATAAATCAAGCACTGCCAAATCCACCACTAAATTGCGTCCTTAACTGCTGCATCTACATACCTCCATTGTTGGTGACTCATCTACTGCCCTAAGCAACCTGTTCCAATGCCCGACAAACCTTTCCATGAAAAAGTGTTTCTCAATATCCAATCTAAACCTCCACAGGCACAACTTCAAGATATTTCCTTGAACCAATAAATCCTTCCATGCCCCAGCCTGTTGGAGGTTGCCCCAGAGGCTGCCCCACCCCAAGTGCAAGACCTTGCACTTGGCCTTGTTGAACCTCATGAGGTTTACATGGGCCCTCTGGATGGCCATGCCTTTCAGCTTTGTCACCTGCAACAATCAGCTTAGTATTGTCTGCAAACTTGCTGAGGGGGAATTTGATGTCACTGTCTGTGTCACTGATGAACAGTATTGGTCCCAGGTGAATGGGGGACACCACTCGTGTCCATCTGGAAATTGAACTGGTCCTTCCAACTAAGACGTCTCTCTCCAATTTGGAGTAAAGGATTCTGTGGGGAACACCAAAGACTTTTCAGTGGTCCGGATAGACATTTGTAGCTCTTCCCTCTTCCACTGATACAGTCACTCTCACAGAAGTCCTCTAGGCTGGCCAGGCAAGATTTGTCCTTGGTTTAGCCATGCTGGCTGTCCAAAAGGCATTCAAGGAGAACTTGGGAAAAATCAGATATTCCAGGGCAACTTTTATATTAATCTTTTTTAATCATGTTTTTCCATCTTTGATACTGCTCTAAGTTTTGCGCATGTATAAAGATGCTTAGAAATCTGAAAACAGTAGCCACTTCCATAACTGACAGCTTGTTGTTGAAATAGATTAATATTTTCCATATACAGGGCTTCCACAGTAGGGCAATGTAATTCAAGTCCTGAGATAAATGACATCTAAAATAGGGTTCCAGAATAACTAATTTATTGGCAAAATAATATATAGAATTGTAGAATCATAAACATCTGCTCTGCTTAATGACATTAGCATTATTCTAGCTAAAGTAAATAATACTAGATGGTCTTATACTGAAGGCTTTTTAAGTACAATTCTGTTATATCTCTCTAGCCTAGACACTAAGCATGGTTTAAGCAAATATTTTTGTGTGTTTTTACGGGTTGGAAATACCCACATGAGAAGCTAGCAGATTTAATTCAAGTGACTTCCCTATCAGTTCTTCAATGGAGTAGAGATTCCTTCCTCACTTATGTATCATCCAAGTTTTAAGTGTTGTAACTTCATCCATAAGAACAAGTCTAGAGTAGTCTATAAGATGTATTTGATACATAATTCATCAAGCATTAGTGTTTATCATCACAGAAAACAATACTCACAGAAGTGGTTGCCATAGCAACTAATTGTCAGCATTTATATTTAGAGGTGAAGCAGGCTTGTCATCTGTGAAACTTTTTCACATCAGAACCTTGCATCAGATTCCTGAGGCATTAATTCTAAGGTTTCAGTTTAATTAAAGTCAGTGCAATGGGTCTTTTTGTTTGTGTCTGCTGTGTTCAATCAATGACATCAACCAGTGTCTGTACAAGCTAGATTTTTGATTAGTAATGGATGGAGACTGTTCAATATAGTTTCATTGCTACAAGGGAGAATTAGATATTTAGTTTGTCATTTATGATTTATAAAAGAATTACAAGTATTGCAAGAATTAGATTTTATAGCTAGTCTTGTTTTATCTCATTGTCAGGTGATTCCAGTGTTCCACAATTTTGCTTACTTAATAAAATAATATGCTCATCTCTTCCTGAGAATATTATTGAGCATTTAAAAAAACCTATTTCTTGATAATCTGGATGGCTTGACTTCCTTCTAGACATTAATGAGTTTGCCAGCATTCTACTTATACATGTAAAATTTCAGATACTGCACAGTGACGGGTCCAATTACTCAGAAAAAAAGTAGTATTTTGAGATTATTATTTTACTCCATGAGAAAGAAAAAGGCACATGGGTATCTGACAAGAAGATCTCACAGAGAGTTTAGATAGGTGTCTTTCATCAGATTTAATTAGATTGAACAGAAATATTGAAGTGTGTTTGCATATTTTCTTTTCAAGTAAAGTGCCAAATATGAAGACAGAATTATTGTCTTCTCTAAAAATTGTCTATCTTTCTAAAAACTAGATGTGATTATATTAATTTTAAAACCATAGGATACAAGATTTAGTGGTGTCTTCATTACTTCATGCAGACTTGAATATCAATCAAATGAGATGTGTGCAATGCAATTTTTGTACCTTAGTCTAGAGCACAGCATTGTCTCAGCATCTCAGAACAGATTTGTATTTGTTACTGCCATAAACATTCTGCATCATCTATCAAAATAAGCAGTTCACCCCAAAGTGTCCCATACATAAAAATACAGGGGAGAGATCTTACAGACCATTTTTGACATACCTTGGCAAAATTCTGGAGATGATTTTGCTTTTTTTGTTGGCACTACCATTCATTAGAAAAACCCACTGCTCTGCAAAACACTGTAAACAAAGGAAATGAAGCTGAAGCTAACCAGCAGCTACAGGGAGAGTGGCTTTGTGCATTCTGTCTGCCTCTGCTGTGGAGCCGCTTGAGAAACAAATGCTTCACTATGTACACTGAAAACCTCAGAAACCACAAATGATGTATGAAGACCACAAATCATTCCCTGTGAAAGAGAAAGATCCTAGCATTTTAGTGTTTAGGGGTGTAGTTTTTTGGTTTGATTAGTTGGTTTGGTTTTTTTTTAGAGTTTCTTTACTGTACTTCTGGACAAAGAAGGATCAGAAAGTTCATGTTTACTACAGCTCTTTAGAACGTGTTTGGTACATATTTCTTGTTTATATATCTGGACTGAAAAACCTGACATTCATCGGGGCAAAATGAGCGCGTGAAGTTAGTGGACATGAAGCAAATGATCTTACTATAAGAAAAAAGTTTGTTTCTGAATCAGATATTCAGAAGTAGGGTTTTTTGGTGCCATCCTCTTATATCTAATGGATAAATACTAAAGTGTAAATAGCACTGTTGGGGTTTAGGAGTTACCCTGTTTTCTTTTTCTCTTAAAGAATTTTTCCCATATTTGTTGCCAGGGGACAAATTACTGGGTGCTTAAGAGAAACAAAAGACCTGGCCACAGGGGCGGGGTCCAACTGGCCCCCCTTTTGTCACCTGGGGGCTGGCTGGTGTGCTGAAAAAGGGCAGACAGAGAGCTGCCTGCCATCGTGGTGGACGGTCTTCCTTTTCTTCAGCTGCTTGCTTTTTCTACCAGAGAACCCCTGGGATTCCCAAGCCTGCCTTTCCCTGTCCCGCTGGGAGCTGGGCCGCTGCTGCTCTGTCCCTGCCGCCGCTGGGAGCTTTCGCTACTCTGTAGCTCGTGCGCTCTCTCAACTAAGACCTGCCGGGATTCCTGCTGCAGCACCGGAGTTTGATACACCTCGCCTGCCACCCGGGATCTGTGCTCGTCTCTGCTGTCCCAGCCTGCTGCTCCCGAGGGTCCGGCCGGACACCGGGATCAGCTGCCCAGGGGGTTTGTGAAGCTTTTTGTCCGTCCCTTCCCGGGACCCCAGGCTGCCACTGCCGTGTGCTCCCCGAGCTCGCTCCGGAGCGCTCCCTGCAGCCGCGGGGGAACCATCGCACCTGCCCTGCTCACCGGGAGCCGCCAGCGCCCCTGCCGGCCGTGATCGGAACTGCACCGAGGGGAAAAGCGCCCAACAGCCGAGAAGGCGGCACTGGGTTTGTGACTCTGTTTGCTGTTACTGCCACAGTTACTGTCATTTGTTTGCGTTGTTATATATATATATATATTAGTAAAGAACTGTTATTCCTATCCCTCATATCTTTGCCTGAAAGCCCCTTAATTTCAAAATTATAATAATTCGGAGGGAAGGGGGTTGCGTTTTCCATTTCAGGGGAGGCTCCTGCCTTCCTTGACAGACACCTGTCTTTCAAACCAGGACAGTGCTTGGCACCAAAGTGTAGCTTTTAAATTCTGATTTCAGCTGAAATAATTGTTCCTGAAAGGATTTTGTCAATGGGTTGTAGTTTTTTTCTGTTTGTTTCTTTGTTTATGTGTAAGTTTTGAGGTGTTTTTAGAATTCTCAGAATGAAGGTTTTCCATTTTTGTTTACAATGAATAGATCAAAATATTTTATGCAGTGGACATGAGGGGTTTTCTTCTGTCTTAAAGCAGCTATTAGCCTATGTTCAAAACAAATACATATATATAGCTGTTTTACTGTCCATTGTTTTCCACCAGTTCTTTAAACTATAGGGAAGAAATACTGGGCAAGAAGGAAACCTTCAGCACAAAAGTTTCTGAAAAGAGTTCAGAGATTAGATGCTCTGAAATGAGGTCACAGTAGTGAACAGTTCCTCACATGTTTAGAGTATTTTAGCATAATCAGTATTGCAGTAAAACCCCCATATTTTCATTGATATTGTCTCCTTCCACAGTTTTCTAATTTTAAGCAAGTAAATGATAGCATCACTATTTTAAATTTCTGGTACAGACTGGGTACCTATACCCTCAGTAATTCTAAAGGCATCACTGAAGACTGGAAAATAGGAAGTGAAGTAAAAATACCTTCTGGAGAAATGGTAAGAAATGAGTATTTATGAATAAAGTTTTGCAGCACCATTACTGTGATTACTTGAAACAAATAAGGCTGTTCAAGAATTACTCTAAAAAAACCAGTGTCCATTCAGAAGTATTGGTTTTGCTCATCTGTATTTTATACCTAATTTCCTGAGATCTTTATGTGTAATGGACAGACAATGCTGGGCAATTTAACACACATCTGAGAGATTCTGGAGGAAATGTGTATGAAATAGCCTTATGCGACTCAGTGAAATCTTACAGTTTATATGTATCAATTAGGCCTGGGAAATCTGAAAATACCACTGAAGAATGGAAACCAGACCTGCAGCTAAACTGCAAGTGTTTTAACAGGTAGATGAAAACCCACTCTCAGGGAAGTGGCAAAGCCTAAAGGCAAATCATAGTCTAACTGGATAAATGTAACTTGATAGTATCAGGCACAGCCCAGTGCTGGAACAGTACATAATATTCTCTTATCTAAGTAATTTCAAAAGTAGCTAAAAAATAATAGCAGGGAAATTTCACCAGCTCACTGCTTAGCACAAAATCCATCTCTCCTGGTGATCAAAGTCACAAAAATGAGGAAGTAACTTTTTTTTTCCCTAATTAGAGGCAGCAGGAATACTTTGTGTATAAATAAACATGACAGGGAGTGGACGACAGGAATTGTGTTCTCCTGGTAATTGTTCTGTGCATTAGCATGATTTCCCTTCCCATTTTGCTGGAGGTTTCTTCTTGGGAATGATTAGGGGAATTCTTCTTATATGAGTATCTGAGTAGTTCTGTAACTGTTGGGGGGAAAAGTCATTACTGGGAAAATAAAATCATTACCAGTTTGCTATTGCTGCTTGCTGGACAAGTAATTTGCTATTTTATGGTACTGACCTAGCTTACCCTTCCTAAGGAAAAAAAGTTGTTCTCATGTCATTATTCTTCCATTGTCACAGAAGATATGGTAATAAGGTGATGAATATCAGCAGTCTTTAAACTTTAAGGAGGAATAATTATATGATTTTCTTTCCCCTTGTGGTGCAGTAGCTGAAGAAGAGCTGATACCAACATTCTGAACTGATGATGCAATACAAGTTCTTTCCAGATAAGCACATTTTCCTAAGAATTAGTTTATGTCTGCCTTAAATATTTAGTTCTTTTCAACACTCTAAACCCAGTAATTGGATCAATTATGAGAAAAGAGAAGGAAAAGGTAATTTCATATTAATCAGAATGATTCCCCAGTACCCTATTATCTAAAGGCACAGTGCTCTCCCATGGTAAAAGCATCTGCCAGGGCAGGACTCAGGAATGTCTTGGCTCTGCTTGAACTCTGGAGGACACATCTTGTTTTCACTGGTTGCCAAGTCAGCCTAGCTCATGGAACAGGACCCCCTGGGCTCTCATATTCTTGAGTATTTGCTCTTCCACCGGGCTGGAGGAATTTAAAAAAAAACAAAACGAAGAAAGGGTTGAAAGGATTCCTGGAACAAAAAAGCAATACATTCTACAACTGAAGTTAAGCTTGCTTAGATCATGTGCCAAAAAAGGCGTAGTAGCATGAAGGGCCAAATATGATGAGATTAGTGTCTTCAATAAGACTGATCAAATAGCTCATTAGGTGTAATGTATGGTGCAATAGCAATACACTATGGTAAAACAAAAGGATACAGTATTACTTTGCATATCTAATCAAGATATTTTCAAAACATTTCTACATTTAGACTGAAAATATTTTCTGTAAAAAATTACTAATGCTTTTACAACTTACTCTTTACTTCGCAAAACCCTCATTTCATTTTCATTGAAAATAATTTTCTTAAAGGTTGGAAAAGACCTCTAAGATCATCAAGTCCAACTGTAAAGCTAGCAAGTACACCACTGAACCATGTCCCTAAGTGCCACATCTACGTGTCTTTTAAATACATTCAGGAATGGTGATTCAATCACTTCCCCAGGCAGCCTCTTTCAGTGCTTGGCAACAATTTTGGTGGAGTAATGTTTCTTAATACCCATCTAAACCTCCCCTGGTGCAACTTGAGGCTATTTTCTCTTGTTCTGTGACTTGTTACGTGGGATAAGAGACCAACTCTTCACTCATTATAATCTCCTTTCAGGTAGCTATCGAGAGCAGTAAGGTCTCCCCTGAGCATCCTTTTCTCCAGGCTAAGCAACTCCAGTTCCCTCAGCTGCTCATCATAAGAGCTGTACTCTAGACCCTTCACCTGCCTTTCATAAGTTCATCCTGACCAGGCCTGTTCACATGGTTGTTCTCACTGCACCTCATTTTTTAAATACAATTCAATCCAGATTTTTTTTAATATTTGTTCAAAATATTTTTGTTGACTTGTTGGTTAATCAAAACTATCAATTACCCACCTGATATGAACTAGATAACGCAAGTTACTAATACTCAAGCTAATAATAATACCTAAATGGTATTATTGTATTTGCACAATAGGAGTATTTAACAATATACCTTGTGTTAAAATTGATTTTGCTCTCAGAAAACACATTAACTGATTTTGTGGCTAAGTGGTCTTCTATTCCTGCTCTAGTCTCATTGCTTGACATTGTGTAAAGTCGCTTAGCTTCTTTTTTCTTCATGTCCAGTCTGTAAAGTGACCAGTATGCATGTTTCCATTCTACATTCCTTTTAGTGCAAGGACACTAGTTCATTGTATTTTTCTACATCTAAGACCATAGAGGTTCCTGGTCTAAGCTACATAATCTGAATGCAGACATATGGCAGCAATGATACATGAAACCTTTCCTTCTGAGTTGAAAGAGATTTGAGAACGACCTCATCAAATCAGACCTTTATTTAACTATTCCCCCAAATCCCTAAATCTTTGCCAATGTATTATATATGATCATGGAAACAGGAATTACATTTGAATTCAGTGTGTGTTTGCTGTATTGAATAAATCTCAGATTTGTATGAAAATGCTTGTGAGCCACTGGAAAGGTTGGAGACTTCAAGCAAGTAACTTACTTTTTCTTGAAATCTGCCAAGTATGAGACTATTGCACTTATTCTTCTAATGGGAATCCTCTTTAATAAATGCCGGATTACTAGAATGTAATTTGTGATCATATTAACATGATTACAGCTCTCAGGATCCCAGTGGAGCCTCTAGAAATATTAGGATTGTCTGTAGAAAGGAGTGTATGGTTTAAAAGGTTCTAAACTAATCATGCGCTTATTAGTTATGGCCAAATTCCTGCTAACTCCCGGATGAGGGAGAAAACAAACTAGAACTAATTACTACAGTTGTGCACACAGGGGAAGGTGTCTGTACCAGAAAAAGTAGAATAAAATAGCTCTCATGCCTATAATTACTTTTTTCCATTACGTCATTTTGAATTATTACAGGAAAAAAATAATGGTAGCATAGTAATATGAGGTGCTGATGGGCTACAGCAATATAAAAATGGGTATTAAGACAGCAGCTGTAGAATGTTACTCCGTGAAATAATATTTACAGTTAGTAGAAATAGATTTATGAATCCATATAGCAGGACAAATAGGTGTAGCTCTGACTTGAAAATAAGCAGATTCAGTAGCACTAAGACTCTGATGATTTCAATGTTCCGTCTTTTTACTTTAAAAAATGTCAGAATGACAAGTTTTTTTCTCTCAGAATATGAAAAAAATGTTTACCACAGAAATAAATGTTAAAGGAAAGACACTCTTTTCAGAGGCCATGCTGATAACTTTCTATGTGGTAATGCAGCTTTTTAAAACCTACCTTTTAAAAACCTCTAAGAATCTAATTTTATGTTTTAATAAAATTATGAAACTTTAATAGGGATTATGTAATAATAAAATATAGTCATTTAGATTTTCTAGGAAGACCATTCTTAAAATTTAGAGTAATGTGCTGTTTCCAGCCAGGACAGCATTAATTTTTTGCAGTCAAGAGGGGTCATGGTTAGGACCCAGAAGTTATTCTATACCACCTCACATCATTGCCAGGGTGGGGGGAAAGGGACTCTCTTCTGGTGACAAGGGGCTCTGTCCAATAGAGAAAACATGGTGGAGGAAGCCATCCGGTATTGTCTGTTGTTGGGTTTATTTTCCCACGTGAATTGTTTCTTATAACCTTTGTTATTGTAGTGGGTTCAGTTCGAAACCAGGCAGAAACACCAATTGTAGTGTAGTGGGTTGGTTCGCATCTTTTACTTTTTGTGAGATAAGAATTAGGAGGAATGCAAAGCAGGCTCTAAACTTAAAGAACATGAAGAAGTTTATTACTAGAACTAAAAGAAAAAAAGAATTAATAAGAGTCAAAATACACCTTCAGAACACTTCTCTTCCCCCCATCCTCCCCCCTCTTCCCAGTTACAACATAAAGGCACAAACTTGAGACTATTTCAGTCAGTTTACCACCTATATAATAGTCTTTCATCAGTTTACTTAGGGAGAGGAGTTTCTTTTGCCCATGCTATGGGGCTTCTCCACAAGAAGGAGTCTTCTCGTGGCTTCCAGGTCACAGCACAACAGCCACCCAGGGTGGTTTTCTGCTGGCATGTGGAAGTCCCTTCCCTCGACTTACAGCTTTCCCCACA